>JAMXBB010000010.1:56286418-56675249 GCA_024138015.1 Lumnitzera littorea
CCCCCCCCCCCCCCCCCCCCCCCCAAGTCTCCTTGGTGGTGATGCTAAGGAGATTAATATGCTATATTAAGCTAATCTTATACTATGTCTTGAAGTCACTACTAGCAGAGTTCGAGGTATTCAACTTTCATTTGTGCCCTAAGCTTGTTGTCCTGATCTTACTTTTATGAGATCATGGTATTTCTTATCAATATTGATCTACATTTTGTTGGCTTGCTAAAGAAGTCTCATATCCAATTGGTGACACTTTATATCTTGATTTTAAGAATTCATGTAGATGTGTCAAATGCCATGCATGTTCTTGATAGCAAAATTTAGTCATGGCCATTCAATTTCTACAAGGACACTATTATTGTATGGTTGGAAACTATCCATAATCGTATCCTTATACGGATCTCAAAGTTCATTCCCACTTTTGTCTTCTTTATTATTTCTTGTTCTCCATCTTTTTCTCCTTCTTCCCTTCTCATTATGCTTTCAATAGTAGACTATACTTCTTGCATTCCTCAACTCCAATTTTTCTTCTCACATCTAAACTCACAATCCCTTTTCTTATCTTCACTCTTTATTCATCTTGATAAGAATCAAACGATCAGACCCTTGACTCAAGCTCAAGCCCAAGGGCTAAAAAGTATAGCTAAGCGAATTCTTTCCTTATGACCTACCATTGAGGAGTCTAAGCTGCTGTAATCTATTAACCTAATGCCTTGGCCGAACCAAACCCTCCCATACTCATCGTTCGTCTCCAACTGTCGACTTAAACTACACTCAAGCACCAACTCAGCTCATTCGACCATCAACTCAACTAAACCAAATCCAAGCCATACTGAATATGTCTAAGGCTAATCTACCTCAGAAGAATAAATTGATCAGCTAGATACAGTGGACCTACCACCTTTGCTTGGCACCTTAGCTCAACAAATATTAGACTGATCACATAGAATTGTCTTTTCTACCAGAAAGCCATCTATCTACAAGAAGCCATGTATCTAAGCAACCATATGATAGAATCCTCCATACAAGATACTCATTTTATTGTATTTCCAATTGTACCCTTATTATTCTTTGTACATTACTTATTTTGGATATTACCTTTTTAAGTCTTTTCCATTTTAGGTAGGTTTCCCTATTTTTTCGAGTATAAATACCTACTATACATGTAACCGCAATGATCTTACATCGAAATATTGAAAATACTCTTTGTAAACATTGCTCTCATTTGCTTATTTGCTTATTTTCTTACTCCACTCTTATCTTAACCCTTAAATAAGGTTAAGTGGTGAGTACTCTCACCAAACCATCTCATGCATCATATCGAGTTGTGTCGTAAGTTCTTGGAAGTTCCCTGGTCCATCATATCCATAGAGCTTTTCATAGGTTTGCTTATTTACTTTTCCTATTTTTGCGCAATTCCCATCCTTTTCTTCAAGCTTTCTATAACCTTAGATCTACCTTAGCAACTATCCTTAGTTTCGATTCGCATCATCTTATGAAAGTGAAGATTTCATTTAGGTAAGTTATGTTTAAGCTTTCTTGTAAGTAGTGATTTTTGTGATGGTGCGTTGTAGTTACCTTGAATTTAGTTGTAAGTTTTGGAGTAAGTAGAAGGAATAGTAGTTTGTTTTGGTTATATGCTCTATTTTTCCCTATTCGAGTATACAAAAATAGAGCAAGTTTTAGTTGGGTTTGCTATTCTTGGGTAGTGGATGCTATGTTTGTGAATAATTGAACTTTCATGTGAAGAAGTGTTTGAGTATGCGTTTATGTTATTTGGTGTGAAGAATTACATCTATTGTTTCTTGGATTTTGAGTTTTATTACTAAGTTTTTGTCAAGAAAAAGACGAACTGAGTGTTAATGCTGGTATTGGGGATGACAATAGTGATATTGTCTTCCATGGCCAACAATCTTAAGATACCCCAAGGAGTACAGACGAAAGACTTAATAAGGTGGCTAACCTCATAGCTAACTTGACCTGAGTTGTTCATGTAATGGCTTATAGACCTGTTGAAGTCGACTAAAACATCCACAAGCTACTTGACTTGCTAGAGGACAAATCCCAACTCAACAAGTTCGAGGTGGAGGAGTAGAAAGATGAGTATGATGAACGATTGACTTAAGAGATAAGGATGATGATGAAGAGGAAGAGTATAATAAGGAAGAAGAACGAGCTCGAGTATCCTAAGCTTCTGACCATGTGAAGTTGCAAATTCGAAGTTTCAATGTTTTTAGGAGTACAAATGATTATTTAGATTGGAAGAGAAGGTTGAGCGAGTTTTTTTATTATTACCAGTACGAAGACCAAGAGAAGGTGAGGATTGCTGCTATTGAGTTCTTAGGATATGTTGCAATGATGAACTACCAACCATCGGTCCTCTTACTTACGCATGACTCTAAGGCCTCCAGTCCTTCACCCAAAGAATTCTCTCTCATCAACCTATCGATGACGAGAAACTCTATGTAGAAGGAAGATGGCTGAACTCCTTAACATTATCAGAAGGTTACACCTACTTTGTTTCCTCTCTAGTGCCGATACTGACTATTCCTTAGCCAAAGACTATGCCGAGTGATCTAACTTCTGTACCACTGAGAGTCCTTACCGAGTAACTTGAGTTAACTACACCATAACTGAGTACTCTTCTTTCAGCATCCTTCCTATTCTCCCAGCATCACTTCTAGTCTCAGCCTCTTTATTGCCACAACGTCTTGATTCCTCCTTCACCTATTGTGATCAAAGAATCTATGTATGGAACCAATGTTGCATTACCACCTATCCATTCCACCTGATATTGTACTTTTCTTTTTCTTTTTTGTTGTTTTTCCTTTTTACCCCTTTTCACATATATTAGGAATTTCCCTTTCGTATGCCTTTTTGTAATTTTCTTTATTTGTATTGTTGCCATAAGGACTTACTATAAGTAGCCCCTTTTGCTTGTAAGTTAGAATCATCTTACCTTACAAATATACATTGAATATACTGTTCTTACGAGATAATCCTCTCTAAATCCATTTTCTATATACTCTTATCTAATCTTACCGAGTAACTCAGGATGAGCAGTAGGTGGACCTTAACATCAACTTGTGCATCATATCAAGTGAAGTGTCAAGTCGTATCGTATTCGTTGGTGTATTATATTCTCTGAGTAGCTTCACATTAGCTACTTTAATCAATTCATAGACCTACTTACTCTACTTTCTTCGATATTTTAAAGGACCCATTAGTTCAAATCTATCATGGTAAGTCCTAGTAATAACTAAACTCCTAAGCACATCATATAATCTTGGTATTAGAGCTTGAGATTGTGACTAAGAGCTGTGTAGTGATAGTCCTTACTAGTTGCTATTCGAGATATTTATGTGTGTAGAAGGCTTTCCTGCATGAAGAGTATGTCCTGAAGCTTATTCTTTGCAAGAATGTTGAATCTTAGTGTTTAGGGAGAGATTAACAATGTCAAGAGTGATGCTCATAGTCATGGTTGAGTTACCTAATAAACCCCACATATTATTGATGAGCAAATACAAGACCTTGCTTGGGTCAAAAGAGAGAGTAATTGAATAGGGTCGAGAAATGAGAGATAAGCCTAGAAGGCAGATGAATGAATGAGCATCAAAAGCCTTTCCTATGAACCAAGCACTACCCTGTCATGCCGACAACATGGCGAGAAGGAGGTTAGAGTTGGCCAAAGTTGAAGAGTATGAAGAAGAAGAGGAATAGTATGTTGAGATTGATGAACATGAGTTTAGAGCGTCGAGAGATGCCGAACACCTTAAGGTACAGATTTCGAGCTTCAATGGGTCTGGTAGTGTTGATGACTACCTGGATTAGGAAGAGAAGATCAAAAAGATATATTCAACTTTTACGATTATGAAGATGATATTCGTATTTGAGTGGTTGCATTGGAATTTTCTAGATATGCGGCAATGTGGTGGAAGAAACTATAGAATGTTCACTTGAGCTCTATATACAAAATTCGAAGATGGAATGAGATGAAGAGAGTTATAAGAAGTAGGTTCATTCTCGAATACTATGAACAGGACACTTTTCGACGTCTATAAGATTTAAGACAGGGTAACCGATTGATGGATGACTATGTCTGAGAATTTTAGTTACTCATGATTCGATGTGATGTCGATGAACCTGAGATACAAACTATTGCAAGGTTCATTTCTGGACTAAGGACCAAGATTGGTAACATAATGGAAATGTAGAGTCTTGCGGTTCTTAATAAAGCCATCTGAGTAGCATAGAGAGTTGAAAGGCAGAGGCAAAACCAGGTTAGTCGAATGTTAAGCAACCAACCTATGCTACTGAATACAAGCGACATGCCGAGCCGACTAATGAATGATCAGGCATCAAACAATTCTAAGGTGGAACGTCAAAGCAAGTGCCAAACCTACCAAAAGAAGGCCAAGGTAAGAATAAGGCCAAGAAACCTTAAGTCTAAGAAGACTAAGATTAGAGCTTTGGAAGAAAGACCCGAGAAATTAATTGTTTTAAATGCCTTGATTATGGGCACGTAGCTAGTTAATGTCCTAACTGTTGAGTCATGACTATAAAAGGAGGCAAGCCTTAAATTGAAGTAGAGAGTGCGAGCAAAGGAGAGGAAGAGCTGGGAGTTAAATAAATGCTGGAAGAGTTTTAGGAAAACCCCTTACTAAGACACCTCCTGAGGACAATACTGAGTACTACTTTGTCATTCAACGGTCTCTTAGTGCATTTGTGGCAGAAGAGAATGAGTAGAGGGAGAACCTCTTCCATACAAATTACCAGGTGAATAGGAAGCTATGCGCCCTTATCATTGACGAAGGAAGCTATACCAATGTCATAGCATAAGGGGTAGTTAAAGCCATGAAATTACCTACCCTCTCACACCCTAAGCAGTACAAGATTCATTGGCTAAATTAGACAGGAGGCTTATATGTTACCAAGCAGGTTAGGGTGCTGATTACCATTAGTGATAGGTACAGGGATGAGGTGTTGTGATATGTCTTTCTAATGTGCGCTTCTAATATATTACTCGACTAACCATAGCTATTTGACTTAAGGGTGTTGCACGATGGGTATAGGAACACCTATATGTTCTAAAAGGATAAGAAGAAAATAATACTGATACCTATGAGTCCTAAGGAAGTGCGAGAAGCTCAAGAAAAGGTTGCTAGATCTCTACAACAAAAGTCCTTAGTGATTTCTAGAGCTCAGTTTGCTCGAGAAGTTAAGGCTAAAGACTATGTACTCCTTTTAGTTAGGTAACTCTTGGAGGTGAGAGATGCCAAGAATTGCCCAACTGATGTGAGAACTCTACTAGAAGAGTATGTTGATCTATTTCCTGTTGAGATGCCGAAAGGTTTACCACCTTTAAGAGGCATTGAGCATTGCATTGATCTTCAACCTAGAGTAGCCTTACCAAATGGACCCTCTTATAGGCTTAATCTTGAGTAAGCAGCCAAGCTAAAGAAGCAAGTTAATGAGTTAGTGGATCGCAGGTATGTTTGAGAGAGCATGAGCCCATGTGCCGTCTCAGTTGTATTAGTGCTAAAGAAAGATAGGTCATAAAGGATGTATATTGACAGTCGTGCCATCAACAAAATTACTGTTAAGTACCGATATCCGATTCTATTGTTGGATGATATGCTTGATGAGTTACATGGTACCCGCATCTTTTCAAAGATTGATTTGAAAAGTGGCTACAACCAAATACCAATGAGGCTTGGAGATGAATGGAAAACAGCCTTCGAGACAAGGGATAATCTATTCGAATGGATTGTAATGCCGTTTGGCTTAACTAATGTGCCGAGTACATTCATGCGACTAATGAATCATGTACTTAGAACATTGATCTACAAATATGTTATGGTCTATTTTGATGACATTCTGATCTATAATGCCAACCTCATCACTCATGTTGACCATTTTAGATTGGTGTTCGACATCCTTCGTACCAAGAGATTATTCAACAACCTGAAGAAATGTGTGTTATGTCAAAGCGAGATTGTATTCCTTGGATATGTTGTTTTAAGGAAAGGAGTTTAGGTTGATGTTGAGAAAGTCAAAGCTATTCTTAAGTAGCCTATGCCGACTAGTGCTACTGAAGTCAGGAGCTTCCATGGTCTAACTTCATTCTATTGGAGACTCAATTGGAACTTCAGTTCCATAACTACGCTGTTAACTGAATTGACTAGGAAGAACATTAAGTTTAGGTGGTTAGAGAAAGTGCAAAAAAGTTTTGAAGATGTGAAGTCCAAATTAACATCTGCTCCAGTACTGCCCTTATTGGATTTTGAGAAAATTTTTGAAGTAGAGTGTGACACGTCTAGCATTAGCATTGGTGCTGTCCCTATGTAGGAGTGCCGACCAATTTCCTTTTTTAGCAAGAAACTCAAAGGAGCTACCCTAAATTACTAAACCTATGACAAAGAGTTCCATACCCTTGTCCGAGCACTACAGAACTAGCAATATTATTTGTTACTGAGAGAATTCATCATCTACTCAAATCATGAGTCTCTCAAGCATTTTTGTGGGCAGCAAAAATGTTCTTGGGGTCATGCCAAATGAGTTGAATTCCTAAAGACTTTATGCTACGTCATCCGGCATAAGAAAGGGAGCACCAACACTATAGCCAATGCTCTTTCTCGTCACCATACCCATATTACGACTATGTAAGCCAAGATACTTAGATTCGGCAACTTACTTGATCAATATGAGCATGACTAGTATTTTAGGCCCTTAGTGGCCAAGTGCAATGTTAAAGGTGTTATGGATGGATTCTAGTTGAGTTAAGGGTTCTTAATGAAGTGAAAGCAAGTTTGTGTGTTGAGTGATTCGGCTAGAGAACTATTCATCCGTGAAGCTCATGCTGGAGGCTTAGCTGGCCATTTTGGAGAAAAGGGGACGGTTAAAATACTAAAAGAACATTTCTATTGGCCTGAGATAATGAGGGATATGTACTGATTTCTTGAGAGGTGCGAGGTGTGTAAACATGCAAAAGGAAGAAGAGAGTCATAGAAAGAGTACACACCCCTACCCATACCTGAGTGCCTATGGATTGACCTGGATTTCATCCTCGACCTTCTTTAAACACCGAAAAGACATGACTTAATTATGGTTATGGTCGACCATTTGAACAAGACGAGCCACTTCATTCCTTGCCATAGAACTAATGATGCTTTATTTATCACTAACCTCTTTTTGCAAGAAATTATATGTCTGCATGGGTCGACGAGAAACTCTATGCAAAAGAAAGATGGCTGAACTCCTCGATAGTGTCGAAAGGTTACACCTAGCTCTATTCCCTCTCTAATGCTAATGCTGACTATTCCTTAGCCGAAGATTGTACTAAGTGATCTAATTTCTTTGTCACCAAAAGTCCCTACCAACTAATGTGAGCTAACCTCACCATAGCTAAGTACTCCTTTCTCAGCATCCTTCCTATTCTCCTAGCATCACTTCTAGTTTCGGCTTCTTTGTTTCCACAACGTCTTGATTCCTGCCCTTGCCTGTTGTGATCAAAGAATCTATGTACGGAACTAATGTTACGCTGCTACCTATTTGTTCCACCTGACACTATACTTTTCTTTTTCCTTTTTGTCATTTGTCCTTTTTACCCCTTTTTGCATGTACTAGGAATTTCCCTTTTGTATGCCTTTTTGTAATTTTCTTTATTTGTATTGTTGCTCTAGAGATTTACTATAAATAGCCCCTTTTCCTTATAAGCCAAAATCATCTTACCTTATAAATATGCATTGAATATACTATTGTTGCGAGACAACCCTCTCCAAGTCCATTTTCCATACACTCTTATCTAATCTTGTCGAGTAGCTCATAATTAGTGATGGGTGGACCTTGACATTAGCTTGTGCATCATATCAAGTGAAGTTTTAAGTTGTGTTATATTCATTAGTATATCATGTCATGTTCGTTAGTGTATCATATCATGTTCGTTAGTGTGTCATGTCCTCCGAGCAGCTTTACGTCAACTACTTAATCATTTTGTAGAACTACTCACTTTACTTTCTTCGATATTCAAAGGACCTATTGGTTCAAATTTTCTACAATAAGTCTTAGTAATAACTAAGCTCCTAGGCACATCACGTAATGTAGTGGAAGTACTTCCAAATCATAAGAAGATGAGAAGGATATAGAAAAGTGAATACTTGGCTTGAGATGAAAAGGATACTCAGAAACAAGTTTGTACTAGATACTTATGTGCAAGATACTTTTGCTTGGCTACAAGAGCTGAGATAAGGAAGTTAACTTGTTGAGTAGTATGTTCAGGAGTTCTAAACACTCATGATTTATTGTGAAATAGAAGAGCCATCACCATGAACAATGTCCAAGTTTCTTACCTGATTAAGGAGTGACTTGTAAGATATTGTGGAACTTCAGTAATTCACTACACTGGATGAGGCTATAAGAATAGCCCAACGAGTGGAATGACAAAGAAGAAGCAGAATATGGACTTGACTACTGATGAGACTTGGTCAATCGAGCCAACCTATTCAGGAAAGTCGCAAAGCTCATTCAAGTACTAAGTCGACCTAAAAGGTAGATGTTAGGGTAAAATAGAAAGGCCAACCTGATGGTGATGTGTTGAAGAGAACATATGAGAAGGGATATGGATCTAGAAGAAAGATGCACCAGATCAAATGTTTTAAATGTCAAGGGTTTGGGCACATAGCTGCTTAGTGTCCAAACTAAAGGACCATGATTATTAAAAGAGATGTCCTAAAGATTGAAGTGGATAGCATAGATAAGGAACCTGAGGAAAAGAAATAAGTGGAAGATGAGATTGATGTTAATGCTGACCTGATTGAGGAAGATGTGTTTATAGAGGATCTGAATAAGTTGACCTCGGTTGTCTAACGTGCAATGAGTTTATATCCCTTTATTGAAGAGGAGTAAAGAGAAAACTTATTCCACATCACTTGCAAAGTGAATGAGCAGGTCTATGTGTTCGTAGTGGACAGTAGAAATTACACTAATGTAGCATCCACTTACCTAATTGAGAAGCTTAATTTGTCGACCATTCCACATATAAAGCCATATAAGTTACATTGGTTGAATGAGAAGGGAGTACTACGTGTCACTCAATAAGTTTTGCTATTGATCTCAATTGGAAACTATGTCGATAAAATTCTTTGTGACATGCTACCCATGTGTACATCTCACTTACTGCTAGGCCGACTTTATCTTTTCGATTGAAGGGTTATTCATGATAGCTATAAGAATACGTATGTGTTTGAGAAAGGTGAAAGGAGGATTACATTGAACCCTATGCTGCCGAGTCAAGTTAGAAGGCTACAAGCTAAACTCACTCACGGATCAAAGAAGGCTTTAGTATTAAGTAGAGCTAAACTCCAAGAAGCTATTAAGGTTAATGTGCCAACTTTTTTGTTAATTAGACAACTACTATAATTGCAGGAGCGAGGTAAATTGCCTTTGGAAGTTAGAGAACTACTAGAAAAATATGCCAACCTATTTCTAGAACAGTTGCCTAAGGAATTATCCCCTTTCCTAGGTATTGAACACTACATTGATTTGATTCTTGGCACTACCTTGCTAAACAATCTAACTTATTAGATGAATCCTAAATAAGCTCTTGAACTCCAAAGACAAGTCAATAAACTACTAGAAAAAGGGTATGTGAGGGAGAGCCTTAACCCCTGTACTATACCTACACTACTTAAACCAAAGAAGGATAGAACTTGGTATATGTATGTAGATAACAAAGCTATTAACAAGATTACAATCAAGTATAGATACCCTGTCCTAAGGTTAAATGATATGTTAGATGAGTTGAGTGGTGCAAGAGTGTTCAACAAGATTAATTTAAAGTCTGGATACCACTAGATTCAAATGAGGCAAAAGGATGAATGGAAAACTACTTTTAAGACCCAACATGGCCTGTAATGTCATGCATTTCAAGCTATCAAATGCCCCAAGCACCTTCATGAGACTAATGAATCATGTATTGAGAGATCTAATTGGAAAGTTTGTTGTCATTTACTTTGAAAACATTATTGTCTAAAGTACTAACTTAGCAATGCATACTAAACATCTCAAGGCTATTTACGATGCCCTCCGAGTAGATGAAGTGATGTTCCTAGGATATGTAGTTGGAGGAAGATTATTAAAAGTAGATGAAGAGAATTGTCAAGTGGCCAACCCCGACCTCCTATATTGAAGTAAGAAGTTTTCATAGATTGGCATTATTCTACTGATGCTTTATACAAGGATTCAGTACAATTGTAGCACATCTAAGTGAGCTGATAAAGAAGAATGTAGAGTTCAAGTAGGGAGAGAAAGAAGAGAAGAGTTTTGCTGAGGAAAAATCAAGATTGACCTTAGCCCCGATATTGGCTCTACCAAACTTTGATAAGGTATTTAAGCTTAAATGCAATGCGTTAGGTGTTAACATCGAAGCTGTACTGATTCAAGAATGTTAACTTGCTGCTTATCATAACAAGAAGCTTAAAGGTGTGCAATTAAGCTATTCTATTTATGACAAAGAACTTTTAGCCCTAATATGAGCTCTCCGTGTGTATCGGCAATATTTGTTGTCAAAGAAATTTGTCATATACACATATCATGAGTCTTTAAGATATTAGCGAAGTCAATCAAAGCTTTCCAACACCAAGCCAAATGGATTAAGTTCCTGGAAGGATTTAACTTTGTCATCAAATACAAGCAAGGCAAGAACAATATAGTTGTCGATGCTTTGACAAGAAGACATGCTCTTCTCACTGAGTTGCAAACCTGACTATTAGGGTTTGCAAGCGTTAAAGAGCAATATCAAAATGACCTTCATTTTGGCCCCATTGCATTTAGAGAGGGAAGAGCAGTAGATGAGTACCATATTGAGGACGGTTACCTATTCCAAGGTAGTAAACCATGTGATAGGAAGCAACCTACCGAAATGATCACATACAGCCAAGCTAAGGGACTCCGAGGACTCACGAGGAGAATAATAACTTGTAGCCCCATTTGAGACAAAAATTCCTATTCCGACCTCCATGATTTACTCTACTACTAACCTGTATGACCTCCATGATTTACTCTACTACTAACCTGTATATTGAGCTCTCTCATGCACCAACATTGTCTTCGAAGTTGTTGAGCAAACATATTAACCTTTTGAGTAGGCATGCCTACTTGCTAAGCAATCATACCATAATCCCAGCAACATTCTATCATACTAGCCTCAACAACTATCCGAAGCTAAGCTCTTGAACCGACTAAGATCTAACCCTAATCTGAAGAGAATATTCATTAGTAAATAATTAGCTAAGGATCGCCTTGACTCAAATTAGGTCAACTCTAGCCTCTTACCTTCCTTTTTCCTTCATTTCATCTGAATAGTACTATATTTCAGAGTAACTAACGACCAACCACCATGCAATACATGCCTTCTAGTATAACATTCCAAAAGGACTCTTTGATTTTTCGTATAGAATATTCTTTATCTCTTTTACCCTTTTTATTTTACCCTTTTTAATATCATTCTTGTACCTTAATTGTAAATTACCCTTTTGTCTTTTCTATATATGTTTATAACCCTAGTAAGGCTAGTATATAAACCCCATTTGTTGTATGCAAACTACACACTTGAATCATCAAATTATACAAGTTTCTCTTTTAAGCAACCCTAGTATTCTTACTATCCTTCTAACTCTTATCTATTCCCTTTAGCAATGAGTAGTGGCGAATAACCTTATAATTCGGACCAACGGTCATACCTAGTAGATTGTAGGCTAAGTAAAATTGATTAGTGTATCATATCCAATCGGTTGCTGCCTAAACTTTTACTAGCTTTCTTGTTTTGCTTTTGGTTCGTTTATATTATGGTGCTTCTCTATGTATTCAACCCCAAAGATGCATCAGCTTCACTAGTATCAAAGTACGGCTCCAAGAGGGAGTATATCAAGTTGTAATGAAGTTTTGGTTTGTGTTTGCTATTAGTGGTTGCTGTGTCCTTCCATAACTGCTTCAGTACGTTCATTGGAAGTAAGTTAGGAGTTTTAAGCTATGTAATGGAGCTTCTTATCTGGTAAGTATAGTTGTTACTTTATTTTTCTCTACGAAAATAAAGCAAGTTCCTTTCTATTGAGTGCAAGTGATCATTGGGTGATGAAATTGTTAAAGCATGATAGTTGAAGTCTTGAGTAGTAAGGTAGCAATGTTTTCCGTATATTGTGTTATTAATCTATTTGAGAAGTATTATACCATATCAAATTTGAGTGTTCAAGGTGTTATTAGTGATCAAAGTAATGGTACCTAACCTACTTGTGATCATAATGGTAGTAATACTTTAAGATCAGTTGATGATAAACTTGATGGACTCACCAATCTTGTTGAGAGTTTAGTCATCGCAATGTAAGTTAACAAATAACAACCCTAGGGTATGCAGTACCATACCCTACTAGAAAATGTTCTGGAGAGACGCTATGGCTAAGGTAACCGAGCTAATCACCTAGTTCAATCCTTTCAAACTAAAGGAGTAGCAAACCGAGTTGTTAAATGAAAATTAGAGTTGGAGGAGATTAAGGAAGAAGATGAGGAGCTAGATACCAAAGAGTATGGAGAGGAAGAAGAAGTGGCTGAATATTACCAAGTACAAGAGCAAAGACGTTGAGCTCTTTGAAGTCTTAATAATGTTAAGGTCCAAATCCCATCCTTTAGTGGAAGCGGAGATGTAGATAGATATTTAGAGTAGGAAGAAAAGGTGAAGAATGTATTTGATTGTAATGGATATGTAGATGCTATTAAAGTGGGATTTGCTGCACTTAAGTTATATGGATATGATACCATATAGTGAAAGAACCTAAATGCAATGAGAGTAAGGGATGAAAGACCAAGAATAAGAACATGGGATGAGATGAAGAGATTAATGAGGGGTAGATTTATGCCTAAGACCTACTTGCAGGATACGTTTGCCAAACTATAGAAACTTTGTTAAGGAGGTCGATCTATTGATGACTATTTAAGAGAGTTCTAGATGCTTATGATCTAAGTCGACGTAGATGAAGCCTAGGCTCATACAATGTGAAGGTTCATTTTTGGGCTTAAATACGAGATTTGTAACATTGTGAAAGTACAAAGGTTTTATACGTTAGAAGAGGTAATTAAGATAGCACAAAGGGTCAAAAAGTAGAAGAAAAGTGCTCTAAGCTGACTTGGGCCAACATTTTCCAGAGCCCCAGTTTCACGGCTACCTATTCATGCCAAGCTAAGGAGAGAAGTGGCTAACCTAACAATAGCTAAGCAGGCCAATTGAGCTAAGCTATTTAAGCTAACCTAAGGACATATGAGAGAGGATAGACCTCTGAACGAAATATCAGTGAGGTGAAGTGCTTTAAATGTTTAGTCTTTAGATACATGGCTATTGAGTGTCCAAACTGACATGCCATGGTGTTCCAAGGAGATGTAGTGATGACACCGATGATAGTGAACCTGAGGAGGAGAAGAATGATGGAAGGATTGAAGCCAAGGAGGAAAAGGAGACTTGTATCAATGCCGATCGAGGAGAGGTGATGACCTTAGTGCTAAGACGAGTATTGATTTCTCTACTAAACTCTAAGGAAGACTAGAGAGATAATCTATTCCATATGGAGTGTACCATCAAAGGACAACTGTGCACCATTATAGTGGACAAAGGAAATTGTACTAACGTCGTCATACTAACGTCGTCATATAGTCCTTTATGTAGAGGTTAGGATTGTCGACCTCTAAGCACCTCGGACCTTATAAACTACATTAGCTTCATGATAAAGGTGCCTTGCAAGTCACAAAACGAGTAACTGCACTGTTTAGTGTTAAGAATGTATACAAGGACGAGGTAGTATACGAAGTCATCCCTATGAATGCTTCACATCTATTGCTTGGAAGACTTTGGTTAGTCGACCAATGTGTTATTTACGATAAGTACAAGAACACCTATGCCTTTGTTAAAGACAAGAAGAAGATTATGTTGCAACTTATGACACCAACCCAAGTAAATGAGACCCATAATCAGCTTACTCAAGCTAGTAAGAAAAAAAGCTTTAATGATGAGCTAAAGGGAGCTCCAAGCTGTTAAGAAGGCTTAAGAGCCTATATTCCTATTGATTAGAAAATTATTAGAGGTGAGAGATTTAGAAGATGTACCTGATGAGGTTCGAAGCTTGATAAATGAATTTTGCAACCTATTCCCCGAAGAGTTGCCTAAAGGACTATCTTCAGTCCAAGGTATAAAGCATTGTATTGATCTGCAGCTAAGCGTCGCCTTATCGAATTGACATGCTTATGGAATGGACCCTAAGCAAGTTACCGAGCTGAAAAGACAAGTAGATGAGCTTATCAAGAGAGGATATGTGAGGGAAAGCATGAGTCCTTGTATAGTACTATTTCTACTTATCCCAAAGAAAGATGGTTTATAGTACATGTGCATTGATAGTCGAGCAATCAATTGAATTATTATCAAGTACAAATACCTAATACCAAGGCTCAATGACATGTTAGATAAGCTTCATGGCACCAAAATATTTTCAAAGATTAATTTGCAAAGTGGATACCACCAAATTTGCATGAGACTAGGTGATGAATGGTAAACTGCTTTCAAGATAAGGTATGGTCTCTATGAATGCATGGTTATTTCGCTCAGACTTACAAATGCACTGAGCACATTTATGATGCTTATGAACCATGTGATGTGCCCTCTAATTGGATGATGTGTGGTCATATAATTTGATGACATATTTGTGTACAGTGCTAACTTGAATAACCATGTTCAACATCTTCGAGCTGTTTTTTTTATCTTACGAGCTGAGAAGTTATTTAAGAACTTGAAGAAGTGTACATTCTATCAAAGTAACGTGGTTTTTCTTGGGTATATGGTATCAAGGGAAGGAATTTAAGTTGATGAGGAGAAGGTCTAAGCTATTTTAAAGTGGTTAACACTGAAGAATGTTATTGAAGTATGAGGTTTTCATGGCCTTGCTTCCTTCTATAGGAGATTTATTAAAAACTTCAGTACCATTGCAGCCCTCTTAACCGAGATAACAAAATAGAGTTATGAGTTATGATGAAATGATTAAGCCGGACAGAGCTTCAAGGAGATCAAGGAAAAGCTCACCTCTGCCCCTGTCCTGTCACTATCAAATTTTGACAAACCATTTGAATTAGAATGCGATGCGTTAGGCATTAGAATTGGTGTTGTCTTGATGCAAGAACGATAACTGGTCACTTACTATAGTGAAAAGCTTAGTGGTGTTACATTGAACTATTTTATGTATGAGAAAGAGTTATACTCTCTTTTCCGAGCTCTTACTATCTAACAACTCTTCTTACTGCTATGACAGTTTGTTGTTTACATTGATCATAAGTCGTTGAAACTTCTTAGGAGTCAGAACAAACTTTTAAGAAGGCAAGCCAAGTGGCTAGAGTTTATGAAGGGTTTCTCCTATATAATCCTACATAAGAAAGGAAGGGCCAACGTAGTCACCAATGCTCTATCACGTCGGTAAACCTTGCTAACCACTTTGCAGACAAAATTACTGGGAGGATGTTTCTGTATTATTTATAAATGTCTCAACTAATTTTAATACTATCATACTTGTCTTCACCTTGCACTCGGCACTCGAGACTTATCCTAATCCCAATACAAGTAAAGTTGCAAAAGAAACTAAGGGGGAATGAGTATAAAATAGCTTAGTGAGTTCGTCCTTCACCACTACCATTCAAGAAAATTATCAAATGTTATTAATGTACATGTAACTATCTATATACGAAATGAATGCAAGCATGATAAATGCAAGCAATACATCCATAGGAGTCTGAAACTATAGACAGTATAGAATTATGTCGTATACACTTCAATTATTCCTTGTACTTACCCACTTAAGGCACCTCAACTTACTCACATGAGGTTGTTTAGGAGCACCACCCCTCTAAACAACACTCAACTATTACCTTAATCAAGAAAAGAATTCCAATCCAAATAGGTGGACCCCAAACTAGGGCCATCCACCATCTAAGGTCCCTTAGGCACAAACACGTGAGTCCTCTTGCAATCAAATCTATCCAAGACCTCACGGGCACAATAAAGTGAGTTCTCTCGCTATCAATTGGAGATCTCATGCTAGCTTTACCTTAACAATAAAATATCATTTATGGCACCACGAGCCCTTATAGAAATAGTACAAAAATATGTTAAGGTTGGAAAAACCTTTCCAAAAATACTTCTCTCAAAACTAGTACTCTCCATCCATACATTTATTGAGTCATAGACATACGATAAGTATAACCGATTATTTCTGGTTAGATATTTATATTTATCAATTTAAAATGGTGATCACCTAAATGGTAACATACAAGTAAAATAGTCATTTAGACATACAGGTAACAACAAGCAGTAAAATATCATACAAGTAATATATACAAGTAAGTAGCAAGTCATTAGAACTCTCTCACCTGGATTATTGCTCATTCGCCAAGCCTTTAGAGTTTCTAGAACTCGATAGTTAAATGCCTAAAAGATAATAAAACCTATAAGTAATTCTGAAAAATCAAAATCCTTAGTAACTAAAATTCTATTGTAGTTTGTTTAATTTCCCAATATAACCTAAGTATGACGTATACAGGGCTTACTATACTTAATGGGATCAATCGTAACTATTTTCGTATATTTGCAAGTTATAATACTTCATGTATGTAGTTACTTATTTCTCCTTATTATCAATTTATGAGGTTTATTACTTAGTTATCTTACTTATTCTTTTCGATTTATCTTAAATCTTTAGTCGCATGTGACTTTTTCATCTTAATTCCAATTTTTATAAGCTTATAGTCAGTTTTTATCGTTTTCAGATGTACATTCACACGGTGATATTCATTTTGAACGTTAAAACCCGTGTTTAATGATATGAATTGAATTTATTGAAATTTTAATTGTTGAAGCTGAAATATCCTTATTGTTTATTTTTATATCTTATTTTAGTACTTAATGATTTAATTAACCATTAAATTCTTATACTTAGATGAGTTTACATTATTATTACTATTATATGTACATAAATAAGATTAATTCAAGTTAATATGTGCTTTATGGGCTTGCGATGATTTCAGCCCACCCATGTACATATATATTATTACTTCACTATATATATTATATTTTGTTATACTAAATGTTTATGTCATCACTTACATATATACATACTTTATACTTATGTACTTATGTACTCTATACATATGTTATGTGTATACATATACTTCTAATATACTTGTATATATACTTGTATACTTGTACATATACCGTATCTACACCTATACATATACCTATATATACATATGGTTATATACGTATTTTTATATGTATTTTCGTATGTACTTTACACCCCTTTACGAAATCTTCATGTAATCCATATTTTTGCATCTTATGAGCTTATTTAGCAAGTTATATGTATGTACAGTTAGTATATTATTTTAGGTTATGTAAAAAAAGGGTATTCATATATATGGCTTTCTATACTTATGTATAAGTAGTTTCCTTATTCTTATCTATGTGTATGTATAGTTATACTATGTATTCTATTAGTATATATCTATTTAGTCTATACAAGTATATGTGTTTCTACACCCATATATGTACATATGTTCTTTTATACTTATCTATATGCATATACCTGCACTTATACTAAGTACTTTAGTAAAATTCATACACAAATACTTCACACGGATCTACATAGTATATGTACTCATGTATTTCTACTCTTATATCTAAGTATTTCTACACTTATATACATGTATATAAGAATCCTATTTGTATCAACATACATGTACATATTACATGTAAATTCCAAAACTAACCTAACATATACAACTTATTATTAATTAAGATGGAAAAATTATATGAAAATATACCTTTTACCCCTTGTAATATGTAAGAGGAGTATTAATTTATATAGTGTATAAAGAGTTATTGTAATATGAAAGTAGTTTTGGAAAGTTAGAAGGGTGAAAGGAAAAGGGGGGATGACAGTTTGGGAATGAAGGGAAAAAGAGGTTTTACTTTGTGTCAAATTGTGTTTCGTAATTGATATATATGGGACCTAGATTCTTCCATTAGTGGCAGTAACAAAAGGATAAGAAGGACAAAAAAATCCATGTGAAAAATGAATAGAACACTTTAGAAAAGAGAAGAATTTTCTAGTTAAAAGTGACCCATGTTGACTTTGGTCAACATATTAACTTAGTCAATATTTTGACATTGGTCAAATGTTGACTTAGTCATCTCGTTGAAATTACATGTAATTTGTGTGTACATAATGATGAAATTAAGGATAATTGGAAGAAAAATTAAGGAAATGAAAGAAAATGTGGAGTTTATTGAAATGATTAGTAAAAGTAGTTAATGATATCTTTCTCTAGGCATTTATATCCTCTATACATCATTTAGTATGATACTTAGTATAATTATCATAAAAAGTGTCATTTAGGATGTTAATATTAACTATATGGAGTATAAATATTAATTAAATCCTTAAACTTACATAATACTAGCTTATTTGTATAATTATAGGATTAATAGTGTCTATAATGTATTATCATAGTTCCTAGTAAATTAACTTAGTATATAAGCATTTATAAACAATTAGAAGTCATCTTTAATCATTAGTTAATGATTTTATATGATTTAACATATCGTTACGTATTTATACTTGATTAGGGTTTTTATCGTGGTTGTAACGAATTAGTGCATTTATATGCTTAAAACTATGGTTTTAAAGTTTTGATCAGGTTCAGGTTCGATTTCTCATACGTACACACATGTGTAATTTAGGGTCTTTATATATGATTAAGGTTTTTATCTAATTCGAAGTCAATCCCCTACAGTTATACATATTTAAGGTCTAAGGTTTTGTGTTTGTGACTAGAGTTTTAATTAATAATTTAAGGTTTTTCATATTCGCTTTAGGTTTCGAATTAAAATTTTAATCGGTTTTAAATTTTATTTGCTCTGTTAACTTAAGAGAATCATCTACAGTACATGAGTTTAATTCTATACTCAAAAGGCTAGATTTGAGGGGTGTACACTGTGCGTGGTCGAGCTATTTAAGGGCTAAGCCATTCATGGTCAAGTTGGTTGTTAATGCAAAAGAAATAATAATCGAGTTGCCTTCTCAAGTAATCTCATGCTTAAATAGTGACAACCGCAAGATAATTCAAGCTACAAAACCCAAGCAAGTGTTAGGTTGTAAACTTCTTTGCCAAAGAACTCCGGTTACTAAGCTTACATGAAATCCAAGTAGGAAGCCACTACAATATTGAGCAATAGAGACTGAATCAAGCTCTTTGGACCAATTAGCTACACCAATTTGCTAGAGATATGAACTAATTGCCACGCTGTATAGCTAAGCAAAACATAATGCCATGCTTTCGAAGCTCCAATCAGTTTTCTTTTCTCCTTCTATGAGCAACAATGCCAATAATGGTGAAAATGAAACAAAAGTGAAAAGCCTAGACAAGTTTATTCCTTTAATCCTTTTATCTTTTGGAAGTAAAATTCCACAAGCCAATCTCGTCTTATCTAAGGGGGCCCATTTTCCTTTAACTAAAAGTGACTTATATTAGGTCATTTACGAAGGAAGAATCAATTTTATCCCCATATATAATACTCCTAGAACAGAATGGCAAATCCTAGAATACGATTAGAGCCAAACACAACAGCTTTAACACAAGCCTCACTAGCTTGCTCAATGATGGCTCTCATTATCAAATCTTCGACAATTGGTTGGGTAGAGGGGGCGGGAAAAGGTGCTAGAAGCCATTCAAATAATTTTAAAGCATTCATATTCAAGAAAAATCTGACTTACTCTCTCGGATAATCCTATAGCTTATAATGCCAAGGAAAAATTCAACTCCCTTGGATAATCTCATAGGACTCTTATTTGAGAAAAATTCGACTTGCTCTCTAGGAAAATCCTACGGCAAGCATGCTCGAGAAAGAATCTAACTTACTTTTATAATCTTAGGGTGTTGATGCTCGAGAAAAGTGCGAGTCACTTATTCAGATAATCTTTATAGGACTCATGCTGAGAAAAGTCCAACTTACTCGATAAATCTCATGGAACTCATGCTAGATAATCCTATAGTACTCATGTTCAGGAAAAATCCAACTTACTCAGATAACCCTGTAACACTTATGCCCAAGAAAAATCTGACTCCATTCCTCAAATAACCTCATTGGCCTAAAAACTTGAGAAAAATCCAATACGATTAATTCGAAACACTTAGGTACTATGGTAACCCTAAAGGCAATGAAGCTTAGGGAAAATCATGAAATTTGAGACACTTAAGCTTGATTATGCAATGCTTAAGAGCATTAAAACACTTATGCATTGTGATAACTCTGTGGGCAAAGAAGCCCGAATCAAATCACAAGATCATGGCCCTAAAGCCCAATTATTAAATGCTCAAGTGTAGTTTAGCAATCTATGAGATTATGCCTAAGTTTAAAAGCCTGGTATAATTAAGCAACTTAAGACAACAAATGCTCAAATTCTTAGGCATCTTACGTGGGGAAATTTTTGACGTGTTAAAAACTTGAAAATACCCTAGTGAAGGCATTGGATCCTATACCAGCTAATGCCTAACCGAAGCACATTTTTGAAAAACCACACAAGCATATAGGCCCAAGGCAAATCTGTCTCTCCTCCTAAAGTCGTCAAATTACCCTCATTGGCACATAAGCTAGAGAAAAATCTATCTTTCTTCTTTAAACCACTTAAATCACTTCGTTAGTATTAAATAGTGAGGAAAATTGACACTCACATGCCATGATACTTCGCCTAACTCAAAATTGTAGCTCATCAGGTATGAGTAAGGCAAAAAATGCCTAAGAGAAGCCCCCCCAATAGTGTAATGACTTGGCTTGAAGCCTTGAGAACCAATAGATGCACTTGGTCTCCTTATCGAACACATTGTCAAAGAGATTAGGAGACAAGTATTAATAGGCATTTTAGGACATGATCCCCTAAACCAATACTGATTAGTCCAAAATATAGGTCAAGCCATCTAAAGAACTAGTAAGAGATGAGGCTCCCAAATAAAAGACTTTTCAGTTCTTACTCCTCCTTTCTCTAAAATGTAGGCATTAGAGTAGACGTATTAGAGTTTATAAGTGATTGTATAGCCAAGCGAAAATGATACATCTAACAGTTTTAATATAGACTTGCATGATTAATTCCTTCTCAAACTTGCATGTGCCGAATTATAACAAAATATGAGCCTAGTATCATAGGCCGGTTAGGTGTTTGCTTATTCAATCACATGGCCTCATTCAACGTGAAAAACTTGTGCACCAAATGACAAACAAGAAAGCAGAAATTAGAATTCTTTCTAATTCTACTCAATTTTCTTTATCTACACTTGCCATTTCTTCCCTTTCAAAAAATAGTCCAACGCTGGATGCACTTGACATAAGCCACTTTTATATGGTATTTAACAGAAACTATACTGTTACCAAGACACAAAAATGGTCCATAGTCATATATTACCACTTTTACCAAGGAACTATTAAAAAGTTAATTGCAATTTCATATTAAGTGGCCTTAGGAAGAGAAATCTTCTAGCGAATTTCCTTCCTACGCTTATTTTCTGGGAATGACTTTGGGCAAAAGGTTTTCTGGTGTATTCTGTACGTTAGACAGACCCCACCTAGGGCCCTAGATATCATACAAATTTTTATGCCAAGGTGATGAAAGTCATGACAAACAGCTGTTGCACAAACTAGTCACATACTATCATTTCACTTTTTCATTTAAAAAAATAGAAAGATAGAAAAAAAAAAGAGGAGCAAAGGTTGCAAACAGAACATACACAACCAATAGTACAATCGTAAACATACTTCGTGAAGTATAAAACGTAAACGGGGCACTTACCAATTATTTATATACATGAACAGTCACAAACCAAAGCAAGACCAGAAGGAAAAATAAAAAAACGGAGTCTCTGCCTTTTCACACAAAGGCACTTATCATTCCACACATGATTTATTCAACAAAGATGGGCCCATGATGAAACTTCATGCCGTATTTCCCCTGTCCATGCATTTTTCCACTCCAAAAACCCTTTTTAATCCTTGTTTGAGAGAGCACAAAAAGCATGAAACCTACAAGAAAAGAGATGTAGAGTGGGACCAAAATTACCTAACGCGCATGCCCTAATTCCATGGGGTTCTCAATACTTGAGGCAAAAGGTCTAAATTTACAGCACACCCCACCACTATTATATCATGACTTGAAATTTTTACTCTTTTTTTTTTTTTTCTTTTTTTTGGTAGAGCGAAATCTTTTACCCCTCTAATCACCCAAAAAGCTAAAAATTAATCATTCCAGTCAACAAACAAAAACCCACTTTCTATCACCTTTCAAGCCAAAATGCAATTTCTGCTGCTTCCTCTTATCGGCCCATTATTCAAATGACACACATAAATAGGGTAGATTTGCGCAAAAGGACTTCTGTAATTACCATTCCCACACATCTTTCCTACCAAGATAATTCTCACTGCATGAATGACACTGATTTATACACCCTTCATCCAGCATAGTACCATTGAAGCATTCCACCCCAACTTAATGAAAACTTATACCATGAATCTGGGTTTCAAGCTTCATGGCCTTCAAGTAGTCTATAGCTTGATCAAGAATAACCAATGGGTCCTTATTCTGGACTCCCGGAATAATACCCTCGAGAATTTTCAGTGTCTGATGAATCTTTGCCTTCCTCAACTGCTTGTTATCCAAAGCACCAGCCCTGTCCTCTTCATCAGTATGACCCACAGCAAAGCTTGGACTAGAATCTTTACCAGAATTGTGATGTCCTTTTAGCTTCACTGAAGAAGTGTCATTTGGTGGTACTTTATGATAACCACCACTCGTCAGCTTTTGCCTCTTGTTAATGTAATCAGAACCCAGAAGGCTATCAGCTATTTGCTCAACTTGATCACTTACTGCATTGACTTCCCCAATCACACATGGAGAATGTCCTGTGCTCATTACTTTGTCTTCCTCCCCTTCACTATCTTCATCATCATCTGAGTATAGCAAGGCATTAATTTCTTCCGTGTCTTCATGCATTTCATTTTCTTCACCTCCCATGTGATTCTCGTCGATTTCTTCACAGGAAATGACCCGACTTAAATCAAACTGAGTGGGGTTAATAGCGAGCTTTTCTTTAAGTGAGGTAAAATCACCGACTAGCTTCATCCTGAGAGCATTTTCATTATTTGACAAGTTTTGGCCACTGTAAAAGAGTCTTTCATGGTATCCTGAGTGATCAAATAAAGCAAATTTCTTCTCAGACAGCCCCAGCATTGCATGCAACTCATTGCCTCCACCATGCTCATAAGACCATACCGATGCTTTATTTGGTGGAGACCGAGTTGCACCAGACAGCAAAACTTTATGCTGAGAGGGAAAAACATGATGCAAACCATAAGCCACATTCACCTGATGACTGTCAATATTAGGAACTCCTGAAAATTCGGGCCCAAATATTCTTGGAAGGGTCGAAGCTACAGAAGAGCCAGAATTTAAATATGATGTCATGCATCCTGGTTTTCTGGACTCTGATAAGGCATTCATGCAACTTATACTAGGAGGTTCCCAAGCAGGATAATTGGAATAGATGCAGGATCTATTGGCCTTAACCATCCAACTGGTACTGAAAATAATAAAAGGAATAGTCAATTGAAGTTCTCATCATGGGGGGAGGGGGGCAAACAAAACTTGATCAATGAGGAAATGTGCTTAACCTACCGAAAGAAACTGCAGTTCACTATTTGAGCTCCAACAATGATGCACTCCTTTTACTAACCAACCAGAAAATACAATACTACAAAAGATACAAGGTTTCCAAGGATAAACAACAACAAACTAATCTACGTCACAGGTTTAAGCAAATGACGGAAGTACTCAGCCTGCAAAATCACAAACACGCAAGAATTAATAACTGAGGGACAGTAGAAGTTGGGTGATGAATACAGACCAGCTATTATGTTAATTGACAAAAAGCTTGACTAATTTTCACATAATGAGAACAACATATGTACATAATCAATAGATCGAACCTGGCAATCCTGTAAAGGTTGAAAGCATGCAATAATTCTAACTATTATTGTTGGTCTTCCTCCAATTCCATTCTCATGTTTCAGTGCTCGAAATCTTGTTTGGCTAGCTGCTTGGCAAACCATTACTTCTTTTGACCCTTGAGAAGACTAGAAAAATCAAAGAAGAGAAAGGTGCAAAGCAAGATCCTGGAAATAGACAGCTATGAAGGGACCAACCTAGAAAAGAAAAACGAAACAAATGCAACAATGGATTGATCCTAACTGAGAAACAAAAGATAATTTGTGAAGAAATATATAGGAGAAACTAATGCTTGTACAAGGTTTCTAGATATTTAGACAATATAAATTTCACAACAGATCACAAAAAAGTGGTTGGAACCCATGTGCGTATATATATAAGCTAATTGGTGAGCCTTGTAGAGCTTAGTTGGGATAAATGAACAGCAAAGTTACAAAATGACCCGGCAATATAAGTTTAGTGGCACCACTTTATGGAACACATCCATAGATAAACTCAACCAAGGCATGATGCTTCCCTTACTAAACCAACTCAAATTCAATAAAGTTTCTTTCCTATATTCCACGGAAATGTTCCTGCATGATGGCCAAAAATGGATATACCTGTTAGCTCAGAGATTGCATATCAGAAAGGAAAATAAATCACAAGAAGACCTTATAGTATCAATGGAACCAAGCCAACACTTCTTTGCCTGCTACATTCACACCTTCAACATAGAGTACTTTCTATAGGTCAATGAGGATATGAAAACAAGATTTCCGTCTTTAGGTAAATCGAGTCATCAGTATCCTACCAAGAACCATTTTTATGTATGAAAAACCAACTACGATAGAATGACCTAAATTACCACTTGATTGACACAACTTAAGAAGATGGAAATATAGTTCCTAAAGCGTTGGAGATCTCTCTAAGAAATGAACACTAATTTATACCTCCTCATGAAAATTTACATTATGCAAATTGATACTTTGATTTCAGTCTTCATTCTAGTTGGCAATATCTTATTGATAGCTTTTATGACAAAAATAAAAGAAGGAATAAGAAATGGACAGTTTTAATTGTTAGATCAATCGGATGGATAGATGAATTAAATGCAACAAGTAATATATGACCTAGTATAGCAAGATCAATATTCTATTTCAAAAAATGTTTATGAGCATGTCATGTTCCAATCCTGGCTAATTGCCTTTTAAGTGACTAACTACATTCTTAAAATGAAACACTACATTGTTTCACGGCCGTCATGGCAAATATTAAAGAAAGGTGGATCAAAAGATGAAAACATCATCGTCCACATAGCAAATAATCTTAAATAATTGTATGCCTGATGTTTATCCTCAATGGGCAACAAGGAGATAATGCTATGCAAGAGTTGCTAAGCTGATTAAAAATAATCCTCTTATAAAGTTTATTCAAGTGCTTTAGTAATTACCAAATGATTCATATGAGACATCTTATTAGGAAGCAACATACTCGAAGAAACTTTATAATTACTCGTATATATGTAAATCTTGACACACAAAGGGATAGGATACATGTAATCTGATATATATAGAAGCTCAATTCCTTAGACTAGTTAACCTTCTCTTTTTTTTTTTTTTTTTTCAATTCTGAAACTTAAATCACAAGAATCTAATCCCCAGTTTAATTATATCCTTCATCAATCAGTAAAGAAATAGAAACCCTATGCTCTAACCAAAGCCAAAAAGCAGAGTTAAGCAAAACAAAGGAAATTTACGAACTTATGTCTAAAAATATTCATGTTTCCTCTTTTTCGATGAATCAGATGGAAAATCAAAGCGTAACCATGAATAAAACCAGTCTCAACTGCAGCGAAAACCTAAAGAACTGCAATTAACAAGACCCAAAAAGAAAAAAGTGAGACCCAAATATCCATAAACTTACAGTAGACTGAAGAGAGAGAAGGACGAATAAGATATGCAAACAACGGAAGGTTTAAGGAGATGCTCTTAACAAGAGGAAGGGATTTGGGAGAAGAATCATTTATCAGGACAGAACACCAACAAACAGGCTTTTAAAGAGGACCGTGTTATGTGTTGTTAGTGGGTTGCGACGGTGAGCGAAGACAAGATGGACTCCTTGAGAAAATGACAGGATTATCCTCAGGAGAATGGTACAGGATAACAGGAAGTGGAACACCATGGTCAGATACTATTAAGGAACAGTACCTTACCTTACCTTACCTTACCTTTGCTTAGTCGGTTTACGCACTAACTCGTGTTAATTGTTCCCTTCATTATTGAGTTTTGGGAATCGTAGGATATAGGGTATCTTTTAAAAACTGGTAGACGATGATGGACACTAATAAACTTTATTTAGATAATCATAATGATATTTTTTTGCCATTGTTTTAACTTTTGGAAAGAGAAAGTTAGATATAAGTGCAACAGTAGTGGCTAAAAAATATATAAAGAAGATATATACAATATGGGTAACAATAAAAGAGAAAAATAATATAAAGAGAGAAAACGGTAAATATATATATATATATAAAGTAATTGATAAATATATTTTTATTAAATTAATTAATAGTTGATATGAGAATTGCTATGTATTATGAGATTGATGACTAAACGGTAATTTTTATAAGTGGTAATTATTTAAGAGTTTTTTTGTTTTAATAATATGGATAATTGGAGAAAATTATAAATACATATATTGTGTATTGTGTTTGGATCGGTAGAAATCAAATAAAACCACTAAAAAATAATAGAAAATTTATGTTTGATAATTTAAAATGAAAATATAAGAAAACAAAGGAAAAATAATAGAAAGTTTTCCACTTTTAAAAACAAAATATTTCTCTATAATTTCAGAGAGAAAGTGGTAGAAATGAATGAAAATGAATTAAAGTTATGAAAACACCCTACTATGTATGTTTGTTGAAAAAAAGTAAGGATAATATAATCTATTAAATAATTCATTTTTTTCCATTTTCTTCTTAAATGTTTAAACAAAAAATAAAAGTAATATTTCCTTTCTTTTCATTGTCATTCTTTTCCATTCTTTTGATTTGTATTGATTTATACTTATTTTAGTTCTTCCAAAATTTGCTAAACAAAATGGTATTATCATTCTTTTATAAATAGTCCTAAGTTACTTTTTTGACATATGATTAACCAACGTTTTTACTCTAACATGTTTCATCAAATTTGCCATTATAATGGCCACGTGTAGAGCATGTGGACAATAAAAAGAAGCCCCTAAAAAGCAACTATCTCTCTTATTCTTTATATATTGAAAATGGGTTACCTTATAAGAGCCTCTTATCAAAGATTTGAGTCCCATTCTTTGTATATTGAAATTTCATAACTTCAATTATCTTTCATTAGGTACAAGGATATCATCAAAGGTGAAAAATTGATGAGTCTATCCAAGGCAAGTTGCATTGAGATTAGCTTTTAACATGCTGATAGCACAAATTAGACATATATTTTTTATGATTATTTAGTGCTATTTTTGTCCTTAATCAAGTTGATTTTATGTTATTTTGAGCTTAATTTATTTAAATTTTATTTTTGATAACTTCTAGTTCATTATAAAGAGTTTTGAAGATTTTTAGCGATTTTTTAAGAGTTTTGATGCAAAAGCATTAATCACTGCGAAAAAAGAAGCCTAATAAGGATCATAGTCAAGGACCATAGATGTAGTCTGCACACATATTCCATTCGCTAAGTTATTTCATCAAATTCAAAATTTCCGCATCGCCTACACTCTATGGTCGTATACTTAGGGCATGGACATCCTATAAAGAGCGAATTTTGCTAATTTTGTAGTAAATCTTTTATTTTTGTCAAGCTCTCTTTGTAAACCTAGCCCCACTCTTTATAAATAGACTCCTAAACCAGGTTTTCAAGGATAGCCCCCTTTAGGTAAAGTTGTGGCTTAAAACTATATTAGGGTTCTTTGAATTTACTTTCTCTTTTCCTTTCATCATGTCACTCTCGTAATTATTCTTAATAAATTATTATTCAAATCTAGTTTATCTTACAAAAGCCTCTATTTCAGTCTGTGGTTTTCTTCATTGATTATCTAATTATACAAAGCTTATTATTGTCATTTAGTATTTACCTTGATTGCTAAATTAATATATGAGTTTGTTGTAGAGATGTGAGATGTACAATTAAATGGACTAGTGTATAGAAGGGGTTTAGTATTGTAGGTATCCTATTTTTGCCTCTTATAATTTTTAAAGTTTCTTTTAGGAAAAAAAAAAGGATTCTAATTCAAAAAATTTTTAAAAATAAAAATTATAAAAAATTAGAAGAATTTAGAAAAGTGCAAAAAAGGATAAATACAAAAATTAGAAAATTCAAAAACAAAAAAAAAAATTGAAAAATGAAAAATAATATAAAATTTAGGAAAATAGATTTTTTCAAAAAAATAAAATCCTTAAGTCAATTTTAGTTTTTTTTTTTAAATTACATAGAAAAGATCATCAGGTTTAAATATAATAAATCGCAGAATTGGGCTTAATTGAAAATTAATTTGTGTAGGACTAAATTTTAGGTCCATTCAATTGGGGTTTAATTTTAGGTGGGAACTAGTTTTATTGAAGCAATTTTTATTTATGCATTTATTTATTCATTTTTGTTTTTTTATTAAAAAAGGGTCTAAATTACACTAAGCTGGAGGCCTAGTCCATTTGTAAACACAACAAGGCTAAAAGTCCTGAAGCGTTACTATGCTTTAAGTAGGTGTAAACACTTGCTTTTTATTTTTCAATAGAGTGTGTGCACTTTACGCATGGCAAGGGTATGTCAAGCATGTACTTAATAAGAATTGAGCTAACCCACCTCCTTCTTCTTTCTTTTTCTTTCCCTAAATTTCTAACTCCCTAAATTTCTAACTCCCTTTACTCTTGGCAGCATGTGTTTAAGCTCTTTTTTTATATGGTTTCCACGTAATTCCATCAAAATTAATGATTGAATCGTATGTCATACACAACCTTATTTGCATTGAATCCAAAATCCCTTCCCCATTCATCCATTTCATCCTCTAAATTAGGCATGAAAACTAAGAAAAAATCTTACTTAAGCTAAGACTTTAATGGTAGCAATCCTTCATTAACGAGCTTTCTTACTTGTTGATGCTTAGAACAGTATAAATGGGACTCCATTTCATCATTCCCAACATCAAGCTCTCATCTTCGAGCTTTCAAACAATCTTCTAAGCTTTCTCTCTCTTCTTGGAGCACTCTCTCTCTCTCTCTAAGTCACTCTCTCTATGGTTATTTTCGAAATGAGTCACTACTATAGTAGTGCTCCCCAAGCTTCAATCCTTCGAGCCTAACCCTTTCCATCTACTACTACTCCTACTTTCGCATTAAACTTACGACCAAGGGTTTCAAGCTTACAGTTACCATATAGCTATGACCAACTACATTGCCAACCCATCGAAACCTCTACTTAATACCCTCTTAGCTCCCATGAACTACCACAACAAGTCATGCAATATCTTTCTCACTTTAACCCCCACTACTTAAATTACAACACTACCCAAATGGCCACCAATCACTACTACACTAGTGCCACACTACATTTCATCAATGACTTTCACATGAAAGTCAGTTTCCTCACTTGAATTGATCATTGGCTGTCGCTGTAAAGAGCTATGTAGGACACTGTTGTGTTCCCCTTCGCAAAATCGACTTGAATCTAATATTGACTTAAGATTCATTGTCACAATCCGATGGGGCTAGTAGTGGTAGTCGCTGTATACCGTATAAAGGACTGTAGGTTGAATTCCATTACAATTGATGACCCTTCATACGATACATAAGGCTACAGCTACACCTAATAATCAAGAGTTGCACAAGTATGAGCAATATCATTTTATAATAATAATAATAATAAGATAGAGAAATATAAAACATAATCTATTTATATAAGAATTTATAGATAAGAGGTCTTTAAAACTTCTTAACTCAAACTAATATCAGTTTATCGCATATTCAGATCTATAATTTAGATAAACTATCGTGTGAACACTCTAATCACGTCTTGCTCCCACATCGACCCCTTGATGAACAACTAACCTTGAATATGCGATGGCCCAACTCCATGAACAATTCAGCCTACGAAAGAAGATTACAGGGGTATAAGTTAATTAGCTTAGTGAGATAATCCCCTCAACTATACCATAATTAAGTTATAAATTAATTAAATTCAATGAAACGAATGCATGCCAATAAGTATGCCAAATATATACATGCAGGTGATCAGGTATTGCATGTAACTCAGATTTAATGGCTTCTAAAATCATGGTTGGAGATACATCAGTACAATTAGATTCGGGTATTATACTAGAACTTATCTCATAACGAAACTCTGCATTTCATATTTAAAAATGTAATGGTATATCCATTTTCAATTTTATTAAAAATGAGTTCTACATATGATTGTGAATAGGTTCATGCAGCCCTCATCACCCCTAAATGGAGGCCTCTAGACTTGACCCTTAGCCAGGTGATTGGCACCTCCAATGCTTAGTAATCCCGTGGGTTAGGGTAAGGTCATATCGCATGTGTATACCGTACAAAATTTATAATAATCAAATAATCAACCCATGTATGGCCTCTCGCTACCTCCGTGTATTGTGACAGCTAAAATTAGTTATATGGTATATAATTATGTGTGTTTCAAGTTAACTTTTTTTAGTCAAGTAAAATTAAGTTTTATTATTTAGTGATCAATCAAAATCACAAATAATCAATTCCTAGTGAATTTACTATGTAATAATCAATACATTATTGTAATTTAAAGTAAATTTACCGTTAATAAACAATTATGATACATAAGTATAACTCATCCCCATACAACATTCAATTATTAAGCATAATTTATATTTGCTAATTACAAACACAAGTAAGTATAGGATCATTAGGAAAAACTCACTCAGCCATGATCGACTTAAGAGTCGTAATAATCTAAGGCTAGCTCAAAGTCAAGGTCGGAATCACCTGAAAATAAGAAATATAGAAAATTGTAAGTTTGAGAATTTAAAGCTAAACCAGTATCGTAATTTATAATGTTTACTTTACTTAGTTACGCGAAATTGTCGATTCGAGCTTTTTATCGAATTGCATATAACTTTTTTGTTTCAACTCGGATTATTATAAACTTATAATTCATTTTGATTATTTTTTAGCTTATTTTCTCATAGCGAGGTCCGTTTTGGACATTGTGACTCGTAGTTTGAACTGTGATATAAAAATATCACAAAATTTATTATTTTAATTTAAAAAGTTATAAAATATTAATTTTAGCTTTTTCTTGATATATTTATGATTTAATAATTATTTAAATCATATAATTGATAATTTTATTATTTTAAGCTTATTTTACCTTAGTTACTTATTTTTACCTATTTTTGAGATTTTAGACTTATTAAAATTATTATTATTAGTTTTATTTTTATTATTTATTATTTTCTTATTATTTATTTGTATTTTACAATACACACACATATATATACTTATTACTATATTTGATTAATTTTTCTAATTTACTTAATTAGTAACTATTTTTCCTAATTTACGATACTTTTATATATATACCTATTCCTTACATATTTATAAACTTATTTTATTTCGTAAATATTATTGTATATTATATCCTATTCAACGTACAGTATACTTATATACTATATTCTATACATATACTTACTATTATAATTGTACACATATTTATGCCACATAGATATATACATATATATATAAAAAAAATAGCTTACATGTGTACATGAATATAAAAATATGAAATACATGTATATATATATATATATATATATATAATATGTATACTTATACTTATATATATATATATATATGAAAATAAAGATTATATACATATATACATAAATATTCACATTCACGTGTACACACATACACACATATATATATATATATCTAAATTTAATTTGTGAAAATACTAAATACATACTATATGTACTCTTATTTATATATACATATATATATATTTATTTATTTTACTTTATTTTTTTTATTTTTTGTGTACATGTATATTATATCCAAATATTAAGATTTCCAAATATCTACTATATATATTCTTATTTATACATACATGTATATACATATACCGTATATTCTACCTAATAATGTATATATATATATATATATGTCTACATACATATATTTATACGTACATAAGAGATACATATGTATTTATTTATCTACTTATGCATACATATATGTATATGTGATGAAATATTTAGGAAAATACAATAAAATACTTAGTATATACATGCATATACTATATAATATACATATATATAAGTAAAATAAATATACTTACCTAAATATGTTGGTATTATTCTAAATTTTCTTCTTCTTTTTCCTACTCCTTCTTCTTCTTTTTCTTCTTAATTTTCTTCTTGTTCTTAGTTTTCCTTTTTGTTTTGCTTACTTTCCCTTTTTCTTTTGTGTTCGGTTTGTATTTATTTATTTATTTTTCTAGATTTCTTCCTTTTAGGCGTGATGATTAGCAAAATTTTTTTGGGCAAATAAAATAAAAAAATAAGGAAGTTTATCCTCATAATCTAAGCATTAATTAAGAGAAGATATGTACTTTATTACTTTGTCCTTTCCCCCTTTAATTTGTGACACTTGGAAATTAAATTTACACACATGGGCTATTGCAATTGTAGTTGGAATTCACGTGTGAAAAGGGAAAAAAATAGAAGAAGAAAAGAAAAGAAGGAGAGGAAAATAGAAAAAATGGTAGAAAAAAGGAAATTAGAAATAATTATATATAATTTTTCTAAACATAAAAATAATAATTATAAATTAATTTTAGAATTTTGTGAAAATTTATCAATTTAATTGGTACCAATTACAATTATAATTTTTACAAGTTATTTTAACGATTTTGTTAAAAAATTTATACGATTACGCGATTCAGTCGATAATTGCAATAGACTACAATTATATCACTATTGAGTGACATTTAATTATTTTATAGACTTAAAGTTATAGTTTTAAGGTTTTGATCAAGTTTAGATTCGATTTCAAGTAATTGTGCATAAATCGGATTTAGGATTTTGGTACGCGATTTAGGGTTTCGATTAATTTTTAAGGTTTTTATAATCGGTGTCATATTCGATTTATTAAGTTTCATAATCTTTTATTGTTAGTAGTCTTATTGACTCATGACACAGTTTAATATATTCAGATTTAAATTAGGGTTCAGACTACCGATTTTCTAGGGTTTACATTCACGCCTTAATTCAACCTGTACTCGATCTATATCCATTGCTCCAATTGTGCAAGTCTCTTTGGTTCTATATTTCACTTTTATTTTTCTTCTTTTCTTTTTCTTTTTTCTTTTTACCCTCTATTCTTTTTTTTAATCTTTATCCTATTTATAAAAACAAACAAACAAAACAATCCCAAAAAAAAAAGAAAAAAGAAAAAAGAGAAAGGAAAGTTTTGTTATTTTATTTTATTTTTATTTTTAGCATATAGTACAATTCAGTAAAAATTTTAAAATAAATAAAATAATGAACAAATAAATGTAAAAGATAAATAAATAATATATTTTGTTGCTTAGAAGAATTTAAAAAAAATTAACAAACCCTTTTCTAAGAATAGGATTTCCTTAGAATTTTTCAAATATATAACTACTTAAAAAAAAAATTAGGACCTTTTTAGAATTTTTCATAAATGAAAAAAAAAATGATGAAAATGTAAATCCGACTATTTTTTAAAGTTAAAAAAAACCAACAAATTAAAGTTTTATACGAACGAACTACGAGAAGTCTAATCCTAAATGACAATTACATAGGCATTTGTAAGCAATTATGAGATGACTTAAAATAGGGAAATATTTTTATTTTATCTTTTGTAAATAAATTCAATTAATTATTGTCCCCCTTTTTTTGTAAATATAATTTTATTTATTGGTAAACTTAGAATTATTCTTTCATGTTAAAAGGGATATTTTGAAAAATGAAACTAAATTTAAAAAGTCTAAGTGGTAACTGTTCGAGTTTGATAGGTTCAACCTTAAACTCAATCTAGTTTAAAAAGAAAATCATTTTTTTTTTCAAAATTAGTTTTATTAAAGACTAACAATTAGATTAAAATTAATTTACCCACTTAATTTTAATCTTACTTTTTTTCCTGACCTTAGTCGAGTGATGATTCTAAATTTTTTTAAGCATATAAAAAACTAGATTTTCCTTAATTTTCAATTGAGTGCTAGTATTAAATGGGTTAGGGCTTAATACTAATTGAATTAAGGAAATGAAAACCGAAAAATTCAAGCTCGACAGCTTGGTAATTCCACTGGGGATTGTCAAGAAGACTAACTACTTAAACCTTTCAAAATTCAATTTGTCTTTCAAAATACCCATATTAATTTATGATTCTTTTTCTTATAAATATTCTTATATAATTCGCTTTTGCATGCAACATGCATTAGGATATTGGGTAAGGGTGGTGTTATTTATTGCATCATGGATGCAGGGTAGATACAATTAGACCTATGCCATCTTAGGATCTTAAGAGAAGAGCCATTGTGTAAGCTTTAGGCATAGTGGTATAGCCACTACTTAAGGTTGTTTAGGCTACCCCATTATGACTAATGAACCATTTTCTTGAAAATACGTGAAGTTATACAACTTAAGAACCTTTAGAACTTACCTTAATTGCATATACCCTCCTTAACTATGAGTTAATACACCATTTCCAAAAGTTGCAACCCCACTAATGCAATCATTTTTTTTGTATTAACCTCCGTATAAATATTTTTTGTATCATTCTAGTACTTACCATATTTATATAAATTCTTTTGTAAAAAGTTAGGGGTGTTTTGTAAACAACCAATCAACAAGAGGGTTGTAACTTAAGAAATGATGTATTAACTCAATAGTTCTAGCATCTGTATACTTCTACATGCATTCATTTATTTTATTAATAAGGGGTTCTTATCCATGAAATGTCTAAGTCTACTATAACGGCAGGTGACCAACAAGTAAATGATCAAGGAATCAATAAGCCATAAGACCTCCCTAGGATTTGCAAACGGTTACTAAAAGCTAAGATCACCTATGTGAGAGAGAAGCTTGAATGTTTTGAAACTCACAATTGGACCTTAAAAGCCCATCTTGAATAAGTCCTTAGAGGAACCCTAGAAATGTTAAGAGACCTTAAAGCTTGCTTACAAGAGTTAGATTAGAATTTTTTGAATTATGGCTAAAGGGTCTAGAATAAATGTCAAGTTTATTGAATAATAATAGAGAATAAATGGTAGGCTCCTTTTCTTTTTTTCTTTTCTTTGTACTCCAATTGTTAATATAATAAAAGTTCCCTTTAGCATATTGTTCTTCATTCCTTAGTATTCCACTTTTTTTAAATCATTGTAAATAAATTCTATAGGCTTATAAATAAGAAACTTAACATTCCCCATCCTTATTTATAATTTAATCAGTTGGTTTTTGTAAAATAAGGCCTTATCTTTCTCTCTCTCTTAGAAAGAAAAAAAAAGAAAAGAAAAGAAAGTTACTAATGGCTACAAATTCTTATGGGATTCGAGACAAACCTAAAACCCTTAACCCATTAACACAGCTAACCTAAATATAAACCTTTGGCCCATTAAGGCAACTAACCTAAACACGAACCTCTAGCTTATTAAGGTAGCTAACCAAGCACAAACCTTTTATCCCACTAAGGTAACCAACCTAAACATTAACCTTTGATCGGTTAAGGTAGTTAACCTAAACACAAACCCTCGGCTCATTAAGGTAGCTTACCCAAATACAAACCTTCGACTCGTTAAGGTAACTAACCTAAATACTAACCCTTAGCCCGTTAAGGTAACTAAGCTAAACATAAACCCTCGGCTCATTAAGGTAACCAACCCAAATACCAACCTTTGGCCCATTAAGGCAGCTAATCTAAACATAAACCTTTTACCCATTAAGATAGCTAACCTAAAGTTGGACCTTTAGCCCATTAATGTAGCTAACCCAAATATAAGTGCTCGGCTCGTTAATGTAGCCAACTCAAATACAAGCCCTTATCTTGTCAATGCAACTAACCTAAATACAAGCCCTTGGGCCATTAAGTTAGCCAACCCAAATATAAACCTTGGCCTGCTAAGGTAGCTAAACTAAAACCTTTAATCTATTGAGAAAACCAAACCCAATCATTATCTAAGTCAAAACATGAAGTCAAATACAACCTTAGTCTTAAGGGCTGACATGATTGGAAGCAAGGAAACTCTAAGTCTAGGGCAATTATCTTCTTAACCTACCAAGAACATAAAAAGTCCAGGGCATTTGGTCTCTGAAATTTAATTTTGAACTCAAATTGAATGAAAGATGTCATTTTACATTAAGGCATATCTTAAGGAATATTTAAAAAATTGGGGGGGGGGGGGATGTGTTGTAAGGTTAATTTCCACCCTAGGGCAAATCAATTCCTACGTAAGGAAACGGTAACTCACTTTTAAAAGGTTTGGAATGAAAAGAAGTAAATTATATCCTACACACTAATCCTTAAATACTTTAAGAGTTGAGTAACATCATGGCGGGGATCTTTTGGACTCATTCCTTAAAAGAAGTCCATTTTGAATTTGATACGTAGATCAAAATAAAGTTAGGCATTCATTTTCAAATCCTAAACACAATTATCCTTTACCAACCTTATTGAGCTAATATAGAGTATTCAAATTTAAACCCTATCAAAAGCTACTCCATAATGGGGCAATTTCGAGGTAAGAGTCATCACATTAGGGAAAAGGGGTAAAACTAGTTTTTGCTTGCTTCAATAACATTAATTCAAAGAAAATTTCTATTTATGATAAGTTATTTTCTTTGAAATGAAGAAGAGTCAAAGCTTTTTCAAACACCTTAAGCCTATACATCACTTAAGCCCATATACTCAAAATCATTGGATTTAGGGCCTTGAATCTTTTAAAGACAAGGACTCACCAAAAAAGATAATTAATTTTAGGAAAAGAGAAAGGAGCAAAATTGAAAAAAAAAAAACAATGGGGCAAAATAATAAAAAAAAAAAGAGAGAGAAAAGAAGAAAAAAGAAAATAAAAAATAAAGGCTTGAAAATCAAGCTTAAATGCAATGAAAAAAGCCTAAAAAGGTATACATTATGTTGGCAAAGGGAACAAACTAGAGCCATGAAAAGAGTTCTAAATCAAAGCCCAAAAATCCTCAAAAGTGCAAATCCCTTATACCCATTCTGAATCACTTTTCAATTCTTAAAATGTAGAGCCTCCAAACATAACCTAAATCACAAACACAAAGCCTCCTTACTCATTTGAATCACAAACATAAAGCCTTCCAACCTATAATAACACCTACATTCAATAAAAACTCTTATGATCATGAGGAATAATTTATCTTAAATAAAAATTAACTTTGAAACTTAGCTAAGCATAACTTTAGTTTTTCCTAAAAGATCCTTGACTTGTACATTCAAGTTGGATAAAAATAATTCTTTTAAAATGAACCTCTGCATTAATCCCTTTGGAAACATTTGGCCTAAAGCTTGATTCACAATACTAAACTAAAGAAGACCTAACAGATTGATTGAGGCATATCATTTATAAACTAGACCATAATTTTTGAAATATTAGTCAAGAGCGAAATTTAAACTGAAAGTATGCAAGGAAGTCTTCTTCGACTAAACTGATTATGAATTACTATTTCCTTATGAAGGAAATGTTCAAAGTCAAAAGATGCCACCAAGAAGGTTAGTATTCCACCAAATTAGCCATGACGGTATTGGGGTCATGAGATATTTTCAAAGCTTGAGAAGAGTATGAAATACACTACATGTTTATCAAGGAAGGGAATGGTTATAGCTCTTGCTTCTTAATAAGAATATGTACCCGTTAGTAAACTTTCGAACAAAAAGGATATATCTATATATATATAAGATAGAGAGAGAGAAGATAAAGGCTTATTACAAGTTTTTTACATTATTTTTTAAATCCATGTCATTTTAAGTTGCTAAGTCTTCAATCTAAGTCATTTGCTTTCTTCCAATGTGATCATGCCTTTTAAGTTGATTACTAGTAGTTTGAGACATCCTCTATGATGTAGTTCTCCTCATGGTTGATTAAGGGACCTTATCCCTAATGCTTGTTCTATCATAAGTGGCTTTCAAAAAACAAATTCCTTTTTGTAAATATTTAAGCTACAAAGCTTTCCAAAAATGATTACATACCCCCCTCCTCTACAACCCTAACTGCTTCTTCAATTGTCATTTAGGGTCTTAAGCCAGCCTATAGAGCACTTTCCCTCCATTAACTTCTCTTAAGGTCTAGCCAGCTCATAAAGCATTGTCTCGATTCATATCTACTTTAAGATCTAGCCAACTCATTGAGTGCTATCTTGACTCATATCTACTTTAAGGTCTAGCCTACTCATAAAGTGCTGTCTTGACTCATATCTGCTTTAGGCCTCTAGCCAACTCATAAAGCGTTGTCTCGACTCACATCTACTTTAGGGTTTTAGCCAGTCCATAGAGTGTTGGCGCCACTCAAATCCACTTTAGGGTTCTAGGCATCTCATAGAATGCTATCCCAATTCATAACTCCTTCAAGGGTTTAGATAGCTCAAGGAGCACTTTGCTTACCTTCTTATATTAGTCTACTCAAAGGAGCATCATTAGGTCTCAAATCAATTTATCTTTTAGGGTTGTTAGTTCCCTAGAGAAACTCCCACTTAGATTAGTCAGCTTAAAAGAGCACTACTAGGTGTTAGGTTAATTTACCGTTTATAATTGCTAGTATCCTACAGATGCTATCACCTAAGTTAATCGGCTTAGAGCAATACGACCAAGTTATAAGTGAATTTTTTATTTAAGTTTGCTAGTCTCCCAATGATACTCCCGCCTAGGTTTGTCAACTTAAAAGAACATGACCAGGTTTTAAATCAATTTCTAATTTGTGATTACTACTCCCTTAGAGACATTCTTGCGTAAGTTAGTCAACGTAGATGAGCAATAAGTTTTAAGTTAATTTATCATTTAGGGTTATTAGTCCCTTAAAGACACTCTTACTTAGGTTAGTCAGGTTAGAAGAGTACGACCAAGTTTCAAATCAATTTTTCATTTAGTGTTAGTAGTCTCCTAGAGACATTCTTGCCTAAGTTAGTCAACTTAAAGGAGCACGACCAAGTTTTAAATCAATTTCTCATTTAGGGTTGCTTGTCCTTTAAAGACGCTTTTTCCTAAGTTGGTTAACATAGATGAGCAAGATCAGGTTTCAAATCGATTTCTCATTTAAGGTTACTAGTCCCCTAGAGACGCTCCTACCTAAGTTAGTTAGCTTAAAGGAGCACTACCAAGTTTCAATTCAATTTATCATTTAAGGTTGTTAGTCCCTTAGAGACACTCCCACTTAAGTTAGTCAAACTAAAGGAGTACGACCAGATTCAAATCAATTTTTCATTTAGGGTTACTAGTCCCCTAAAGATGCTCATATTTAGTTTAGTCAACTTAAAGGAGCACAACTAAGTTTCAAATCAATTTCTCATTTAGGATTGCTTGTCCCTTAAAGACATTCTCACCTAGGTTAGTCCGGTTAGAGGAGCATAGCCAAGTTTCAAATCGATTTCCCATTTAGGGTTGATAGTTTAGCCAGCTTATAGAGTGCTATCATTTTAGGGTCTTTGTTAGGTTATGGGGTGTTACCTTCCATTTAGTATTATTTTAGGGTTCTTGCCAACTCTTAAGATGCTACCTTCCATTTAGATCATTTTAGGGTTCTTGACAGCAATGTTGGTTTTATGGTCTTGCTGACTTTGAAAGTGCTTCTCTTTCTTTAAAACTTTCTAAGGTTATAATTAGTTCATAAGGCATTATACTATTCTAAAAACCCTCTCTTATGTCTTAACTAATGCTTAAAGCGTCTTTTTTCTCTTTCAAAATATCTTTCACTATTCACTAAATTTCCAATTGATCAAATGTAAGATAGTTAGTTGATTGTAGCGTTTCTTATGACATTTTATCCTTAGGGAAAAAGTGGTGTTTCTTTTATCTTTGTAGTAAAATTTTACTTAAACTTCGCTTAAAAAAGAAACAGCTATAGACACCTCATTTTTGCCCCATATAATTTTTAGAGTTTCTTTTAGAAAAAAGAGGGGGTCCTAATTAAAAATAAATAAATAAAATAATAAAAAATACATAAATTTAAAAAAATTAGAAAAATAGGAAAAATGGAAAATACAAAAAATTAGAAAATTCAAAAACAAAAAAATAATTAAAAAATGGAAAGATGCAAAATTTAGGAAAATAGATTTTTTCAAAAAAATAAAAGCATTAGGTCAATTTTAGGTTTTTTGTTTTTTCAAATTACTTAGAGAAGGTCATTGGGTCTAAGTATATTAAATTATTGAATTAGGCTTGATAAAAAAATAACTTATGTAAGACTAAATTTTGGGTCCATTCAAATTAGGTTTAATTTTAGGTGGGAACTAAGTTTAGTGAAGTAATATTTATTTGTTTTTGTTTTTTTTTTTTTTAAAGGGTTTGGATTGAACCAAGTGTGAGACTTGGTCCATTTGTATATGCAACAAGGTTAAATGCCTAGAAGCGTGACCCAACACTAAGCGGGCATAAGCACTTGCTCTTTATTTTCCAAAAGGGTGCGTATGCTTCACGCATGCTAGGGGTACGTCATGCATGTGCTTGGCATGAGTTGAGCCAACCCCCCTCCTTCTTCTTTCTTTTTCTTTCCCTAAATTCCTATCTCCTTTCACTTTTAGTGGCATGTGTTTGAGCTCCTTTTTTGTGTGGTTTTCACATAATTCCATCAAAATTAATGATGAAATCATATGTCACACATGGCTTTCTTTGCATTGAATCCAAAGTCTTGTTTCCAATCATCCATTTCATCCTTGAAATTAGGCATGAAAACTAAGAAAAAATCTTACTCAAAGGCACAACTCTCTTTTAAAAGGATTCGTGGCATGTTAAGCCCTAATAAGGTTCTTTGCTTTGCATCGAATTGAGTTGGGACTTTAATGGCTGTAATCCTCCATTAACAAGCTTTCCTTGCTTGTTGATGCTTGTAATAGTATAAATAAGACTCAATTTCATCATTCCCAACATCAAGCTCTTATCTTCGAGCTCTCAAACACTCTTTTAAGCTTTCTCTCTTTACTTGGAGCACTCTCTCTCTCTTTCTCTAAGTCTCTTTCTCTCTCTTGGGTTATTTCGAAACAAACCACCATCACAATGGTGCTCCCTAGGCTTCAATCCCTCGAGCCCAACCCCTTCCATCCATTGCTAATCCCACTTTCGCATTAAGCCGTGATCAAAGGCTTTGAGCTTATGGCTATTACTATACTATGACCAACCATTAAGGCCCCCACTTAAAGCCACCCACAATACTACACTACTAGCCTGTTGAAACCTCCACTTAATGTCCTCTTAGCTCTTAATAACCACTACAGTGAGTTGTACAACCTTTGTCTTACTCTAATCCCAATCGCCTAAATTGTAGCATTACCCAAATGGCCACCACTTGCCACTATGCTAATGCCAAACTACAGTTCATCAATGATTTTCATATGAAGGTCAATTTCTCCACTTAAATTGACCATTGGATGTCGTTGTAAAGAGTTGAGTAGAATGTTGCTATCTTCGCCTTTGCAAAACTGACCTATATCTCACTTTGACCTAAGATTTATGCCCTGATCCGACCCATACTTGATCCATATCTATTGCTTTAGCTTGCGTAAGCTTCTTTGGTTTTGTATTTCTTTTTTTTTTTTTAACTTCTTTTCTTTTTTTTTTTGTTTTCTCTCTACTCTTTGCTATAATATTTTATTCTATTATAAAAAAAAAAAGAAAAAAGAAAAAGAGAAAGGAAAAGCTTTGTTATTTTATTTTATTTTATTTTTTTCTTCCCTTTATTTTTAGCATAAAGTATGTTTCAATGAAAATTAAAAAAAAATGAAATAATGAACAAATAAATAAATATAAAAAATAAATTAAAAATGTGTTTGGTTGCTTAGAAGAAGTTTTTTTTTTTTTAAAAAAAGAAATTTTAACAAACCCTTTTCTAAGAATAGGATTTCCTTAGAATTTTTCAAATAAATAAACATTAAAAAATTTAGGACCCTTTTAGAAATTTTCATTAATGAAAATAAATTGATAAAAATATAAATTTGAATGTTTTCTAAAGTTAAAAAAAAGTAACAAATTAAAGTTTTATAAGAATGAATTATGACAAATTTGATCTCAGATTGCAGGTACATAAATACTTGTAGGCAATTATGGGAGACTTAAGATAGGGGAAACTTAAAATGGGGGAATTTTTTTTTTTCCTTTTTCAAACAAATTCAATATATCATTTTCCTATTTTTTGTAAATATAATTTTATTTATTTGTAAACTTAGAATTAATCATTTGTGTTAAAAAAGGATATTTTGAAAAAGAAACTAAATTCAAAAGGTTTAGTTGGTATACATTCGGGTTTAATAGGTTAGCTCCTAAACTTAAGATCTTTCGTTAAAAAATTATTTTTTTTTTCAAAATTAGTTTTATCGAAGACTAATAGCTTGATTAAAATTAATCTACCAAATTAGTTATAATCTAAATTTTTTCCTATCCTAGATTAGGTGGCGACTCTAAATTTTTTTAAGTGTGTGAAAGACCATATTTTCCTTAATTCTTAGTCAAAGGTTATTATTAAATGGTTTAGGATTTAATACTAATCAAATTAAGGAAATGAAAACCAAAAAATTTAGGCTCAATAAGTACGCTAAGAGATTAGGTACCAAATTTCTATGGATTAGGGTAACTGAGGGTAATCAACTCAATAGTAGAATCCAAGTTCTTAATACGATCTCACAACGCTCTATTAAAAAGCAATTTGAATAAAGAGGGTCTCAAGATTAGAAAGAGGCTAGAGATGTGGGTCCAACTAATTTAGATTTCGAATTCCATAGGAATAGGATTAGGAATCTCTATGGTCTAAGGAATAATTAAGATTGAATGGTTGCATGGAACTATAAAGTAAATAAAAACAATTTGCTAAGGATAATGTATTATTTCTCTTAATCAAATTATGCCTGTTTCACTTTAGTTTAGTTTATTTAGTTTTGCTCTTATTTCTTTCATAGTTCTTATTTAAGTTATTGTTCCTTTTTCAATTATCTTTTCTTAATCACAATTATTACTACAACATTAAGTTAGATAATTGGATATTTTAGATTAGTTGCTAGTAGTTTGGTTCTTACATACATGGTATTGCTATGGGATAAACAATCGGACCTGTGTTTATTTTATTTATATTATAACTTAACTAGGTACACTTGCTTGTTATTATGGTATACACCCTACTAAGTTTTTGGCGTTGTTGCTGGTGAGCTAAAATATAATACCCTAGGTTTTCTAATCAATTCAATAACCTTAGGATCCAAACCCTTGAATTTAAGGTACCAACTCGTATTATTCATTTTATTTTAAATTTCACAGTAAGGTTAGAAAAATTAGATAAAGTAATTTAAGTAAAGTCAATTTCTTGAAATAAGCTATATAAAAAGATTAATTTAACAAAAACACAATTTATCGATAAAGCTAATATTTATCGAAAACATAAAATTCAAGTTTTTAAAAATAGTAAGATATTAGAGATAAGTTATTTAATTTATAAAAATAAAAAATGAAGTTGAATTATATATAATATACATGTATTTATATATGATATGCATTATATGTATTAAATATATACATATATTAATAATAAATTGTCAAAATATGGTAACATAATATAAAATAATGAAAAATTAATAAAAAAATGAATGGATGAGTTATCAAATGATGTAGTAACTTAGGATTAATTATAAATGATGAGTCAATACCTAATTAACTAGAGAATAATACATAGCACCTAGGAAAATGGTAAAATGACATGTGTCATTTAACTTTTTGGCATAGAGAAATCCTAAATCCTATAAATAAGACTCCAAACCTCATTTACAATATTTTAGGGACTTAGAAACACAAGAAAATAATTTTATAAAATTAGGAAAAATTTTAAAAAAATTTAAACAAAATAAAAGAAAATAGTGGAAGAATATGGTGAATTATGATTCCTAAGGTTACAAACAACCTAATAAGGAGCCACTTGGGACTTAAACTTGTGGTGGAGAGAAAAAGTAGGTTGACATGTTGGAGGGTGGCGGCCGAAGGGTGGCTGGAGTACTATGTGCTAGTGAGTTAAATTTTAATGCTTGATTTTTATTAATTTAATAAAAATATCAAATTAGTTCAAAAAATTATGAAATTTGGTTTCCCTATATTATTTTACATATACTTTCATATGATAATTTTATTTTCTTAAAATAACATTGATTTAGGATACTTGCTTAAGAATGTGCTCTATTTAGATAAATTTAAAATAAATTTTTCAAAATATTAAATAATGTTACTTCAACCTGAAAATTTTTGTATAATACACTTATATAATTTCTTAAATTTCAGTAATAATAATTTTTAAAAATATCCATGTTTACTATTTATTATAATTATTTTGGATAAAACTAGTAATTTCACTGTTTTATTAGATTAATTAGTTTTTGATAAAATCAATATATGAGCCCTATGCATTTTGATTTCTAAAAGTTTATAATGATATTTGGAATACTTGGTTTTTATCTCATATGTAAATTTGTTTATTTTCCTTAATTTTTCATAATTTTGAACTAAAACCACTATTTTCATAAAAATAGATAATAGCTAGTTTAGTGTAATTCATAGTTAATGATTAAACTACATATTTTTGTGAGTCTAGGATTTTTCATAAAATCAGTCGGGCTCATATACTATTTATTGTGTATTTTCCTGATAAATACCTATATATTGGCTCAATATTTAATATAGTAATTAGTACTATTAAAATATTTATCAAATCTATGTCAAATGAACACTTTGGGGTATATTATGAGTTGCTGGACAAGTTTGGATAGTGTGATTTTTAGGGTTTTTAGTTTAAAACTAAAGTTTATTTGAATTAATTATGGAGTTACGATAATGCACAATTGAATCGGTAATACAAAAGAATATTTTTGGATTTTTGACGATATTGATTAGTTTTGATTCTTAAGATATATCAATAGTACTCGAAATAATGATCATAGTGATATAAAGTTTATTGAAATTGGATAGAAAATGAGTAAGATATGGTCTAATAAAGTTTAAAGGCATGGTAGGTAAGGTTTATGAGAATTTGAATTTGACTGGTACTGGACTTGGAAGCTTTATATTTTCATAGGTATGATAAGTCAGGAAGGACTACGTGGTGAAGTTTAGGATTTTACGTTATTACTAAGCTTAGGTAAGTAGATTTAACCCATACTTGGAGTAGATATATTACTATTCATAACATTGTATGCTGTTTGATGCTGTATTGATTGGATGCGAATGTATTTTAAGGGGGACGATATACTACTATAGTAAATAATGATGATGTAGTGATTTTGAATGATAGTAACTATATCTCGATTATATTGTTATGTTGTTATGTTGGGTGTTGATTTATGCTTATGAATGTGTAGACACCTAATTTTTGCCCTTCCATAGTCTTAATTTTTATTTTTACAAAAAGGGTCCTAATTCAAAAAATAAAAAATAATAAAAATTAACAAATAATGAAAATACCAAAAAAATAAGAAAGGGAAAAATTATAAAAATTTCATAGATTTTTAAGTAATAATTTATATTAAGAACAATTAGTTTTAGTGTTAGTTTTAGTTTTAGTTTAATTAAAAATTTTATTTCTGGGAATTAGATAGTTTAAATATAATTTAATTGTAATGAATGTCAAGACCACAGACATTAGCCATCCAACAGCACTGTCTACATGCTTAGTCGATCAACACATCACAACACGACACCGAAACAGCAGCTGACTACTGCTGTACGTCCATAGCAAATCCCCAGATCAAGCACTGTCTTGCGCAAACCCAAACCAGGCAGCACTACACAACTGAATATTAATTCAGCAACAAACAAAACGCCATTGACAGCGGCTAAATTGATCCATGCGCTATGACAGTCCCTTTACTTGATCAATAGCATCGATTGCTTAACGACACGGCCTGAAGTCCACGCAGTGGTCGCGACAGCATCCCCTGTACGACACGGCTTGAAATTCACGTAGTAGCGGAACAGCAGCTACACAGCAATAGAACAGTAGTGAAACAGCAGCGAAACAGTAGCCACACACAATAACAACAGTGCACTTCCCCCTTTGTCCAGCAATCAGTGACTAGATTGGACGTCGATCATCCAGCTTCACGCCACTACAGCACGTTGAGTAGCAACCGAGCATAGCAGAAATCCAACGTCCACAGTGTACCATCTGCTACAACACTCTTTACTACAAAAGCCAACAGCTTTCATCCTTCTCCCGCAGCACTCACAGCACATTACAGCACAGAAAACTCTAGGACACACCGAGTCAACCTAACCCACAGCGTAGACACAAACCACGCCTGAATCTTCGACCAACACAAATGTCGGTGGCAGTCGCTATCTTCCCATCCACACTTGTAGCAGCCCCTTCACCATATAGCCAAATCAGCTAGGCATCATCAGTTGTGCGCATGATAGGATTGGAGATCCAATCCGTTCCCTTTCATCAGCTTTGCGTGCTTTACCTTGCAGGTATATAATAGTGGTTTTTAATTATTGTCTATAGGTTGTTTTATTTATTTATTTTTATCTCACTTAGTATATGCATAGTCATTTTTAAGACTTGTACTAATTTTTTATTTTATTTTATTTTATTTTTATCACGTCTTTAATTGCTAGTAATTAGTTATAGCATTAGTGTTTAGTGAACATATGTTAAGGTAAGTTTTAGTTTATTTATTTTTTAAATTATTCTTTTAGATTTCATATTTTCAAAATAATATTTTTATCAAATCTCATATTTTACAAAATCTTGTTCTTTGCATATTGTATTAATTTAGAAAAATTGCATTAGGCATGTTAGGGTTTTCTAGGTAAAAAAATCATTTTGATGTTCATAAAATAAAAAAATCTTTAATTGACTTCTTTTTTACGGCGAAACATCTTTTCCATAGTTTAGATGTCTTTTTCATGGTTTAGATGTCTTTTCTATAGTTTAGGTTTCTTTTCTATGATTTATACATCTTTTCTATGATTTGAACATCTTTTCTATGGTTTAGATATCTTTTCCATGATTTTAATGTCTTTTCTATAATTTAGATTTTTTCTATAGTTTAAACATCTTTTCCTAGTTTAAATTTCTTTTCTATGATTTTGGTATTTTTTCTATGGTTAGACATCTTTTCCATAATTTATGCTTCTGTTCTATAGTTTATATTTCTTCCAGTGTTTAAGTTTCTTTTCTATGATTTAGATGTCTTTTTAATTATTTAGATTTTTTTTTTGGTTTAAACATCTTTTTATAATTTAGATATCTTTTCTATGATTAAGGCATCTTTTCTATGATTAGGAAATTTCTTTCTTTCTTTCTTTCTTTCTTTCTTATGTTTTAAGCATCTTTTCTATATAAAAGTTTCATCATGTAGAACATTGCATATTTCATAAAATCTTTAGGGTTTTTCTTGAAAATAAAAAAAATATCATTTAGTTGTTTTTAAAATAAAAATCTTAATTTGGGACTGTTCAAAAATTAGGTTTTTAGGTTTTTTTTTATATATAATGTTAGGAATAAAAATTAGGCTTCTAAGGATTTTTCTTAATAAAAATAAAATGGTTAATAAAAACGTAAATTCAACCAATCATTTTTTATAAAAAAAACCAACACATTAAAGTTTTTGGAAAGAACTACGATCGTCTAATCCCGACTAGCGGATACATAGGCACCTTCGGGGCGATGATAAAATATGTAGAAACTTAGGTTCTTTTTTCTTTTGATTTTATTTATTTATTTTTTTAATATTATAATTAGAAAAATAATCCTAATTTCAGTAAATAGATAGTGGTACCTGTTAAGGGTTTAATAGGTTAGCCCCCGAACTTGAAACCCTCTGGTTCTTCATTTAAAATTGAAATCAAAGACCGGTAGCCAAATCGTGATCAATCCACCCAATTGATTACGGTTTTTTTTTCTTTTCTCGACTTTGGTCGGGTGGCAACTCCAAAAATTATTTTCAATAAAAAACCGGAATTTTTCAATTTCTTTAGTTGAGGAATAATATTAAATGGGTTAGGGTTTAGTATTAATCAAGAAATGAGAAATCAATTGAAATAAATAGAAAACCGAAAAATCAGGCTCAACAAAATGATTATGCTAACTAGGGAGGTTATCTTCTAGATGTTTACCTAAGTGAGATACTAGAATTCAGCTAGAGAGAGTTTGAAAACTAGAATCAAATAACTAAGTTGAATAAAACTAAAAGAATAGTTGTGCTGAGTGATATACTTTAGTTGTTATCGCATATCATGGCATAACATCGCATAAAAAGAACCTACAGGTCAAAACTTTTAGAATGAGGCTTCCAAGTGATCATGGAAAAAGAATGGCTATATGAAATTAGTTTTTGGAAGCATATAAATTGCATTGCCTGAACATTGTGACTATTTTAATAGTCAAATTTGGTAGACTATAGTGTATGGTCTAATTTAGCATCGTTGCCTCATTATTATAGTAAACTATAGTGTATAGTTTAATTTTGTAAAGCAAAGTTAGGAGTCTTACTCCTAAGCAGCTCCTTGTTGCTCTTTTTGAGATTGGTAGACTACTACAGTGTATAGTCTAATTTAGTGGGGGTCCTACTTCTAGATAGCTACTTATTGCCCATAAGTTCCTAGACATTGTATCTAGATGTTTGACTATATTGACTAATCGGATGAAAATTGGAGAGCATAGGATATCAGTACTGATAAATACTACGTGTATGAGCATAACATGTTGCACTGCTAATAATAAATGCTTGGTTGGGCTAATGTATGTGTGAAGTCAAACCTATTGCTTATGATTACAATGTTTCAGCTGTGATATTACTTATATTATATTGTTTGTTATCCACTCTCACCCAATTCCGGTAGTTGAGGAGATCAAATGTTTTACCCCCAAGTTAACAGCATTGTGAAGAGCCTAACACTAGAGGGGATATATATTGAGAGCATTAGTCAAAGTTTCGGCTTTTGGATGGAACCTATACTAAGTTGGGAATCTTACTATTTTAAAGATGTCAAAGTGAAAGGATGTTCATGTTTTGATGTAAATGGTGAACTATACATATAAGTTGTAACTAAATGTCTAGCTGAACTTTGATATAGCAGCCTTATTATCTTATAAATAAAGTTTTCTTTTGATGAATGAACATGTTGAGATAGTTTTTAACAAGTATTCCTGTGTGATAGTGCATTCCATGCTAAGTTGAGATGTGACACAAAACAGTAACCTATTAGAGTTATTAAAATTTTTATTTATTTTAAAATTTTCACAATAATCTTCCTTGCACTTCTTTTGGTATTTTCTTTATTAAGATGCTTTTTAATCGGTTAAGTACGTAGATATTAGCTAAGGAATTGCATAAAGGAAGGATTTAACCATCTAATCAATGAAGTAAAACAACAGTACTTTTTAGGAGGCAGTCTAAGTTTGGTTTGGTTTATTCCAATTTAGTTATTTTTTCGTTTTTTTTTTTTTTTGTTATCATGTGTTAGGTTAATTCAAGTATCGAACTTTGAAATACCAGTAAGTGTTTTCCCTACTTAAACAATTCATTCTCGACATAGTTATTAATTGTCTTATGCAATAGTGGAAATTCAAGTCGTCATCCAACTGAAGTGTTTATCAATCTATTTTTGTGCTTCAATTCACTCTAACTTTGAGTTTTTCTAAAGTAATTGCAATAATTGAGTCAAGGATATCACTTTTGCACAATTTGAAGACTTAGAAAAGAACATAGCAAGAGTCCACGCTCGTGGACTTGGCCCGTATTCCCCATGCAACCATTTTAAGAGAAATCATAAAGAAATTATGAACTAGAGGGCTATGGGCAAGGATTGTAAACCCCACAATTTTTTAGTAACAAATTAAGTGGTTGGAAAAGCCCTTCTAATTGTTCCTAATGATCAACCAAACTAGGAGTCAAACATGATATGAAAGTCGTACTCATAAATGTTGAGTTCATAGTTATAATTCAACTTGAGAACTCTAAAGTTGATATCGATCCTAGAAAATATCCAGAGCCTTAAACTCCTAAACACAGTAGAATACTTCTAAGCTTATGAAAATCCTAAAAGAACCCTAATACTAATTGAGCATTTAGAAACCTTAAAACGTAACAACAAACCCTAACTTACTAGAAACCTAAACCCTAACATGTAATGAAGACTTGAAAGTTTATCAAAACCTTAAAAGATTGATAAAAAATTTGACTATTAAGTTGAATACCTAAGAACCCTACATTGGAAGCCTACTTAACTAAGCTTGAATTGATCCTAAGTTGCTTATAACATGGTAAGAAAAGTCAGTTGAAGCAAGGAAATATTTATGAATTAAACCTAAGCTTAGTCACTTGCATAAGGTAGTCAATTAGGTCAATTAAGGATAGAATTTGGAAGGTCACATGGTAATACGAGAATCGGCCATCCCTAACCTAATTTCCCATTCAAATTAAGTTTAAACAAGCCAAAGTCAAGAGTGTGAAACTAGTTGACCTATACACTTAGTAAACTCCCATGTGTAGATAAGACAATTTCTAATCTCCACAAGTTGTACCATTTAAGGAAAAAGGCGGCTTAACTATTTTTAGATTAACTAAAAGCTAGGATGATAAGACAAAACCCCATCTCCTATGTACCCTATGCCCTTGTTTGTAAGAGAGAGGGTTAAGGCATGCCATCTTCCATCTCTTCACTCTTTTACTCACTTGTTAAGTCACATTTAATAGCTACACAAAAGCTTAAGCAAACTATCACATCTTTTAGACATTACATCACACTAAAACATTAAAGAAATGACAAGATGAGACTACGAAACCCTAATACTAGAACCACCCAAGAAACCCTCCCCAACCTTCACTTATTCCCTCTCTTTTCAAGACACATTACATTTGAATAGCAAGGAAGAAAAACTCTGAACACACACAACTCTCACCACTCCAAACATACACATAAGTTCATGTTACACACATATACATTTGTTGTTGCCACTTTTGTCCATCTAAGAAGACCTACTAAAACTAACTTACACTACCACTTAAAGAAGCTTTGAAACACCAACAACGCCTCATAAACCTAGGTTCCAAAGAGCTAAGTATCACAAAAGAGGAAGGACAAAAACAAGGAGCTAAGAGGGACTTGAAGGGGTACCACAATCATCTATTTCACCTAATGAAGTAAGCCTCATTTCCAAATGTCTTTAGAATACCATGATTAGGATATCATTTCATGTTTCTATAAGGTCATCATGTACTTTAGAAGTTATCTTAGCTAGGTTAAGTGTTAGCTTCTTGAATTTTCCTCATGAATCTTAGGATATGAGTAGAATAAACTTAGTTTCCTCTAAATATACTTTTTTCTTACCTAGACTATGACCTTATGACAGAGAAAAACATAAAACTAAGTCCATGGATATCCTCTAAGGTGCTGGACGTGACATGCTTAAGGATAACTTAAGTGTTATTCTCACTGCTAATAAGATTCACATACTCTAAATTAACTCTAAGCAAAGGAGAAACCAATATATGAAGCTTTAGTAAGGAGATCAACACCTAAGGACATAAACTAAAACATAGCACCTAGAATACATGCATGTTCTATAAACTCCACTTGATATTATATCAAAATAATTTACTTACAAAGAATAAGTAGAGCAAAGGAGAAGGTATAAGTAGTGTAAAGCCTTGATTTAGTACTTAAGCTTTAGAAAACCAAGAGTTAAGTTGAAAAATGGAATTAAGAGCTAATAACCCCAAATTGACCAGATCTGTAAGTTACATTTAATTCACTTAAACACACTTAAAAATGAAGTAAACAAAATAAAAAGACCCACCAAAACAAGTTGGATAATTGTTGAGGGCCAAAAACTCAAAACCGAGCCTAAAACCTTTAAGACAAGCCTAAACCACTCACCTGGGCTTTATACGAAATTCTTACCAGCACTTCTAGCTTAAGAAAAAGATGATATAAAGCTCATAGGAAGCCTACATTATAATTCCTTAAGCCTACCAAAGTGATAAGCAATGATTTGCACATGAAGTTCAAAAAAGTGCAAGATAGCAATAAGGCTAAGAATAATAAATGAAAATTTGACCTTAAGAAAGTATTTAAGTCTAAAATAAAGTCCTAAGCCCAAGCTCTAAATATTTCATAAAGTAGTAAAAAGCCTAACAACAATTTCAAGCCTAAAAGAAGACTTAAACTCTAGGGGAGCTATTGTTTTGACTAGTAGACAAAATTGTGGGCCCTGTCACCTAAATCTAACCATACCACATGAAAGTACACTCGAAAATGATCGAAATTGACTATAAGCTCACAAAGATTGGATTTAAAACAAGAAAGTTATACACGATTGAAGATTTAACATAACCAAGAAGATTTAATGTTAAGTCAAAAATGTAACTTTAATAAAACTTTAGAATAACATTATAATACATCAGATCCTTATGTTATTACTCTTATATTGTTCAAGGGACTTTGATCCTGGGGATGACTTACCTCTAAATTACTACAATTAGTGGCTATAGTAGAGTAAGTGACTCTTGATAACCTCATGCTTGCTTTTGGTTGTAGTTTAGTTGCACTAAATAATGATATGATTAAATTGGTTGCATGGAAAGGGTGGGGAGTATGGGAATTTCTTGTGTATAGATTCTTGATTGGTTGCACGACTAAATGGTACTATATGAATTAGAAGTGCTTGCATGATTGATTTGTATATTGTTTCTATGGTATGAAACTACTTGATCACCTAAGTAATCAAGCATAAGTTATCATTTGGCTATGAATATTAAAATGAGTCATGCATGGCATGACATCGCATCATAACTTATTCCAATTGCCACCTCTCGTGGAAGGTGGCAAGAGGTTTACCAGAGTAAGAGCTCTTGAAGGGAATTATTTTAAGCACATTTTCCATGTTATTGAGCCTCTGTCTTAGCCGACAAGCTTACTAGATACCAAGGGATGCTAACTATTTGGCTAAGGGCTATGTCTTATAACTTCCCTTGAGGGCATATGATTGTGAACTATGAGCGCTACCACACCGTTAGACTTAGGAATTTTCAAAAGACCTTGTTTTGTATTTAATAAAGTATATTTATGTCTATTTTATGTGTATAAGTTGATTTAAGCACTATAGGTGCAATCCTAGATAAAACCTAAGTGCTAAGACTTGATTAATGATTTGTGTTGGTTAATAATCTCTAACCCTAATTATAAAGAAAGAAATTTCTAAGTTGCATGCGGTTCTTAGGCCACTACATGTAATGTTTGTCATTTTGTTTATTATATGCATTCATATGATTGATTTAATATATATTGCTTGTAAGGCATGATGGAGGGATTAACTCACTAAGCATAAACTTACACCGACTCAGATCCCTTTTATTATTGGGTCATCTCTTCGCTGAGCTAGGTTGCGGGATGCTTGAGGCTAGTCTCGAACTGGAATGGGATTGTGAGATAATGTAGAGCAAAGGAGAGAACTACTTTGCACTGATTAGGAATTTTATAGATTTCTTTATACTGAACAGTTAGACCTATAGTAGCCATTTGGACTACTTGGTTTCATTACTATTATTTTGGGAACATTAAGTTCTGTAATTTGATATTATATCTAATCTACCAGTAAAGACAATTGTTGTGCTATAATGCTAATTTTCTATGTGACCGATAGTAGCTACTAGTGGAGGAAGCCTTGTACATTGTATGGAAGGCCAATGATCGGCAAGGGGGTTGATCGTTGACCTTTATACGGTATATGTCAATCTACTACGACAAAGGTATTGTCTAGGTTGTGATAAGGACTATGCTCGTGGATCTCATTAAGTATGAAAAAAATAATGGAACACTGATTATGAGATAAATTATTCATCTTCATTCTATAATACACACTCTCTCTAAACGTCCCTTTTCTCCTATTCCTCTCTCTATAAACCTTCAAAATCTTCATGAAACATTACAAACCAACACCAAACATGACGGAATTAAGGTATATACATCATCCTTCTTAAGTTGTTTTCTTAGATATGTGCTTAGATTGTATAGACGTTTGATTTTTGATGAGGGTCTTGTGAAGAACATACTTAAATACATTTGTGGAACTCTTGATTTTTAGGGGTGATTTAAGAATTTTAATATGATGAAATGTGTTTCCCATCCATTATTTGCTAAAAACTCCATGAAAAATGCATGCTTGATTAAGGATTGTGGATGAGAAAGTTTAAGAAAGTGAGAGAAAGAATGAGAAAGTAAAAGAAAATGATTAAAATTGATGTAAATAGCATTCTTGTAGTGTAATGTACTCAATTCATCTTAAAATTTAGAAACTTGTTGAAATTAAAATTATTGTGTAATTAGAAAAAAATGTATGAAATTCTTAGAATTATAGAAATGGAATTTTTTTTAACACGTCCTAAATTCATGGTAGAATTAGGAAATTTGTTAATAATTGTAAAATTGAATTGTGAAAAAAAAAAATGTTTTAAATCAATTATATGTGAGTACTAATATTCATAGCCAATAGAGATTATGAAATCATAGCTTTGATTAAAGATTGAAAGTTAGTGTTGTTGTTGGTGAATTTTAGGGGTTGGAAATATCTTACCAAGATAAGAAAAATGCTTGATACTAGGGCTAGTCTTGTACGGCCACTCAAATGACTAAATCAGTAAGTAGGAATGAGAAGGGTAAAGTAAAGAGGTTAAGAGTTATCAGATGTTTCTTACAAAGTTTATTTCCCATATTTATAAGAGATTATTATGTTTGAAGGAGCAATTATCGGAATAACTATTGAGACACGTAGAAGCTTATTGATTAGACACTGTCCTTGAAATGTAAGGAGAGCAAGCAATTATATAATATAACTATGCTTATAATAACTGTTCGTACCATGAACTTGAATTCAAATTAACAACGGATTTGTATTACTTGGTGTAGTACTGAGAATATCGATTACTCAACGAGGTGCCAAGAATATAGATTGCGCAGCCTGTTGGTAGCCAAATGGATGAGTAAGACGGGTGGACAAAAGATGACTATCAACAAGTGTCTCATTAGTCTATTAATTTCATTAATCCATATATTGAGAAGTTAGTTTATCAATATACGATATGTCACTAATATCAGGCAAGTGTATCTATCAATTTTAATATAGCGGATGTGAGTCCGAGTTGATCCCTCAGAGATTTCGAGTATTAATATTAACCTTAGCTCTATTATCTAACCGGAAAATTATGATGAGTTGAATGAATTAAAAATACTGAATTTAATAAACTAAACTAATTATGAGACTTGATTAAACAATTTAGAAAGTAATAAAACTAAGAACGATTTCAACTATGCAATAACGTATTTAGGAATTATTTCCCCTAGTGTTTAACATGTGATCGCTTAAAATATATTCAATTCAGTTTCTATTATTCTTGACCGGAGGGATTCACAATTAAAGTTAATACATTTCTTAAGCATATTAACCTTAATCCTAAATTATTTACCGGAATCTCTTCACTTAATAATATAACTTAGAATTACATTAATGTATAATGAATTCCCACACAAATAATTAACTTTTTAGAAGAAACACGTATCTTATCTCTAAGTATACATGTAATTCTCTCCAATTATGCTTAGATCTTATTACACATGCAATTTCTCAATCATCATGCATAATATCATAAATTGATACACTAGAATTATCAATCAACAATTAAACAACATAATTCAATCAAGCAAAGATAGAAACTTTATTGAAAATTATAAATCAACTTAAGAGTCACATGAAACCCTAGGTTCCATAATTCTAAATACACGAATTCTAAATTATCATAATGAACCTTAAAACGAGTTTCATAAAAAACATAAAATAAAACATGAAAAACCCCTTTGATTGATGAAAAATCTCTCCAATCTTGAAGTTGGTGTTGCTTTCGCCTTTTCTTCTCCTTCTCCTTAAGTCTCTTCTCTTCTCTAATGTCTCTTCTGTCTTGAAACCCTCATATGTCCTTTTATATATGTATTATAAGGATTCTGTTTTCGTTACCAGACACAGCCTGGGGACATAGCTTGGGGACATGGCCATGTCCTAGACAGTGTAATTTTAAAACTTCATAATTCCTTCATTTGAACTCCAAATTGAGTGAAACTTGATTCATTTTCTTCGTTTTCAATCTTAAAATGCGTTCAAACCTTAAAATCAAAATTTTACTCAATTAAGTATCAATTTTTTTAAAGAAAACAAAAAATGTAAGGGAAATACTATAAAATCACCATGTGAAATATGTTTAAAATCAGAGTTATCAGTCACTATTTCAAGAATTTCCAAGAAATTGTATATGCTAAATGCTAATGTCCATATCAATAGAGATTATGCATGAAAATAGGATTTGATCTTCAAATAATAATACAATTGCATAATAGATGACTTAGCCAAATTAGCATTATATTATATAATATTTTTGTTATTTTAGTCGCTGCCTATATTGCTTGGTAGGGTAAATTAGCAATTAAATAAGAATGATAAATGAGTTTTATTAAATTCTTGAATTAGTTATTGTTTATATTACATAAATTGTTCTTTCTATCAAAATTAAATTTCTCTATCTTTTTAAATGCAGAAAATGTCAAGAGAAAAGTATACATGTCGCAAAAATTCAAGCCTACTTCCTATACATTTACTCTTACGATTTTGCATCTCATGACAACAATAAAGATAGTCTCACCTATCTAAGAAGGAATTTGGTGAGTTTACATACTTAAATTGGGAAGCACTAGGCTAAGCTGGCTATGAAACCATAATCAGGCATTTAATCAAGCTTAGAGGATAGGATTAGCTATTAACCATCAATGAGCCGATATATAAAGAACTTACTTTGGAATTCCTTAGTATCATCAAGTTGTGTTCCGATAATCTCTCTTAAGGTAGGTAAAACTCCATTCATTTTACATGCTTTGGAAATGAAGTGAGCATGTCAATTAATGATCTAGGCATCTACATAGGGTTATATTCTATTGATCATATTAAGATGAGGGAGTATATGCAATTGCCTTATAAATTGCCTTAGGGAGTGCTTGAATCTTTTATTTGGGGTGATTTAATTGAAGGAAAGGGAGGAATTTATAACTTGAGGAAGTTGAAAGCTTCAAATTTGACTAATCTTACTTTGAGGCTAATCTATTATGTTTTGGCTAGAAATTTTATAGGTAGAGGATATAGCGAAGGGTTCATGAATGAAAGAGATATATTATATCTATATAGTATTGCTAACAAATAACTCATTAACTCCTTAAGAACCAGGCTATTCATAGGTGAGCTAATTTTATTTTTGTAAGACCTTTCATCATTCACTTGGTGACAAACTCTCTTAACCTCTGTAATGTACCATGCATGTAAGCTCTAGATCCTCTTGTTCCTTTCGCTTGTGGTGTAATCAAGGCAATGTAACTCTTTCCACCACTTGATGTTCTACCTAAGCCAACTAGTGAAGTCACTTCCTCATCTTTAGAGTAGAGACTTAACTCATCTTCTTTAGTGATTACAGTAATAAAGAAGTTTATGGGGAAGATACTGAAGAAGCATCGAATTTTAACGCATAAGGTAGATTATGCTTTTAAGAGGTAGGACTCGATTATGGCGCATCTATAGATTTAATCACTATCATCACCACTTATGCTAGAGCTTAACTTAAATAAGGAGTCAGATACGGAGTATGAAATTGAGGAGGAGGACAATGATGATGATGAAGAATGAACTTTCCTTACACTTTTAACTGTTTTTTTTTTTTTTTGAAAAACTTGGTTTGATGTTTCTTTATTTTGCATGATTGTAGTGACTAACTTATATACTGCTACTTTCTTCTTCTTAGATAACTACTTCTATTCTCTATGTTTTTTAAGTTATGTAGGAGGCTAACTTTTGATACTTGAATTAACATTAATAGTTCTATTTAGTTTATTTTGTTTAGTTTGACTTTTTCTTTTTCTTTTCTTAGTTAGCTCGTTTTTAATGCAAAGAAAACTTTGTATGCATAATTGGTTAGTGGAACTCAGCTATGGACTTTACATTTTCTAGGATCAATGCTAAAAACTAGGGAAGTTCGAATTCCTTTCCCTTTGTTATTTTTATTTTTCTGGCCACTTGAATTTTTTAAATTGTTTTGTATTATATATATTGAGGATAATGTATAACTTAAGAGTAAAGGTATTGACAGAAGGTTAGATTATGTATGCTAATATTTTTTGAGATACACAATTAAGTTTCTAACAATTTTTTTTTTTTAATTTTTAGAAATTTGCAACACTACACCACCTTATACCCACTTATACCCTAAATCCCATACCCCCTCAATTCTTTCCCTTTCCCCAATTTATATAAGCAAGTAAATATTTTTGAATTGGTCCGATCCTTTATGAATTTAGAACAATTTATTAAATTTAAGTGATTCAATATTTAAGATTTAGAGTTTTCCATTACTTAAGCTTAGACTTAAACTCGAACTCAAGATTAGGACAGATATGAATAGGTTAAGAACTAGTTATTTTAATTTCTAAGCTTAATTTTAGAGAATAGTTATCTATCTCTTTTTTTCAGCATTGTTAGATTTGATGAACAAAGGAGATTTGTCCTTTGAAAAATCAAAGTAGTTGGATGTACACATTGAATAATTGGATCAAATTGATTAAATAAATTATTAACGATTGGTATAGATCGATCTTGTTCCCTTAGAAGAGCAAGATTGTTTCTTGCTACTAATCGCAAAAAATGAAATTAATTAAAGTTGTTAAGGATAAATTTTGGTCCCTTAGAAAAGTAAGGTACTTTCCCATTGATAACTGCTAAAGTAATTAAATAGGTTAAGTTAGAAAGGATCGGCCTTGGCCCATTAGAAAAGTGAGGTACTTTCCTAATGCCAATAAATCTTCAATAAGAAAATCTATTTGAGTTAAAAGCCTCTTAATGAAAATTAAAAGAAGTAGAGGGATAATTAGAGGATGAATTGATGAAATATGTATCTAGTCTAATTTTCAAGATAAAAATAATTAGGGAATATTTCTCTCCTCTTAAGTTAAAGTAAAGAAATCTCTATAACTTTTTCTTGATTGATTTATGCTTGTTTTAGTCTCTAGTTTAGTTTAGTTTCTTCTTAACTGTTGTGGCTAACTCTTAGTCATCTAGATTCATCACTAAAACTTAGTATTTCGTAAAATTATATTACTTAAGTGTTCTAAGTACATTGAAAAGACAAGGAGAAAGGGGGATTTAGGAAAATTTTTTGTTAAGCTAATAAATTTTAAGGGTATACTTTTCTAAGATTGTAATTAATTACCTTATCCTTAAAATATTTTTGCTTTGATTTTCATTGTTTTACTTAAGCAAAAGCAAAAGCTTAAGTGTAGAGACATTTGATAACACAAATTTAGTATAAATTTTCTATGGTTATTTAGTGCTATTTTAGGCCTTAATAAAGTTAATTCTATGTTATTTTGAGTTTAATCAATTTAAATTTCATTTTTTGGGACCTACAGAGTATTCCATGGAGTTTTGAAAGTTTTTAGCAATTTTTAAGGTGTTTTAAAGTAAAAAGCTTCGATAAGGAATTGAAGTAGACAAAGAATTGAGAGAAGAATGAAGCCCATTAAGGACCACCATCAAGGACTACGTCTATGGTCCCTACACATGTTCCATTCACTAAGCAATTTCATTAAATTTGAAGTTTTCATGCAAAGAGCAAGAACATGCCCACACTTTACAATTGTATACCTAGGGTATGGACATCCAATGATGAGTAAATCTTCTATTTTTGTAGTGAATCTTCCATTTTTGTCGAGCTCTCTTTATAAACTTAGCTTCACTCCCTATAAATAGACTCTTAGCCTTAGGTTTTCAAGAAAAGCCCCTTTAGGTAAAGTTGTAGCTAAGAATTGTATTGGAGGTCTCTCAATTTATTTTCTCTTTTCCTTTCATCATGTTACTCTTCTAATTATTCTTAGTAAATAATTATTGAAATCTAGTTCATCTTATAACAACCTTTATTTTCATATATGATTTTTTTCTTTGATGATCTAATTATACAAAGCTTATTGACGTCAATTAGTATTTAACTAGGTTGCTAAATTGATGTATGAGTTTACTGTAGAGATGTAAGTCTTACAATTAAACGAACTAATGTAATTAGAAGAGGTTTAGTATGCTACAAGATTTGCTACTAAATTTCTCCATATTAGGGTAATCAAGGTTGGTTAACCTAATAGCGATATCGAAGTTCTTAATGCAATTCTACAATGCTCTATTTAAAAGCGATTCGAGTAGAGAGGCTTTTAAGATTAGAAAGAGGATAGAGACATGAGTCCGGCAATTTAGAATCTAAATTCCATATGAATAGGATTAGGAATCTCTATGGTCCAAGAAATAATTAAGATTGAAAGGTTGCATAGATCTAAAGAGTAAATAATAACAATTTACTTAGGAATATGTATTATTTCTCTTAATCAAATAATCCTTGTTTTATTATAGTTTAGTTTATTTAGTTTTTTTTCTTTCTTTTATTATTCTTATCTAAGTTATTCCTTATTCAACTATTTTTTCTTAATCACAATTATTTCTATAATGTTAAATTAGATAATTAGAGATTTTAGGTTAATTGCTAGTAGTTAAGTTCTCACATACAAAGTTCCCTATGGGATCGATACTCGGGCTCACACTCATTTCATCTATATTATAACTTGACCAAGTGCATTTGCTTATTACACAGTATACGCCTTACCACTTGCATACTTGAGCTACCAAGTGATGGGCGACTAGTTAAATGTATTAATAATCAGTACCAAATGAAAGGCCTTTGGATCATGCATGAAGTGTCACTAAATCTATTTCCAGCTTTAGTCTTAAGTTAAGTATGTCTTATTATCCCAATACACGTCTTGATTTCTTTTGGTCTCTTTCTCTTCTAGACTAAGCATAAAGAGGCCTTTTGTTTGTTCTAATAATCAAACTGTGTCATCAATTCAAAATTTTTCAATTCATAAGAGATATACTTCTTTTAGAGTATTATGGTTGAATGATAGTTAAGCTTTCATTTTGGGCTTCATTTAAGTGTTAATAGAAGAACGATTAAAGAAGAAGAGAAATAACTATTGTTTTGGGGCTTTTTTTACACTCCTTATGCTCCATACATGTCCATTTTAATGGCAAAGTGATAAAACATGATTAAATCAAGCATAGTTAGTCATTTGTTAAAGACCAAAAAAAAAAAAAAAGAAAGAAAGAAGGAAAAAACTTAGGTCAACTATTTGCAAAAGTATAACAACACAAGTCTTGTACTTGTGATTTTCTTAATTAATTATTAAGAGCAGGTATTGAAAAAGTATTTAAGTGAGCAGGATAGTGAAAAATATATATAGTGAGTTGTAACCTTTGAGTGGTGGCTAATTCACTTGCAAAACAGAAAACAAACAATAACGGTGTGCTAAAAAGTGCTTTGACATAACCATTACGATGTCTAAGTTAGAAGAAGTTGGAGAAAGGGAGAATACGTGTAAGGGGTTTGAAAGATTGTGTAGAATTCGAGAGACTTTACCAAGGGGTCTTATCCTCTATTTATAGAGGATGAGGTGGAGCCATTTTTGAAAGGTGGACCACGATCTCAAGTCAATATCAAAAGGTTGATCACATCCCCAAGCCATTTTAGGAAAGTAGGATACGATCCCAAGATGTGTTGTGGATTTTGTAGGATACATGCATTGACAGTTTGACCTTCCTTATTTGCTAAACTATTTTTGCATGGTTGTCATTTAAGTGATTAAATTAGGCTTGACCAACTTAGGCTAAAAGGCCCAAGTTTCAAAGAGCTTAAGGTCCTTACCTCCTTTTAGCTCGAGCTTGTGGCTAATGGCTTGATATGATCTCTAATGGGATTAGTAGAGCTTCTAAGTGCTTGATTTGTGTCTTGCTAAAGGTGACTTAGCAATAAGTAGCTTAGTTTAGGTGAGGAGAGGTTAGTTTAGGGTATAGGAACTCGACCCATTTCTTAAGTAAGTCAATGTAGGCTTGGTGGCCTATGTTTAAAATGACTTATCAACACTTTCCTTCCACTCTCATTGCTAATGCGATGTTAAAGAGAGCAAGCTTTTAGATGAGCTTTTAGAGCTTTAGAGGGCGAGCTTCCTATTGGCACTTTTGACCCTACCCATGCTTTCACTTGATGTGGGTAGGTGGGTAAAAAGGTTATTTAAGCTAGACTTGACTTATGCTTATCAGATCATGGAGTGTAAAAGGTGTTTTGGAATCATGGTTGAGCTAGTATGACATAGGTGATTTTAGGTAAGCAATTTGTTGAAATTTATTTAGCCTTACCTCCCTAAACCAAGTTGCAAGGTATTTAACACTTGGAGTTAGCTAGGTAGAGTGTTTTGATCTTCTTAGAGAACACTTAATCCAAGGTAACAATGGCTTCTCAAAGAAGCTTTAATTCAATTTGTCTCTCCATGTAAATCCCAATGCATTTAATGTTAAGAATAGTTGATAGTGTACTATTGAAAGCACTTTCACATGACAGTTATGTTAAGGTAATCTAAGTCATTCATTTTTTATGGAGGATACGTAGTAAGATTAAGTCAAAGGAATTCAAATCTTTCCTTTTCCCTATAATGTTTGCTTGTATTCCATACCTCACCTATAAATACTCAAACTCTCATTGCTTTCTCTTTCACATCTTCTATATAACTTTGAAACTCCTCTCAAAACATTCTTTAAGTTTCAAGCTTTACTTGAGTTCTAAGTTGTCAATCACTTGTTTTATAGGTAATGAAGTGCAAGAGGCTGTTTCTTATATGTCCTCTCACACCTTAATTGATCCCCCATTGCAACATGCCGAGAAGGTCAACCCTTTCCCCCTTCCCACTACCTTAGGTAATGGTGATGATGGTTCCTTTAAGGCTAACCTTAGGATAAGTAGAGGAGTCAGCAAGATGGTTGATAGTGTAATGGTGATTTAATAGCTTTCAAGAGATGTGTATCCAAATGATAGCAAATGAAGGATGTTAAACATATCAGTTTATATGATTTTGATGAGACGAAACTTAATCGAGATTAAAATCATTATTGTAAAAATTATAGTGATAACCTTGTAATGCAATGTACTTAGGTAAATATTAAAATTGAAATTTGTAATATTGTGAAGTGCTTTAAGGAAAATTTTTTGCCAAAACAGATTGTTGTTGGATTAGTTTTGTGTTGCTCCTTGATGCAAGGAAGAATAGAAGGAAATTTACAATTATTGTTGACCTCTTTACTGACTTAACCGAACCCTAAGCAGTCATTGCCGAGCTCTAAGCCAATCACTTGGGGTCAACATTAAAGACTCCAAGCCTAGATAGCCAAGTGCTTAGTGGCCAAATGATAGAAGATAATAGGCTTATGCTCAAGGCTTCCTCTCACATCATTGGCCAAGTAGTTTCTTTAGTGTGCGAATTCTATAGCCTTTACTCGAATACCATCCTAGCCTGCATGAAGGACTAAAACAGCTTAGACCATCTAACTTAATTTCTCCTCTCCTTGTCTCTAAGCTGCCTAGCTTGATTGCCTACAAATCTATTTACTCTTCTTAGCAAGCCTAAGATGCAGCAACCGTTCTTATTTTTTGGTTTCTACCAAGTTGCTATAGTGATACATGTTCTAATAGGCTGATAGTGGTTATTCTCTAATGACCACTCTTTTCTTAATATTCCTTTTGCAATAGGATTCTATATGTACATTTTTCTATTTTGATTGTACCTATTAATGTGGGATCAACTAGATAAGGTAAGGAAAATAGGCTTAATTTTCATGAGGGAAGATACTATTAGGCTGGGGAGTTAGGTAAGCTCCTTGCTTTTAAATACCTACAAGATGCCCTAGTGGAATGATCCATGAGGGCCCTCCGATACTCAAGTCAACAAGGAAGGAAGGAAGGAAGGAAAGGAGGATAAAATGTACTAGTGTATGGGGGTTCCAAGCACTTTTCTTTTAGAGAGGGAAATGGGTAATTGCTTTGCAATGTATAAAAGTGCTATGTGTAGTTGTGGAAGAAGGATCCTATACCTTTGGCTCCTTATGGTAGCCATTAAGGGTGATTCCAAGGTGTGGCTAAGGGTTCTAGGGGACAATGAAGTTAGTGGTATCGTTGGTTTAAAGAGATAACTACTAGAGAGTAGTGGTTTGCATTGGGGGCTATGGGTCTCAAATCCTAGGTGACGACAATGAAGCTAAGGTATATGGTGGTGGGTGTGAGTGGTCAAGTTAGAGAGCTTGTTGCATAGGGAACTCATTAAGATTAATGGCTCATTTTAAAATGCCTTGAGCTCGCTCAAATTATAAAGAGAGAGATAGAGAGGTTACACCTAGAGAGAGGATGAGTTCGAATCACTATGCATGTGTATTTAAATGTGAATCTAACGATGATTCGAGCTTCATAGGGTTCCTTTTACAACTTTATTGCATGAATTCAATACAGAAAGGTCAAGGAATGGATCAAATTTTAATTTTTTCATTTAATAGGTTTTGAATGAATTGAATGCAAATTGATGCATTTTGAGTGTAAATCACAATTAAAAGAAATTCATGAACATCTAGTCTTACTCAAATTTGTTAAGGAAGCTTCGATTTTCAATGAAATGCTTGAATCAAGTACAGTTAAGCTTAGAGGAAAATCTGAATTTTCAAACTTTTCTTGATTTTCAACCTATACTTTTACCCCCTTAAATGAATATATTTGGATGTGTTTTGGGTTTCATTCAAAGTATTTCAACTCTACTTCGTGATTTCACTATTAATTTGGTGAAATTGTGAAGAGAAAGGACTTAAAAGGAGCTCCCTTTAGCGGTTTTCATGTGAGAAAAGAATGGAAAGATTGGGAAAGAGGAAAAAAAAAAAAACCCGCATTAGCCAATAACAAGATGATATGTATTCATCTTAAGGAAAAAAAAAATCAAAAGACGCTAAGCGCCTATCTTTAGAATTGAACCTAAGATCTTAGCTTTCAGCATATACTTCTTAGCCAACTATATTGGCTTATGTTCTTAGCATTTGTTGCAAACCAATTTTATATATTCAACCAGTTTTCAAATTGGAAACCCTATGTTGGCTCGTATTCTTAGCATCTATTGCAAATCAATTTTATATATTTAACTAAAATGGCTTAGACTGGTTTTCAAATAGAAAACCCTATTTAGGCTTAACCTAACCTCCCATTTGATTGATTCTTGATACAAATGCAATCCCTTCCATGAGTAAGCCTAGTATACATATTCTAAAACTAATTTTCAAGTTGAATGCAATTTAATCGTTTTATGAGCTGAGTTCATTAATCACATAATTAAAATAAAAAATTGATTTTTGGTAAATTAAACAATTTAAGTAAGATTGAGGTGCATTTTTCAAGCTAGGAATAACTTAAATTAATTTCATTTTTATGAATAAAAAATACTTAACATCAACCATGGTTTGAATATTAAATTTTTCAAAAAAATTCAACATCCCCAAACATAACTTAGAACCGTTAAATTGCACTTATGCACTTCAGCTCTATTTGACCCTAAAATGAAAGGACCTTGTTCATGTGACTTAAAAATCCTAAGAATGACCTCAAATGTGAAGTTGTAGTTTGATGTGCCAATCAGTTATGACTAGCTTTGACCTTATTTTTTGTTCTATTTTTATTTTTTTTCTAATTTTTCTAAATTATGTTTTTGTATCCTCAGATTTCTAAAATATTGTAATTGAGGGTTTGGCTCATATTTATAAGTTTTCAAGTTAGCTTAATTTAATAGAAATTTGACATGTGTATGCTACATATCAATTTTTCACTTTCCTTAGTGCCATATGTTATTCTCTAGTTAATTAGGTGTTGAGTCAAGTTTTCCAACTCGTATCATGCTACCACATAGGTTTGATGACTCATCTATCTATTTTTTTTAATTAATTTATACTAATTTACCTTATTTTTTATTATTATATATATGTATTTAATACATATATGCATATCACATGTAAATATATGTATATTATATATAACTCACTTCATTTATTATTTTTATAAGTTAAATAACTTATTTTTAATATCTTACTATATCTAAAAGCTCAAATTTTGCATTTTCAATACATATCAGTTTTATTGATAAATTGATGTTTTTATGAAATGATTCCTTTTATATAGCTTATTTCAAGAAATTGACTTTATTAAGATACTTAATCTAATTTTTCTAGCCTTATTGTAAAGTTTGAAGTAAAATAAATAACGTTATCCGATGCAACCCAGGGTATTGCATTAGTTGAAAAACCTAAGGTATTACATTTCTTGAGCCTAATTTTCCAAAAATGCCAATACGGAAGAATGTATGCTCTTGTTAGTTAAGAAACTTCTAGAGTTGAGAGGTAGGAACTTTACTTGCTAAGGTACAAACTTTACTATAGCAGTATGCCAACCTGTTTCCTATAGAGATGCCTAAAGGTTTACTACCAATTAGAGGTATAGAGCAATATATTGACCTTCAACCTAGAGCTACTTTACCTAACCAACGTGCCTATAGGCTCAACTTTTAGCAAGCTGCTGAGTTGAAGAAACAAGTTGATGAGTTGATTGACCGTAGATATGTTTGAGAAAGCATGAGTCCCTGTTCTGTGCTAGCTATCTTGGTGCCAAAAAAGGACGATTGATGGAAAATGTATATCGATAGTTGAGCAATCAACAAAATCACTATAAAGTATCGATATCCGATTGCATGGTTAGATGATATGCTCGATGAGTTGCATGGTGCTTGAATCTTTTTGAAGATCAATCGAAGAGCGGCTACCATCAAATACGAATGAGACCTAGAGATGAATCAAAGACTACTTTCAAAACAAAAGATGGTGTGTTTGAATGGATGGTGATGTTGTTTGGTCTAACAAACGTGCCGAGTACCTTTATGCAACTCATGAACCATGTTTTGAGAATATTGATTAGTAAGTGTATTGTTGTATACTTTGATGATATACTAGTTTACAGTATTGACCTCATCTCTTATGTCATGTACTTAAAATCTATGTTTGATATCCTTTATGTCAACTACTCATTCGATAATTTGAAGAAGTGTGTCTTCTATTAGAGCGAGGTAGTATTCCTTAGATATGTTATTTTAGAAGGAGGTATCAGAGTTGATGACAAGAAAGTCTGAGCTATTCTCAAATGGTCGGCACTAACTAATGCTGCCAAAGTAAGGAGTTTTCATGGTCTAGCTTCATTTTATTGAAGATTCATTCAGAACTTTAGTTTTATAGCTGTCCCATTAACAGAGCTGACTAAGAAAAACTCTGAATTCAAATGGTTTAAGAAAGCTCAGAGAAGCTTTGATGAGATTCAGTCCAGGTTGACTTCCACCCCAATACTTGTCTTACCCGACTTTGAGAAAGTTTTTGAACTAGAATGTGATGCATCTGAAGTTAGCATTGGAGTCGTTCTTATGCCGGAAAGCTAACCAGTTCCCTATATTAACGAGAAGCTTAGAGGAGCCACACTGAATTACTTGGCATATGATAAGGAGTTTTAAGCCCTTATTCAAGCATTTCAAAACTGGCAACACTACTTACTACCGAGAGAGTTCATCATCTACATAGACTATAAATCTCTTAAGTATCTTAGAGGGAAGCAAAAACTTTCTCAACATCATTCTAAATGAGTTGAGTTCTTGAAAACTTTTTGCTATGTCATCAAGCATAAGAAGGGGAGTACTAACATTATGGTCGATGCACTCTTTCGTTGGCATATTCTTATTACAGCATTGCAAACTAGGATACTTGGATTTGGTACCCTACCTGATTAGTATGAGCATAATTTATATTTTGGACCCTTCGTAGCCAAATGCCATGCAGGAGTAGTGAATCGATTGTGTCTCGGCTAAGGGTTTTTTATGAAAGGTAAACAAATTTATGTACCGAATGGTTCTACTAGGGAATTACTTGTTTGAGAAGCCCATGTTAGAGGCTTAGTCAGCCACTTTGGTGAGAAGAGAATAGTCAAGTTATTGAATGACCATTTTTATTGGCTCGAGATGATAAAGGATGTACACATAGTACTTGAACGATGTAAGGTATGCAAACTTGCCAAGGGAAGGAAAGGGCCATATGGAGAGTATACACCTTTATCTATACCTAAACAGCTATGGATTGATCTAAGCATGGACTTTATGCTTGGCTTACCTAGAACACTAAGAAGACATGATTCTATTATGGTGGTGGTTGGTCAGTTTAACAAGATGAGCCACTTTATTCCCTACAACAAAACCAATTATGCTTTATTTGTTGCTAACCTCTTTTTGCAAGAGATCATGTGGTTGCATGGAGTACTAAGCAGTATTATGTTTGATCATGATTCGAAGTTCACAAGTTTCTTCTAGAGAACCTTACGGAAGAAGCTCAACACTAAGCTTATAATTGGTACTTCTTGCCTCCCTAGATAGATAGCTAGATAGAAGTTGTGAATAGAACAATCGGCAACCTCCTTCAAGCTATTGTTGGAAAGAATCTACATGATTGGGATCTATGCTTACACATCATTGAATTTTCTTACAATTGCTCTACTCATAGCTTAATAGGAAGGTTACCTTTTGAGATTGTCTATAGTCTTAACCTAAACTTACCTTTAGATATGGTTATTAACCCAACCTCCCAAGGAGAAAGCCAATCCAGCTTGCAACGCATTAAGGAGTTTTAGAAATTGCATTAGAACGTTACCGATAGAAGAAATAGGGAAGCCGAGGAAGTAGGTGAGTAATTTTTAACCCAAGAGACCTTGTTTAGATTTACCTTAGCAAGGAGCATTTCCTAAGGAAGAGGATGAACAAGTTATCCCCTAGGTCAGATGGACCTTTTAAGATCCTTTGGTATGTCAATGCCAACGCTTATGAGCTTGAGCTACCAGAAGGATACGGAGTATCTTCTACTCTCAATGTCGTTAACTTAATACCCTATATGCCTAAAGAAGAACAAGACTAATATTTGAGGGTAAATCTTCAACATCCTTGGGGAATTGATGGACTACCAACCTCTAGCCCCCTCACTCGCATACGCCTTTGAGACCTTCAATTTCTTGTAAAGAAGATACTCTTATGTTAGCCTGCTGAGGACAAGCGCCAATATAAGGTAGGATAATAGGCAAATTTCCTAAGGTTTCAACTTAGACGCATTCTTCTTTGCATGGACCCCTACCTAGTCATTGACTTGCCTAGTGTCGAGGCCAACCTATTGAATGCCGAAGCTGAGGTGAGTACGCATCGAGCCTAACTCTAATCTATAGATATGATAAGTACTGAGGTCGAGGCCTCAACATGCTAAGCTTTACTTATTTAGCCTATGGAATAGCAAGATCCTACTTTCACCTCAGTAATTCCAAATACCATCCATTTACAGTAACCATAACTTCATTACAGCTCAACTACTACATCCCAAGAATCACTAATATGAATGCATTAATAGGCTGCCACTTATCCTTGCTTTTTTGACACTTGCACTATATTCCCTTTTCATCATTTATCCTATTTACACTTTTTATAGGAATCTCCTTCTTCATTGTCTTTTATGTAATTTTCTTTATTTATATTGTTGCCTTAAAGGACTTACTATGAATAGTCCTTTTACTATAGCTACAAGGCATCTTACATCCTTTCAGATATTGAATCTACTTGTTCTTATGAGATATCCCTCTTTGAGTACAATTTCCTTACACTCTTATCTAATCTTACTGAGTAGCTCAACAATAGTGGCAAATGGAACTTAACATTAGCTTGTGAGTCATATCAAGCGAAGTATTAAGTCGTGTTATGTTCGTTGGTGCATCATATCCTCTTAATAACTCTACAGAAGCTACTGTATTTGTCAACCCTTGCATCCTAGTTTTCTTCAATATCTCTAAGGACTTACTTAGTTACTACTCTTTCTAGTAAAACCTAGTGATTATTGAGCTCCTAGGCACATCAGCTATAGAAGAATTGTTCAAGTTTTTCTCTATATCCCTCTTAATTTGAATGATCAACTTTTCATTAAATATTTGCTGAATAAGAGCTTCGAGATTCTTATTGATTAATGTCTTGAGATGTAACCCGTTATGAAGGAAAAATCTTCGATGGATCTAATCGTTTGTTATTTAAAGGATTGAGTTCTACCTATTGATAGGAAAGAAGTTTGGAGGTCTATTTATCAAGCCTTGAATTACACCATGATTGATGACTAGTTGTACAGATGTGGATATAGTCATCCTTGCCTTTACTATCTCTCCTCCAAGGAAGCACAACGAGTTCATTCGGAGCTTCATGAAGGGGTCTTTAGCAATCATGTGAAGTCCTAAGCATCATACATTCATACATTTAAACTTGGTTATTATTAACCTAAAATGAAAGAAAATGTGAAAATTCTAGTGTAGCATTATTTAGAATGCAAAATGCATTGGCAATTGATTGTGCTCCATCTAGCGAGCTTTAACATTTGGCCAATCCATAGCCTTTTGCTTAATAGGGGTTAGATATTCTTGGGCCCTTTCTAGAAGCCATTGGAAAATGGTGGTTTATTTTGATTCCTGCAGATTATTTCACAAATTAGGTAAAGGCTGAAGCTATGGCAAAGATTATTGAGTAGAAAGTTGGGCCATTTGTGCTTAATTTTATCATTTCAAGATTTGGAGTTCCTTATATACTCATAACTAATAGTGGACCATAGTTCAATAATGACAAGTTTTAAGTTTTCTATGAGAAACATAGAATTTGGTTGAACTATACAATAGTTGCACACCTACGACCAAATGGTCAAGTTGAAGCATAGAATAAGATAATCCTCTATAGTTTAAAGTGTAGAGTGAATCAAGCTATAGGACAATGGGTTGATGAGCTTGTGAACATATTATGGAGTTACAGACCTACAAGGCTTCCAATAGAGAGGCCTCATTTAGATTAGCCTTTAGGTCAAAAGTCTTCCTCCTTATTAAGCTAGAGATTCCAAGCTTATGTATGCAAAACTTTGATGTAACAATCAATTAAGTCAACTTGATAATGAATTTGGATTTGATTGAGGAAACATGCAATATTGCTAGGGCTAGAGTTGTGGTATATCAACGCAAAGTGGCACATTAATTTAATAAGAAGGTGAAACATGAAGTTTTTCAACTTAGAGATTTAGTGTACAAAAAGATGAAAGCAATAGGGGTTTGAGATAGTTAAGGGAAGCTCAGCATGAATTGGGAGGGTCTAGTTAAAATCTAAGAAGTTATTAGGAATGGGACATATTGATTTGAGATGTTGGGTAGACAAATTATCCCTAGAGTCTAGAATGTAGAGAATCTAAAGTTCTATTTTGAGTAGTCTTCCTTACAAATTGTTAGCATTTATCTTGGTCATATATGTACTTTGCTATCATATTTTGTTGTAATGAGTTAACAAAGTTGAAATTTCCATCAAAGGTACATACTATTACTTATGCAATTTTTGTAATTGTATCCTAACCTAATGATGGTTAGTAGATTATGTGATTGATAGAAATGGTAAATCGAGTAGTTTCAACTCATTTGACAAACGAATTAAACAATTGTGTTATGATGTAAAACGATTAATGAACTAATATAAAATCTACACCTCACTAAGGGTTAACAGATAAGTCCACGTCCTAAGAGTTAACAGGATGATAATATCTTAGCTAAATCAAAGGAAAATGGATATGATCCTCATATGCGTTGACCCACAAATAAGATCATATGGTAAAAGATTTCACTTTAGAAATCAAATAAAGCCCAACAATACATACAAATAAGCTTACTCCAACTTAGCGATTTGAGCTTGTTGGTAATCTAAAGTTGCCTCTAACTCTTTAACCTTTCCCATCAAGGTGAACTCTTTTTCACTAAGGAAAGTGTAAGAGTGACTCAATGATTAACATTTCTCTATTTAGTCTTGCTATTGAAACATGATGCTCTTTACCTTCCCTTCAAGCTCATTATTTTGGCCTGTTAGAAGCTCTTCTTTAGCCTCCTTATGCACATTCTACTTAGAGGCCAAAGATTTTGAAGCTTCTTGACCTCTGTTTTGACCCTTATCTTAGCCTTCTCAACAGCCTCAGTTTATGTCTTAGATGCATTTTAGGCCTCTTTAATTTTCTATAGAAATAGGTGAACACAAATATAAAAACAAACCTTAACAAGTAAGTCATAAAAAGAGAAAAAATCATTCCCTCTGCATTTCAACCTCAGCCTCATCTAACGTTGTCATGACATTGGTTAAGTTTGTTTCTTTTGCCTAGCTTTTTAGTTTGTAACATTTCACCTCAGCCTCATCTAATGTAGAGAGGTCTTACATCATATAACTTAGCAACATTCATTTCTTTAACCTTCCTTCTTACCCTCTTTACATCCATCTACAAAACTCTTTGGTCTTGAGGAAGAATGATAGATGTATAAATACACATATTTTATGATTGATTTATAATGCTTTTAAAGGTGTTTGTATTGAATTTGATGCTTAATTCATTTATATTTTGATTTCAAGCTTTATTTGATTGATTTGAAAAGATGAATGATTTTAGACTATGTTTTGGAAGATTTGAAGATGTTTTGGATGAGTGTTGAAGCCTTAGAAAGTACCATACCTGTGAATAATGACTGTGCATTAAAATCGTGAGCAAATGAGCAAGAAATAAAGGAGCATTAGTGTCTAGAGATGACCATGGCCATTGTCTTGTACGTGATTCTCCCACTTGAATTATTTTGTGATTTTTTAAGCATGGAAAGACCATAGGCAATGATCTTAGGGCATCATGATGCAATGTCTTGTGAATCTTTTATTTTTGGATAGACTTGAAGCCCAAAAGTTGTCCTACATATGTACTTCTATAAAGGCCTTATAGACACAATTAGAAAAAACTTTTATCATTGTAACTCATTTTTTTCCCTTTCATTCAATTGGAATTATGGCTAAAAAACATGCTTTAGTGTAGTCTTTGAAATTCAACATCAGAAGTGATAAGAGTAATATTTGATCTTGAGTTAAGGCTTAGAACTCTTTCAAAGGTAGTATTCATTCCCTTTTACATATTCTTAATTGGGATTTGTATACCTATTGTTTTTCCCTTATTCTTTATTTGATATTGTTTGTTGGATAATTGCTACTATCAGTTAATGAATTGTGCTTATTATTTTAAATCTTTAATTCCCTAATCACGATAACAAGTATTTCAACTTTATTGGAATACGTGTTAATTAAGATTAAGTTGTAAGGCTTTTTCTAATTGTTTACTGTGAATTAAATGATCTAAATTAAAGAAGACTTAACATATGCCTTTAATTCAATTTAGGTTTAGAAATTAGAGATGATTAAGTTAGTTTATATCTAGTGATAGAGAGGATAAATCAGTTAATCCTATGTATTTACTTTGCAAGAAGGAATTCCTAATGCATAATTGCTTTAAAAATAAACCTATTAAAGACATCTATGTTAACATTAATTGGTATTCAAACTATTTGGTTGATGATTAAATCCCTTGAGATGTTGGATATCTTAATCAATTTATTTTGTTAATTTAATTTTCTTTATAATTTAGTTATTTCCATAAACCCTTTATGTTAATTGTATAGATTTACACAGGATTAATAAGAATAAAAATTAGTCATCATTCCTTTTAGGTTCAACCTGCATCTGACAATTAATATTACTAAATATGCGACTAGATGTACTCACTAGTAAAAAAATGCTTTTGTTATAAAATGTAAAGTTTGGTTAAGCATATCAAAGAATAATTCCCTTTATCAAAGCCAAAGACTTCCTTCCCTAAGTGGAGTCACTAGTAAGAATCCTTCTCTATCATAGAGGGACAAAGTCATATAAGGATATGAAGGTTGTAAAGGAAAGTTTAAGAGTGCCTGCTTGCTAGCAGGGTTTAAGGGTAACACAACCCTATAATGGTCATCAATATCCCATGCTTCATTAGAGGAACCAAAACTTTTGGATTTCTTAGCAATGGGAGATTCCTTGGCAACTTTCCCATCTTTTCTTTTTGAACCTTTATTTGAGGACCTAGTTAACAGAAGTAGGAGCTATATCGCATGCCTAAAAATAGGAGGCATAAGTTGCTTAGCTTAAGTGATCTCCTTAATGTTCTTCCTTGTAGGGGCCAGCTTAGGATTCTTGCTCAATGCCTTCTTCTTTGCATTTTTAAAGGAGCTTCCTAGCCCTTTATTACATTGACATCTTGCATTTCTAGCATTTTCTTCTTTACTTTAACCTAAGCTAAAAGATTTTGGGGTCATCTTCATTGACTCTCATTTTTGCAAATAGAATAATTTAGAAGGAAAAATGCGAAAATTGAAGAAAGACAATCTTACAAAACTGTGTCGAGAAAAGCTTAAAGAGAGGGATCCTCCTTTAAAAGCAATTGATAAGCATCGATCTAACCAGCATGACTTGGTATAGTGAGTACAATTAGACTATACCTTCTTCCTCATCATCTGAGAAGACTGGCTTACCCTTATGATATTGTTGGCTGATTACCATGGCATCCCAATAGAACCAAGTATTCTTTTGTTTCTTCTCAATCTTTTGGTCAACCTCCTCATCATTTAACATGAGTTTAATCTCTCTAACCTTAATTAGCTCATTCTACTTATTCCAAAAATCAAAATTTGTTTCCAGTTTTATGGAAACAAACTTATTAGATTCTAAACCATCTAAAAATTTTCTCCTATACTTAGCTTCGATATAGTACCAATCATCATTCTAACACTTGATAGTGAGAAAGCATTTAAACAACTAAATGATAACCCTAATCTCCAACTCTTTGTAGATTATTTCAAAACCTACTAAAACCCTATAGGTGTTGGGTGAAAATATACTCGTGAAACATAAAAGTAATTGCAAAAGGCTTTGACAAAATTAGATCAAGGAATGTAAAGTACAAAGTTGAAATATTTCAAATAAATATGAAATTTCCTATCACTTAGGAAGGCAACTCTTTGATCCCTTTTCAACTTCCTAACCTTCCACTCATCCATAATCTTATCGAAGTGGTCTTTATACTTTATAACATCATTCTTGTTAGCAAAACTTTGAATCTAGGTAGGAGTGTCTAAATTGTACTCAATATTATTAAACCAATACATGGTAGTTTTCTTGTCTTCTCTAACATTAAGATATACATCCTATGATAATACCTCTATCATGGCTAGTTTCTCATACCTCTAATCATACTATTGCAACTCAATGCTGCGAAGCTATTATCACCACTATTGGTTGAAGCTGCTACTATTGCTTCGTAAGAGGGAGTAGCTTCGAAGGAAAGCTTGGAAGAGTGTACAATCTTAGTTCGAGCCATACCTATATTGATAAGAATGCTCTAAAAATATTCTAGTTTTGAGAATTTGAAGGTCAGAACAATGACTAAGAGAATTTTGTAGAAGAACACATATAGAGTGTAAGGAAGAAGAAAGAGATAATAAATTTTAGGCATTATAAGGACTAATAAATGGAGGTTCTTGGAATTTCATCATGATTTGATTTGGAATGACCACAAGAGTGAACACGTGTTATTAAATATAATCCTAAGGCTAGTATTTTTAGATGATTTTGGAACATACAAGCATAAATATGTCAGAAGTGACAATTGTCACGAGTGTTTTGAGAAAGTGGAAAAATAAAGAGGTGTAACCATTGGAGATGAAATTTAAGTTCTTCAAAGAACTAACTCGACATGAGTAAACAATCAAAATTGCTAAATTAACATGGAACAGCTCCATGAACTATATTGCTTTAAAAATAGCACAAGTCTTGATTACTTGCTAACTTCATAGATTATGTATTTTGACACTACTCCATACTCAAGTAATCGATTATAGGAGTCGGGAAGCAAATGTTGATGGTATATTTTTATCTAAGTAATTGAATGCTTAGTAGAATGCTAACCTATTCTAAAGTAAGAGCTACACCAAGTTTGATGATTACACCCTTAATCATATCTTATAAGGGTCCCTGTTGCGAACCGTAACCAAGAATAGACAAGGCCAATCGTTGGATGGGTCCAAGCTTGTAGAAAGCTTGAAAAAGGGTTAATGGGGAGAGGCACGAAAAGAGTGATAAAGACGAATGAAACAGTAAGCAAAAACTCATGAACACTTCTAGAGGATATAATGTACCAATGAAACTTTCGAGGACTCATGGCATAATTTGATATGATGTATGAATTGGTTCAGTAAGGTTACTCGCCACCTAACCTTGCTTAAGGGAAAGGATAAGAGTAATGCCGAGAGTAAAAAAGCAGTGTTTACGTAAGGAAGAAAGTACTAAAGTGTATTGAAGGTAATCTGATGAGTTACAACTACGAGTACAAAGGTATTTATATCTATGAGTTAGGGCAACTTGTCCAAAAGGGAAAAGATAATAAAGATATTTCCTAAAGAAGTAATGTACATGATACAAGAGGGTAAAAATAAATATACAAGGAAAATAATCATTGTGTTATAGATTCTCCATACGATACTATACACATGGCGATGCTGCATTGGCAAGGTTATTAAGGGATGCAAACAAAAAGTATAGACAAGTGGGCTTATCTGAGTAGGGATAGCTTAATCTGTCCGGATACTCTATCTCTTAGTTTCTTAGTAAGGATGATGCCAAGTGATTGATTAACTCAAAATTAAAGTAATCATCAACTCAACATAACATAGAATAAAGAGTGGTCATATGGCACGGCATTAAAGGTGACTCAATAAGGAAGTACTTGGCTTCGGTAGGGGTTGGTTAGAACATAAGATTCGTTGTACCAGCCCCTCTAATTCTTAGGCTCGGTTGCGGGTTAGAGGTCCTGTAGCCTGATTCTCATTACTCCATTTGGGTTGTTTTAGATTTGGGATCAAATCCAATTGGTGTTCGCTTAGTTCTCCATCAGGGTGATATGGACTGAGGTCGGCAATATTGGAGGAGTAAAAAACCCCATAGTCCATAGGTAGTTCCAACCTATAGGCGTTGTCACTAATTTTTTAGAGGATTCTGAAAGGCCCTTTCGCTATTGCAGATAATTTGTTTTTCTTTTGTTTGGGAACCGTTCCTTGCTGAAGTGTAGCCATACTAAGTCTTCCGACTAAAATTATTTAGCCAACCTACCCTTAGTCCTTTCTAACATTCTCTTGGCAGCTTGGTAGATAAGTTGAGTAGCCTTATCATAGATGTGCTAAAGAGATTGTGCTCTAGCTAAGGCGTTAGGGTCCTCTTGCGTGGGTGCTGGTATAGGGGTATGGTTGAGGGGTAACTCAGGATTGAATCGATAGATTGCCTCGAAGGGAGTTTGCTTAGTGGTATTATGTATGGTCCGATTATAGGCGAATTTGACCACGGGTAGGTAGACTTCCCAATCATCTAAGTTCTTGCCTACTGTAGCTCGGAGCAGTGACCCTAAAGTATGATTAACCACCTTTGTTTAGCCGTTAGTTTGTGGGTGACATGAGGTACTGAAGAGTAATTTAGTTCCTAGTCAACGCCATAGGGTCCTCCAGAAATGGCTCAAGAGCTTTAGGTCCTTATTGGAGACTACAATCCTCGGCATGCCGTATATCCACACAATCTCCTATAAGAAAAGAGAAGTAATAGTTGAAGCGTCGTTAGTTTTAGTATAAGACATGAAGTGTGCCATCTTACTGAATTGATCTATGATGACCATTATAGAGTCTTTGCCTCAGGCAATTTGTAGCAGTTTAAGAACAAAGTTCATACTTAATTTAGTCTACAGCCTCATCGGAATAGGGAGGGGCATTGCTTTTCCTTGTTCGGCTCGACACTTGGCCTTTTTGCATACTACACAGCTTTCCACAACTCGATGCACATCTCTTCACATTCTCGGCCAAAAAAATCATCGATTCAATAGTTCATAGGTTCTCCTTTCTCTAAAGCATCCAGAGAGCCCTCCATTGTAGGCTTCCCTGATTAATAACTCCTGTAGGGAATAAGTCGGCATGTACAGTCTCCTTCCTTGGAATAGATAGCCATCCTTTACATAATACTTGCCCACTGTCCTCCCATCTATGCATCACGAAATTATTGGTCTGAAGTGTAGGTCCTTGGAGTACTGTTCTTTGATACTTGCAAAACTAAATAGCCTGGTCTATAGTTCTGATAAGAGTACATGCCTCCTCGAAAGAGCATTTGCAATTACGTTGCTCTTTCCTTGCTTGTACTTTATCACGAAATTGAAACCTTCAAGGAATTCAACTCACCTTGCCTGCTGCTTTGACAACTTAGTCTGACTTCAGAGGTACCTCAGCGATTCATTGTTAGTATATATGACAAATTCTCTTAGCAGTAAGTAATATTACCACACTTGCATTGCTTGGATCAGTGCCAAAAGTTTCTTGTCATATACGGAGTAGTTCTGCTGTGGTCATCGGAGTTTCTTACTATAGAAGGTAATTGGTCAGCCTTCTTGCATCAGGATAGTGCCTATTCTAACACCTGATGCATCGCATTTTAGCTTAAATATTTTATTGAAGTTGGGTAGTACTAATGCTAGGCCGGAGGTTAATCTTTCTTTTACGTCGGTAAAACTCTCCTCCTCCCTTTCTCCCCATTAAAAGTCGGCATTCTTTTTCGTAAGCTCAGTAAGTAGTATGGCGATGGTGCTGAAATTCCTGATAAACCTCCTGTAAAACAAAGCCAATCCGTGGAAACTTTTTACGTTAGCATAAGTAATAAGAGTTGACTACTTAACAATTGCTTTGATCTTCTCATCATCGACTCATAAGCTACCTCTACTGACTACACACCCCAAGAATACCACCTCCTCCTAACAGAAGCAACATTTCTTTAAGTTACCGAATAGTCTCTTGGCATGAAGGATATCCAAGACTACTTTGAGATGTTTACAGTGACTTGGCATGTCGGCACTGTAGACAAGGATGTCATTAAAGCACACTACGACACACTTTCTAATGAGATGTCTAAGCATATGGTTCATAAGTCTCATGAAAGTGCTCGGGGCATTAGACAAGCTGAAGGGCATGACCATCCACTCATAAAGTCCATGTCAAGTCTTAAACACAGTCTTCCACTCGTCTCCTGACCTCATGTAGATTTGATGGTAGCCAAACTTGATATCAATCTTGCTGAAAATCTTAGCTCTACTCAATTCATCTAATATCTTCTAGTTTCGGGATCGAATATTTGTATTTGATCGTGATTTTGTTCATGGCTCAGCTATCAACATACATTCGCCAGGTTCCATCCTTCTTTAGCACTAGAAGTGCTAGCACAGTGCAAGGGCTGAGACTCTCTCTCGTATAACCTCTCTTCAGCAACTCATTGACTTGACGTTCAAGTTCAGAAGCTTACTTAGGATTCATTAAATAAGTTGGCTTATTTGGCAATGCGGCACCGGGTACTAAGTCAATGAAATGCTCTATGCCTCGAGTTGGGAGCAACCCCTTATGTAACTATTTTAAGAACAAGTTGGCATAGTCATCTAGTAACCCCTTGATTTCTTAAGGAAGCTCACTCGCCTCCTTTATTTCCAATAATCGCTAGACTAACAATAAGGTTGGCTTGTCAACATTGATGGCTTCTCGGAGCTTGACTCTACTCATCACCAGAGCTTTCTTTGATACATGAGCGAGTTTCGTAATTAACTTGTAAACTTCTGTTAGCGGCATCGGATTCAGCATGATCTTCCGATTATCCTTTTCCAACATATATGTGTTCTTGTAGCAGTCATGTATAACTCTCCTATTAAACAACCATGGCCTACCCAACAACACATGGGAAGTACACATAGGCAGCACATCACAGAGGATCTGGTCAGAGTAATTTCCTATAGTGATCAGTAGTAGTATTTGCCGAGTGACATATAATGCTCTTTTCTCACTCAACTGGTGCAACTTATACGGCCTAAGATGTGCAACAGTCGTCAGCTTCAGTTTTGAAATAAGATCGGCCGATGATACATAGGTGCAACTTCTACTATCCACAATGAGAGCACACATCCAATCATTCACCTTGCAGGTGGTATGAAACAAGTTCTTTCTCTGCTCCTCCTCTTGTGAGGGTTCTACGTTCATAACGCGCTGGACAACTATGAGTAATTGGTCTAAGTCCTCAGGAAACACGTCTTTCTTAATTAGTTCTTTCTCAGTAGGAACCTCTTCCTCTTCGGGTTCCTCATCTGTACTCTCTACTTCTAACTTCGAGATGTCTCCCTTAATGAACATTACCCTTCAATTCAGGCACTGAGTAGCCATATGTCTAAACCTTTGACACTTGCTGCACTTGATCTGGCTAGTTTTCTTGCCAGACCCTTGCCCCTTCTCATACGTTCAGGTCGGCACTATATCTTTGGGTCGGCCTTTCAGCTCGGCTTTATCATAAACTCTTCTACTTGGCTCGATACTAGACTAAGCTTGGTGACTTGTTTGACCTAGTCAGCTAGTCGGTATTTTGTTCATTACTCGGCTCCTTCTTTGCCTCTTTATTCACTGGGCAATCTTAACAGCTTCATCCATTATGTCAAATCGTTGGAGCTCTACAATGTCTCGAATGTCTCCTTTCAATCTAGTAATGAACCTTGAGATTGTTTGGACTGGTGGTCCCTCCACTTTGCATTCGATCATAAGCATTTGGAATTCTTGAATATACTCATCAACAGTTCAGCCTCCTTGTCTCAACTCTTGAAAACAAGTGAAAGTATCTTGGAGATATATTTTCGACACAAATCTGTTTCTAGGCACTCTCTTCATCTCGAGCTAGGTGTTAATCTCTCGATACCCATTTCTTCTTCTCATGGCCTAAAAATTCTTCCACTACATGGGAGCATATCCGGAGAATTCAACAATAGCAGTCCTTGCTTTCTCATAATCCTCATATTGATAGTAATCAAACACACGCTCCACCTTCACTTCCCAATCTAGATACTCGTCAGTATTCCCAGATCCATTGAAACTTGAAATTCGAAGCTTCACATGGTCTGATGCTCTGGAGACTCATATATACTCTTCTTCAAAATAATCTTCTTCCTCCTTATCAAGCTCTCTCAAATCTATCCTTTGCCTTACTTGTCTACCAACTTCTCCAACTTAAACATCTTAAGCTAGGTTCTGAGCTCTAATAGGTTAAGCAGCTTATGGAGTATTTTACGCAGCTTCGGTGGGTTAGCAAGATAGGGCATGAACAACTCGGGTTAAATCTACCAAGAGATTAGCTACCTCATCAAGTTTTTTGTCAATGCTTTTGAAAGTTCCCTAAGATTGTTGTCCTAGTAGACAACTCCGCTGTCATCACTAGCACTTACATTCATACTTGGGTCTATCATTTTTTTTTTTCGTCACAAATTCAAAATTCAAACGAACACTTCAAAAGGTAAACAGCTAATAACACAATAGTCAAATGAATACAGTAACTAACTCTGTTTCTCACACGCAAAACAAAGTATAACAGAATTCAAGAAGAACTAGCTACGGCTCACACAAAACCTCTGCTTTGATACTAAGATGTTGCAAATCGTAACCAAGAATAGACAAGGCTAGTCGCTGAATAGGTCCAAACTTATAGAAAGCTCAAAAAATGGTTAATGGGGAAAGGTACGAAAAGAGTGATAAAGACGAATGAAACAGTAATAAAAAACCTACGAACTGTTCCAGAGGATATGATGCACTAATGGAACTTTCGAGAACTTACGGCACAAGTCGATATGATGTATGAATTGGTTCAGTAAGGTTACTCGCCACCTAACCTTGCTTAAGGGAAAGGATAAGAGTAATGCCGAGAGTAAAAAAGCAGTGTTTACGTAAGGAAGAAAGTACTAAAGTGTATTGAAGGTAATCTGATGAGTTACAACTACGAGTACAAAGGTATTTATATCTATGAGTTAGGGCAACTTGTCCAAAAGGGAAAAGATAATAAAGATATTTCCTAAAGAAGTAATGTACATGATACAAGAGGGTAAAAATAAATATACAAGGAAAATAATCATTGGTGTTATAGATTCTCCATACGATACTATACACGTGGCGATGCTACATTGGCTAGGTTGGTAGGGGATGCGGATAAAAAATACGGACAGATGGGCTTATCCGAATAAGGATGGCTTAGTTAGTTTGGATTCTCTATCTCTCGGCTTCTCGGTAAGGATAATGTCGAGTGATTGGTTGGCTTAGCATTAGAGTAATCATTAACTCGGCATAATACAAAATAAAGGGTGGTCATACGGTACGGGATTAAAGGTGAATCGGTAGGGAAGTACCCGGCCTCGACAAGGGTTGGTTAGAATATAAGGATTCGTCATAGCAGCCCCTTTAGTCCTCAGGTTCAACTGCTGGTCAGAAGTCCCATAGCTTGATTCTCATTAATCCCTGTTCAACCAATATCAATAGGTCAACATCTTAACTGTTGACCTAATTATGGAGCTTGGCATTTATTATAAGAGCTCTTTGAACACTTTACTATTATCTTGCTCTCTTTTCACTTTTATACATTCCATACAAATAGCTGATTTAGGCATTGAAGAGGTAATGCCAATTAGCCTTAACTTTCCCTAAGCCTAATTTTTGCTCTCTTGTAAATCTTAGGTACCAAGCCAAGTTCAACCAACAACAAATGTTGTGTTGCTTTTTTTTTTTTTTCTTCTTTTTTCTAACTATCTTTTTCTTATTTTTTGTTAAAATATATTGATATTATTTATTTGTATTATGTAATGATTATATCAACCAATAGAAAAATGTCATGTGTTTGTATATATAATTAATAAATGTCAAATGTGAAAACTTAAGCCATGTAATTGCATAAGCGTAATAACACAAGTCACCATCTATAATTTCCCTTTAATTAAATGAGTTATAAAATGATAAAATGGGTATATAAACTCTTGATCTCCTATTTTGCCATCATGTAATTTCTTTTATACATATGCAAACTTATTAAACTTATGATTCTATTTAAAATTGCTAGAGTTTGTAGAATCAAATCATTGAAAAGTCAGTCTCTTCACTATTTGTAAATTAGCTTTCAAAAAATGTAAATTTACTTATAATAACAGTTGATAGCATTTTTTGGTAACTACTCCATAAGCTTATATTAGTCGACTCAATACTTAAGCTCGGTCAAATAGTCTAGTATGAACACAACTTCCACTAACCTACTATAAATATTAGAGAAGAACCCTAAATAAGGGGACCCTCTCTTTCATTTTCTTACTCTTATAATCATTAGATAATTATATTTATACATAATAAGAGAGCTAACTTAGGAATTAGAATGGTTGTATCGAAATACTCTTCAGCGCGTCTTGTAGTTGTTTTCTTATTTTGCAAGTGTTTACGCATCAAAACAAAAGTCACTTGTCAACAATTGACACCGTTTGTGAGAATGAGCAGTCTGTTCTCCACATTTTTGAGGATTTATCAAAACTTTGTGGTGATATATTTCTCCCATTTTACGAACGTTTTCAAAGGGTTGGATTTGATTTTACTTTTTCTCCGAGTGGTTTCTTCACCCTTTAACACCACGTAACAACATATGAATTTTTGGAGTTACGGAATTGGATAGTATTTTCCCAAAGTCACGTAGTCAGATATTTTTCTTTTGGTAGATGTTTTTGAATCTGGTATGTGGTTCTTTTTTCCATACTTCATCTCCAAATCTGGAAAAAATTTGGCCATTTGCATTCCTTTTATATATCTTTATGGCCCTTAACTTCCTAACTAAAAAGAAAGACTCTTCTAAGCATGTGGATTTTCCATTCTCCGACACCTGCTCTTGCACTTTGAAAATTGGAAATCACCATGCTGTGTTCACTTCTACAAAATGCATGAGACTAAAAAAGGAAAAAATAAAAAAAGAAAAGAAGGGGAGATGTGGCGGTTGTTTCTTTCAAAAGTGTAACTACTGCAATTTTATCTTTTCACGGCTAATAACTGTTTTCCTCTTGCAAGTTTATGTGTTCGAGTGACTGTAACTTCATCTTTTTGTGGTTTGTAACTATCACTATTGGGTTGGTAACCGCAATTTTGTGTGCCACAAGACATTGAGCAACTTTAATCTAGTCGAGAAAGGTTACGCAAAGTAACTCGATATACAAGTCACTTGGCATCTGACTTTAGCCTTTTTTTTCTTGACTACAAAGACATGGATGGCTCATTTACTCAATGACAAATGTTAGAACCATTATTGATATTAGATTTGCAATCAATCGAATTGCTCTAAGTTGATTCTTGACTAGAATTGAGGAGATGACTAATGATACAATATGAAAGAATTGCAGAACCACGCAGCTGTTATCTAAGCTACTTTGTCCGAGCTTCTTGTTAAATTCTGATACATGTACCAAGTTGTTTTTCTATGCTTTGCCGAGCTATTCAAATGTTTTGTCGAGCTATGGACGAGCCACCGAACTCAGAGCATTTTACCACGTACCTGACTTACCTTCTCCACTCAGCCATGTTAAACATACGGATCTGAGCTTCCGATCTTTTGCAGCGAGTGTGGAATCCCATTTGTGTTTCTTTTAGGAGCTAATAGTCACTCCCTAGAGTAAGGAGGCAGAGCTATACATTCTAGCAAAATGAAATCCAAGCATCAAGCTCTAGTTCCAAGCATCCTTGTTCTGAGCCATTGTCCAAGCTCCATAGACGAACAATTTCCCCACTTGTCAAGCTTCCGAGCTCTTGTATAATTGGTCAGTGTTTTAATTATTTCGGCAGCCATGGTCGAATAACATTAGCCGAGTTCCATCTCACGTTAAACTCTGGTTTACGCTGAGCAAGTGCTGCTGACCAATGGCACTGGCTGAGACACCGCACTTGTCCAATTCATATCAAGTCACTGAGTTCCATGGTTGAGTAGTCAATGCAGCTTCCCTACTCGCCGAGTTTCGTAACAGCAAACAAGTCGAGCTTCTCAACCGAATCGTGGTTGAGTAACCATTTCACAAGCCACACAACATGGCCAAGCTACCGTGAATGGCTACCGAGCAATCAGGTGCTTTTGCCTAGTGATGTGTGTTGCTACTAGGAAGCGAATTGGAACTCTCTTATCTACAGAAAGAACAAACAACGAAGACCGGGCCAAGTCGAAGCTGTGCCGACCTGTTCCATCACAGAGCACCAAACCGAGCTGTATCATTCGTACTCTAAAGCCGAGTTGTTCACCTACCCAGCTACTTAAAAGCATGCTCAAATTGCTCTCTTTGATAACAAATCCGAGCACTCGCTAGGAACATAAGTTGAGCTGCTGTCCATTTGCCAAGCCAAACTGAGACCCAAACTTCAATAGCCAAGTACTTCATTAGCGGAGTAGAAATAATCAGCAACTCCTTAATGATCCGAGCTTCAACTTGCTACCTCCAACTGCAAGTAAATTCTTGAAAGCCATGCAAACTGACTTGCCAAGATCCAAGAAGATGACTCTCTGATCCAAGCAGAGCTCTACTTTGCTGAGCTGAGCTGTCCAACTTTACAAGAAACACAACTAGCGACACGTGAGGTCCAAGCTCCGATCTTACTCAGCAATCGCCCTGCACTTGAATAAAACAATGTTGTTTTCAATTTAACGAGAATGAACTAAGCTCCTTGACAATGGCTGAGTATATTTCTAAGCTCTTTGAACAAAAGTCTGAACCCCAAGTTGCAGGCAACTACAGTTCAGAGCTAATCCGGGTTAGATTCCCACGTGACAACGAATTGGAGCCATTTATTTTATGAGCTCTATACAGTAGACGGTTGCAGCACAACAATGATTTATTCTCGTTCAATAATGCTTGGAATTTATCGCCATACTGTCCAATTTCTAATGTTGCTAAATGTGTTGAGCTGCTGTGGTCGTACCGAACAGTACAAGTGTATGCAACTCTTTTTATAAGTGTATGTACCGAACTGCTAAGTACCAGAAATTCCATTATCAGTGTTAACTGCAGAACGCAACGTTTTAATACACACATGATCAAGTCCAAGCCGAATGCCGAGCTATTACCATCCAAACCAAATAATGAGCAAACTTTGGGCCAAACACTCCCACAACTGCCGGGTAAAACTGGTGTGGATCCAAGTTCTTCAAATTTACTAAAGCACCAAGCTATGAAATGCCGAGCTGCTGAGATCCAAGATGTTAAGAGACATTGTGCCGAGAGGCTATATCTATCGGCTTGCAACAATGGCTGAAAAGCCAAGCTCTTTCCACCACCAAGCTCTTCTAATTTGATTATGTCGAGCTGCTTTCATCTTGCACAAGAGACACGGACAATAATACATTAATATCAATCAATTTTAGCAATAGCCCTTAGCTGCTAACAACTGCACGTAAATCTAAGCTCGCATACTAGCTCAAGCATATCGGCTTTATTTTGTTTTGTAGATTGAGCATTTAGCTATGGAAACAAGCGAGCTTTTCCCTATACTATAGAAGTTCGTTGAGATGGATTGTTATAAAGGGCCTAAATTAGGCCGTGACCTTCAGGGCCGACTTATACCAGGGGCAACGGCAAGTTGGCTTAGACCCGCTTCTAAAGCCGAGAAACTGCCTTCTTAAGTGTGAGCTCCAAGCTCCGAGTTTCTTTTGAATCAAACGGCAACCGCAATGCTGACTTTTCCTATATGGTACTGAGTTTAGCTCCACCGATCCATGTTATCGCATGATGGCTACGCCAAATTACTGAATAGCCGAGCTGTGTGCTTTGGTTTCCAAGTTGCTCCATTGCCGAGCAATGCATGACGATTTAGAGACCTACACTTAATATTGTCGAGCTCCATATATGCAGTTCATAGTAGCTAAACTTTAATTGTTTTGAACTTCGGGGTTGTTGCTCGGAGTAAAGCTTGCTGAGCTATTGTGAGCTCATGAGTTGGAGCTACATCAAGTCTGTTTGCTTGTCTTTACTTTTGAAACTGCATTTCCCACTTTGGTTATTGAAGCACGCTTACGTGTAACCTGATCTTGCCAAGCTTCATTGCATTGTAATCGCAGGTCAATACTACAATAGCGCACGTAGTTGTTATTTTACCATTCCTGAGCACACGTGTAAGAGTCTCCAACACAACAAGCATTAGGGAAGCCCATCAATCCTTTTTATTTCTCTAAGCACTAATGTAATGGTGAACTAGCTATTTCAAAGCTGATCTAAGATTATCATTTCCAAGAAAATATCCGAGACTACATTTTGAGTCTTCCGAGCACCACAGCTATCATCACAAGTGCCCCCTAGACTCACACTGATTAAAGCTCTACAACCCACAACTACTAAGCAATAATCCCAAACATATAATGTCAAACTATCATGCATCAAGGCCTACTCATATGCTTATTCCCGTTAATAAGATGTCTACTTCCACCTCCTATAGAGATGGGTATGAGAACTCAATATAGACTTGGGCTAAAGAGATGCCCTCTATTTTACGTCAACGTAAGTATAATCTACTAACAAGCTACTCCTCAATAACTCTAAATCCTACTCATTACAGATGACAAGCTAGTATAAACTTAATTGCTTTATCTATTAAATAGATGACGAGCTACTTAAAAACCCAAAGCCATTAAGCAGCGATGGGTAAAATGCTCAGAGTTATACAACTTGCATTGACGATGAGTAAATAAGCCTAAAGTCCTATACTTTAACGGACTAGAGATTGACTAGCCTATTTTATGGCTCTATTTAGCACAGGTCATGCCCAGCTTAGATGACCTACATGCATACTTAGCCTCTTTAGGCCCTTACCTCTGTAGGTGCTCTAGCCTCTTCGGGTCTTTACTTCTTCAAGTACTCTAGCCTTTTTAGGCCTTAGATTACAAACTTTTCCAAGGATCTCACAAAATCAACCACCCTAAATACTGTCTTTGTTGACCTTATTGCCGAAGAGAGTAGGGGGCAAATGTTGATAAAATTTTTTGATAACTACTTTATGGGCTTGTTTTTGCCAACCCAATACTTAAGCTCGGTTCCATAGTCCAGTATGGAAACGACTTTCACTGACCTGCTATAAATATCAAAAAAGACCCCAAGGTAAGGAGTCTCCTTCATTCTCTCACTCTCATAATCATTAGACAATTATACTTATACATAATAAGAGGACTAACTTAAATATCAAAGTGACTGCGTTGGAGTACTCTCCGATACTTCTTGTAATCATTTTCTTGTTTTGCAATTGTACATGCACTCGAATGAAAGTCACTTGTCAACAATAACTATCAAAGAAATTTGAAATACATAATCATAATGAAGAAAGTTAACACAAATTTTGTTTATAGTTAAAGTTTCAAAATATTAATTATTATGTTAAAAGAAAACTAAAATATGAATATTATTGCTCATATGAATTATATTACAACATGAATTATTTTGATAAAATACAAACTAAAACAAATCATTAATTATCAACTGTCTTCTCATTATCAAGTTTACTACTAGCCTCACATCATCATCATCATAGTCATTGCAAAAATCATTATGATACTATCACTAATGAAATCCATATCTTCTAATTCCACTATATTGAAGCATCCATTCATACTTTATCATTTTTAACATACTTTATCATGCGTTTAAGTTTCTTCTAATTTCTAAGTCAATTTAAATCCTATTCCCCTCCAAATCTATATATACAAGGATGTTGTTTTAGGAATTTAGAATGTGATCCTAATTTTGATAGTTGTCTAGTGTCCAAGTCATAATTTTACCTAATCTATTATGATATATAATTTTAGAAAATTTTCCCTCATTGTACTCTTAGGGTTCAAACTATTAAATAAAATTTCCATAAAAAAAAATGTACTTCTTTTCACATTTATAAACATGGTACCCTTTAAGATATTACTATTTCAAGGAGCATAAAAAAAAAGACGCAGGTTTTAATTGCTTTTACAATTTCTACTTATATCTCTTTAGAAAATGCATCATGTAAAGTTATTTTAGATAAAATTATAAATTAATAATTGAAATCGTATCGATTTTCGAAATATCTTATAACATCATCATAGAACATTATCATTTTTTCTTATATTCTCAACCATTTATTACACTTGATTACCTTAATGAAATAACTATAGGAAAGTTTACAATTTTAAAGCACTTTCTTAAGGTTTTACACATTTCCACTCTACCCTTTCGAGAAAAAACCAAACGGCATAAGAAAAAGAAAAGGAAAATACTCCTCCTTGCATTCGTTTTCTATAGCACTTGCTTAGGGTTCTATTTCCACTTCAACCATAATCTCTCTTTTTCCTTTACCTCTAGATCCGCTTCAACCTTTCAAGCAAAGCAAAAAGGCTGGAAAAAGAAAAAGGAAAAACTGCTACTTCCATGTTACAAAGCGTTCACTTCCATGATTTAGTCCCTAATTACAATTCATCTCTCGAAACACATCCTAACTTCACTTCTACTGACAGACATTTTTACTAAATGGCCCAACCTCGAAACAGATTGACCTAAGACTTGGGATAAACTCCAATAACTCTCATATATTATAATTTTTATAAAATTTGTATTTATTTAACTATATACGCTTGCTTCATTTGAATGATCTAATTCTAGATATAACAAAAGATATTTATCCTAAAATATTTCTGTATCATTTTCTCATGTATCTATTTAATTAGATATACTTGCTTAATTTAAAAGATTTAATTTCATATATGACAAAAGATATTTATCCTAAAACATCTTGACCTAATACCTATAAATAGGAGGCCCGATTACTAGGTAAGACGACTCTCTCTCTCTCCCTCTTTTATTTCCATTACAGTTTCACTCTTTCTATTAAAGTTATCATTGATAGCCCTTTTCCATTTTGTAGGAGATTACACAAGGGAACAAAAAATGCCATCAAAAACTACATTTTTACATCAATTGATGAATAAGAAGCCCATTTTTAACACAGCCATCACCCTCATAAGCATCTCTTTTTTTTTTTTTTTTTTTGTCGTTTTTAAGATTGGATATTGTTGATAAATGTAATTATTGCTATAGGTTTGGATCAACAACTGATGGTACTAGAGTAGAATGCATATACTATATTTTCTTTGTATAGAGTGAACAATTCAATTGCTTTAGACTCTTATTCCGTGAGAGCGTGCAAATTGTTCGGTTCATGTGATTATATTTTGTATTTATCCAAGGATACACTAGGTCGTCGAAAGGAGTTCGTGGGAAATGTGTAATACGAACTACGAAGAGGACTTCTGATTTCTTTAACATTTCTGTACAATGGGTAATCCGTACGTGCATGTTGAATCTTTCGATATTATGCATTCAATAGATAACAAGTTCTAAAAAATGAACTATAATGTACCAGAGTTGTGAATGGACATCACTACTCAGTTTTGAAATCATTCTCATGAAGTTATATCTAACCGCCTTGGTAATATGATTTGCCCTTATGCGCGGACCTACAATGTATAGGAGGAGCAAAATTGTGAAGTATATAATATCCTCCAAGAAAATGCCTTCTTTTTTTTTTTTTTTTAAGTTGATTTTAAGTGGCAGGTATGTATACTTGCCATAGATATTAATGATGTGAGACATAGAAGTGTTATATTACTATAATTATTATTATTTGGATGAAATAATATTTTTTTCTTTTTAAAGAATGTCCATTTGAATTTGGTCGTTATGCATATTGAGGACTCACAATACTTGTATGCTATTGCTATTGGTCATTGAGGAATGCTTAGCTTAGAGCGTAGTCCCCCTGCCACATAATTCAACTAGTTTGGAATATGTTAAGGCTTCTCTCCATCATTCAATGACATAATAAAAATATATCACTAATTTATACTTAATAAACCACAAAGAAGTGGGTAACTACATCTACTCATAATCCTCATAAAAATTAGAAATATCCAATAGAGTTCAAAAGTGTGTTGACACATATCCAAAAACATAAGGTAGATCGAAGTAACTAAAATCCTCAAGTATCATAGAAAAAGGAGTTTATCGCCTTGATAAACAAGACTCTCAACATAACATAATCTCATCCCCAACAAATACATAAGTCAACTCTACTCTAATCATTATAATAATAAAGATACTCAATACCCTTCTCCTCCTAAATGTTATCAACAAAAGTCTCCTCATAAATGAGATAATCCTTCGATCATGTGCCTAAAAAAGAAAAGGAATGAGTCAAAACCCAATATAGGTGCACAAAACACATATAAATGCTAAGGCCAATCAGCTATATGCAGATAATGTAGGTATAACAGAATATAAGCAAATAGTACTTTGATCATCTTTACATTAAGCTAAAAAATGACAAAGGGGTATTCATAACCCTACTAAACCTGATCTTTGTCCACATACATAAATAGTTATAGCATAAGTTTTCCTTTAAGTCCTTTACACCCATAGTTTAGAGTCTAGAAACTTAATATTCTAGTTACGTCGTCCCATATACAAGTTCATTAGGGAATCCTCACACATGATCAACAGTTGCTCCTAAGAAACTACTACTATGGGGCCCTTAGAGCGAGTAGGTCAAGTATAACCAATAGTTAAGGTCATTTAGGCCATAAATAAATTAGTCCGATTATATTTAAAGTTGTAACATGCACAACCATGCAAACAAGCACCGCATACTAGGAATCACTCCACAATAGCTGAAGAACTCCAACCTATAAACCTCGAATCAAAAGCTTAGACCTCAATAATGAATCCGTTAACCACCACGGATCTAAATAAAAAAACAAGTATATACATTAACCTTCAGTACTTGGTAACTAAATTCTATCCAAAAGTTACCTATGAACTTATAAACCTATTACGGGGTATAGGAATCTTTAGCAACTACAAACCAACTTTAGTACGAAACATAGCAACTTTAACTTGATAGATCAACTCTTAGTCTACTACAACTCACACTTATTTAGTAATCAAGTCCATCAAAACCATTCTAGGATTCCTCGACCTTTAGCTTTGATACTACTTAAAGTTGTAATGCCCTAGGACCTTAAATGGGCATTACCATGTACTACATAATCCAATTAGTCTAGAATATGTTAAGACTTCTAAGTCCACCACTCGATAATGTAATTAAAACATATGACCAATTTATACATATAAACCGCAAAGGAGTGGATAACTACATCCATTCATAATGCTCATAAAACTAAAAATATCTAATAGAGTTCAAAAGTATATCGACTCATTTCTAAAAACATAAGATAGATTGAAGTAACTAAAATCCTCAAATATCATAGAAAAAGGAGTCCATCTCCTCGATAAACAAGACTCTTAACATAACATAATCTCATCCCTAGCAAATACACAACTTAACTTTATTCTAATCATCATAATAATAAAGATACTCGATAGCCTCCTCCTCTTAGATATCATCAACAAAAGTCTCCTCATAAATGAGATAATCCTCTAATCCTATGCTTGAAAAAGAAAAGGAAAGAGCTAAAGCCTAGTATGAGTACACAAAACATAAACAAATGCTAAGCTTAATTAGTCACATGCAGATAATGCAAGCATAATAGAATATAAGAAAATAGTACTTTAATTATCTTTATGTTAAGCCAACAAATAACAAAGGAGTATTCATAACCTCGCCATACCTAATCTTTGTCCACATACATAGGTGGTTATAGTATAAGTTTTCCTTTAAGTCCTTTATGCCTAGAGTCTGGAGTCCAGAGTCCAGAGTCCAAGGTCCAAAAAGCTAATATTCTGGTTGCGTTATCCCATATACGAGTGAACTAGGGAATCTTCACACATGATCGGTAGTTGCCTCTCTAGGATCTACCACTACGACTCCTTAGAGTGAGTTGGTCAAGCACAACCAATCATCATGTCATTTAGGCCATATATAAATTAGTTCGATTATATTCTAAGTTTTAACACACATAATTGTACAAACAAGCACAACATATTTAGAATCGCTCTACAACAGTTGAAGAACTTTAACCCACAAACCTTGAATCAAAAGTTCAGACCTCAACAATGAATCTGTTAACAACTATGGATCTAAATGAAAAATAAGCATACACATTAACCTTTAATACTCAGTAAATAAATTCTACCCAAAAGTTACTTATGAACTTATAAATCTATTACGAGGTAAAACCCTAATTATTACTTTAAAGGTTTTGAATGAAAATAACCAAATGATCAATCAAGAGTGGAAATTAGAGATAATATAAATATGTAATATAATAAAGCCCAAAAGTTGACATACTTATATAACATTATTTAATTACTCAAAACATAAGATGCAATATATATATATATATAAAGGAAAATATAAAATGGACACATAATGAGGAAGTCAAAAATAGATAGTTTTACTAATCGTTATAGTAATAAGAGAACACACATTTAATCTGATAATAATATAGCTCATAGAAATATGTAAGGAAATATATATTGATAATAGGAATCCAAATTGTACATACTTAATCATAATAACAATGAAATATAAATAATATGATAACAACAATATCATCAATAATAATAATAATAAATTAAGGTAGTAATCTTAATAAAATAAAATTATCGTAATCACATTGATACTTGAAATCTGTAACTATGACATGATTACTACTACAACTCTACACCTAGATCATGGTGACCTAACTCCAAATACAATAGAAAACAGAAATCTAGCCTTAAACATACACATATACCCAATGCTTCAACATACGACACATTATATAACAGAGAGGGAATGATGATAGGGAGAGAGAGAGGACAAAGAAATAGAAAATGGAAATTGCGATGGGAGAGAGAGAGAAGAAATAAATAGGGTAAGGTTTAGAATCATTTTAGAATATTCTAGAATGTAGGGTGTATCCATATGTAAAATAAAAAAACAAAGAATTAATTAAAAAGGAAATAAATAGTATTTAGAAAAATAAGTCATGTATAAAAATACTATAAGATATATAATACTAATAAAATATATATATACCTTATATGTAAAATAAAGTTAATCTATTTAATACGTACGTAAAATAAGTGTTTTAGAAAAATATAATTGAAACCTTAACTTAGACATTTATTCTAGAAGACACACTTTAGAATAAATCTAAAATTACTTGAAGGTTAATAAATTAAGAAATTTTCTACTAGAATTCGATTTATAATGATACGAACTAAAAGAATTTTTATAACTTAAATAAATTACTAACTTAACTGGAATGTTTCAAAAAGCGATAAGATTTTGTCATGCTACATTTCACTAAAAAGGATTAGAGCATGGGATCAAATATATATATATATATGATTGCACGTGACATAAAAATGCCATGCTATTGTTGTTGCTATTTGGAAGAAATGTCTTAAACGTGGAAATGAAATGCACTTTAAATGGTACTAGTAGATAAGCACTTGTAATACATGTGTAAAAGTTAAATATAATAATATAATAGATTTTGAAAGAAATAAATAAATAATTTGAAATAAAAGTGAGAAAAATAGATAAACAAAATTTTAATATCAATAGTTCATATTATTAACTCAAACTATCATGAATTGAAGTAATTTGCACCATTTTTAAATTTATATTATAAGGCAAATGTTATATTTGAGACCTAAATTTTACTCACTTTCACAATTGATTGCCTAAAATTTGAAGTATCAATATATCAATAAACTTTTTGAGATCATTTATAATACCTAAGTTACTCTTTTTATTTAGTTAATTGTAAAAATAAGCAAATTTCAAGTAATTAAATATAAAAATAGGTAAATTTTAGGTTTTTACTTGTAAAAATGGATAAAATTTAGAAATCAAGTTGATATTTTAAAATTCAGGTAGTTAATTACAAAAATAAACAAAATTTAGGTACCAAATGTGATATTCAGTATATGTAATAATAATAACCATTGTACAGTGCACATACTTATTAATTTGCTCTCTCATTGTAACAATATAATCTGAACATATGTTTAGCCATGTGATGAAGAGAAAGAACAAAAAAACATATATAAGAATATAGATAACATAGACCTACCAACAGCAAAAGTTCAGGTTCTTAATTTTACAATGTACATGCTTGTTAATTTGCTCTCTCATAGTAAAAATACAATATGAACATATGTTTAGCCATGTTATGAAGAGAAAAAGTGAATAGACTATATATAAAAATATAAATAACCTAGATTGATGAATAGCAAAAGCAAGTAAAATGTTATGATATATATATATATATATATATATCTATCTTCTATTATTATGAAGCAAATACTTATCTATTATCTTTTATCTTGTAAGATTCATTTTGATACCCTTAATAGTTATTATCTCACCATGATCTATTATTATTACTATTATATATTGTTATCTTTGTTTTCTATTATCTAACTATTATTATTAAGCAAATACCATCCTTTTAGTTTATACACCTCTTCAAACATCTTCAATACATAAAAGATAAACTTTTGTACATATTTTTTATTTATTGACTTGTTCACATCTTTATTTATAGTAAAATGCTTCAATTTTGTAACTAATATGGAGAATGAATTGTGTTTTGTACTCCTTCCTTCACTAAAATACTTTCATACTTCTTTTAACTACACACTCCTTTTCAAAGAATATATAATTGCTACTCCATTTAATTAGAGTTCTTAGGAATTAAGATTTCCTAAAAAGAAGGGAAAAAAAAGCCGAAGATGTCAATTTAGTATAGTTAAGAAAATAAAGGCTCTTTGCCACATTTCTAATGAAATCACCTAAAATATTATCGTAATTATTTATATCAACATATATATTATTAAAAAAAAATGTTTCATTGGTTTTCATAACTCTTAAAGAGATTATTAATGAAATTATCTGAGAAGATGCTCACCAGATATGGTTATGCATTTAAGATATTTCTAATACCTTCTTTAAAACTATACTTTAGCAGCTCTAGCTTCTAATATTAAGTAAAGAAAACTTCTCATCTCATATGTAGGTGCCAAAAGTAACCAAGAGAAGGAAGGGGGTAGGGTAGTGGAGGCAGGGTGTGAATTGGTTATTATAAAACTTTGAACTATTTTGAAAAACAAGCTTAAAAATATCTCCTTCGATTACTTAAGCAAGATCAAGCATGAAACAATATATGACCAATAATAAAAATCATGACACCTCGAATGTTGTCAAGTTGTAACAATCCACCATATATATCAATTTTATGCTAAAAACTATTCACTTCATTGCTAGTATAACCTTGATTTACATAAGGTTCATACGACAAACTACTTTGAAACATTCATAATTCCATGGTTATGCTAACATTTATATTCATAACAAACTTTTATTTACAATAAGGCTAAATATAGAGTATTTATAAAAGTATATAGGCATGTAATATGACTTAAAAGTAGGAACCCAACTAGATCACTTAGACGATCTAGTTGATCCTATAGAAAATAAAAAAGTTCTAAAAACATAGTCCTTATTGGTTCTACCTTACTCAGACCCTAATACACCCTTTTTACATATCTAGAGGTGATCATCATGCGGCATGATTACTCAGATCTTGTAAATAAATCTATAAGGGAGTAAGTAAACTATAGCTCAATAAGAAGTAAGAGGCAAAAAGCATATACAAGCAAGACAATATAACCAAGTTATCAAGCAATTATTATATGCAATGCGTGAATAAGTAATGTGTCATATGAATAACGTTATCTAGTTCATCATGAGATTAGAAAAATTTCACCTACTTTAACCTTGATTAAGGAGTTGTGATATGATAGCTACAATGCCAATCATAAAGGCCATAAGGCCCTCTCATGGCTAATTCTAGGCTTATATAATGGAGGCTCCTATTATGCCTATGACTACCTTCAAACCTAACACCCCTAACCTTGTCATAACCTCTTCTCCTACCACTTAGTTTGACCAAGGGTGGGGAAATGCCAGTTCACTACAACCTTGTCGAAGGCATAGGAATTTAGTTGGAGAAACCTAACCGTTCTCTAGTAGGATGCGATGCATTACATGTCCGTTTATAGTTACACTTCATGTTTCAATTAGTCCGATCAAGGTGATCAACTAATTCGAAACAAGCCAAACAAGGTCAATCAACACTGCAAAACTTGTAACTTAGCTACCAATTAGCATCTCATTAACCAAGCACTAGCATAACATGCTCACAAACAATTCCATAAGTGAGCATATATTTTAATCTCCACAAGTCCCACTTACTTATACTGAAGCTTACTCCAACCAATCTGGAACGTTAGTGCTGTGCTCACTTATAAGTCCTTATATACCAAAGCCTATATTTTGTTTTCATAAGATTTACAAAAACGTTAAAGTTTTTTTTTTTTTTCAGTTCTTTGTATTATTATATAACTTAGTTGAAATACTATTTATATAGTTATTTAATAGAGTTGCTTATATATATATATTTATTTATATATAAACACATTACATATATGTATACTTCTGAAGTGTATTACTTATATATTAATATGGGCACACACATATATGTATATATGTACATAAGTATTATATTCTATTACATATGTTATACTAAATTATTTAACAATAGTAAATATATGTAGTTTTAGTGCTACTTATAGTATATCGTTTTAATTGTATCGGAACGTACTTTTCATTAGTCAAATTACATTTCAATTATGAAAAGGTCGTTGTAGGACAATATTTTATGTAATATCATAGGAAATATCTATTTTATTACATAAAGTAATCTAATTTTAATAAAGTTAGTATCATTGGGTTCGTATGAACTCAATGTTACGTATTCTGTATCTTTAAAGATAATTTTTAAAGGGTATTTCTAATCTTAGTATTAAGATAAAGTCATACAGTAAGTGATATTATATTAATATTGTAGTATATAAATAATATATATTTTTACGTGATTTTAAAATAAAACATGATAAATCATATATTATCTATCTCTAGTATATATATATCATATTCTTATGCATATAATATAATGAGATACAATAAAAACAATGGGTAATCATACTTGATTGGAGTATGCTCAATCATGATTTATTCAAATAATTAACATATTTTAACCAATTATTACTAATTACCTATCTCGGTTACTAATGCTATTTAACTAGGAAAATTCTTAATAAAGAGCACAAATTATCAAATAATTCTATGAAAATTCCTATAAACTTAGAAAAATATATGGAATTCAATTAGCAATTTGTTTCATGCAATTGGGTTTATTGCCTACATATGCAAAATTACAATTTTGCCCCTAAGTTATAGCTAATTAGGCAAATAATATTATTTTTATGCAAGATAAATTCCAACCTATCTTACTATCATCACAAGTGTCTATAAGTCATTATATATCAAATTCATCAATTATTTCTATTAAAATTAATTTATCTAAGAAAATGCCTATTTTAACTATTTTTAGGGTTAAAAATACAATAAATACTAGACATGTATAAAATCAAAATTGGGTACATAACATCAAACTAAATGAAATAAACATACTATAGAAAAATTTTGAGCTTTAAACAGTATCATTTGATATATTTAGTTTCAATTCAAAACTTTGGGTGAATAATGCGTTTCTTAAGGAAGTATATAAAATATTTATTTTTTTATTAAAATAATTATCCAACATGAAAGTAATCTAAAATAACCTAAGAATAATTTTTCTTTTCATAATCTTCCAAATTTATTTAATATTTTCTTAAAAAATAGGGAAAATAGGGTAGAAACTCAAAACTTAACTCATTATAGACACCTAATTTTTATTTCTCTGTAGTCCTAATTTTATTTTTATAAAAAGGGTCCTAATTCAAAAATAAAAATAAAAAAATTAATTAATAAAAGATAAAAATAATAAAAAATTAACAAATGATGAAAATACCAAAAAATGATGAGAAAAAGAAAAGTTAAAAAGATTTTTTTTTATTTGTTATTTTTTATTTTTTAGGAAGTAAATTATTTTAGAGTCAATCATTTTAGTTTAGCTTAGTTAAAAAATTTATTTTAGGGAATCGCATGTTTTAAGTACAATTTACTTATATTAAAAATCAAAGCACAAACCAACGGCCTAACGGATAAATATTAAAGTATAGGATTAGATTTAATTTGAGGTCTTGGGTTAGAGTCTCGCTAGGCATCTATGTCTTTTATTTTTTTTATCTTTTACAAGAGCGAGAGAAATAAAATGATTTTTTTATCTTTTACAAGAGTGAGAGAAATAAAAGGATTTTTTTATCTTTTACAAGAGCGAGAGAAATAAACGGGATTTATATCTAATTAAAAACATTTGAATCTAATTTGATTAAATCAGATTTGAATTAATTTGGATCTAGTTTAATTATTATCAAATTAGATACAATTGATACGATATGGTTTGGATTTATAAAGATAGCAGTATAACTCCATTCGGCAGTAACCAATCCATCACGACATTACTATACACGAACAACGCAACAATAGAATTATTCTTCTCCCTGTACAGTATACAAATATAAGCTGCCAAAAACTTGCACTGGTGACCTCACACATAGCAGCACACAGTGAAACACACGCTACACAACATAACCAAATCAGTCTACGGGTATGCACTGTTTCATCCTTTCTCCATCCATTGTTCACCATCGACGCTATCAGTAACCATAACAACAATGCAGTAGAGTGACCTAACACTAAATTCTGTTGCAAATCCCCGACCCTTTTCTCCAACACCCATTGTACGACCACCAATGTGACTGAACAATCAACAATAGCAAATGTTTGTTGATCGCGTCCTAACTACATCTACAATTCATCGAACTACACACCTACATGACATCCAGCTCATCCCCTGCATGCACTGCTGCCACTCGAATCCATCCACGCAACACCGAACAGTAGTACTACGACATCTAATTCTTAGAAATTGATAAGCTCCATGCTATAGTAGCACTAAGCACGTCATCCACTATTGTACTTGCATACCGAAGCACCCATGACAACTTTATCATGCACACAACACATGACCGTCCCCTCTTGTGCATACAGCAGCTCGTACGTCTAATACCATCCATTGACCAATGTCGTGATAGACAACAGCAATATATGCCAATTGTTGCTTACCGTACGTTGGAAACAGTAGTTTACACAAGTCAAACCTTGTTGTACGAACACAGACAGTAATATCATAGCAGCTAAGACCATAAAGTATGGCTCTCCATCGATTGAATGCATACAGCTATTGTTTACTCCGCACGTAGTCGATCAAGTTTACTTACACAAACCGATGATCAGTTCTGTACAGTACATGCCAACAACACAGCTTCTACGTTGCAGTCACGTATAACAGGATACGTATGACAGTAATCAGGTTTAGCCATGATTGTTCTCTTTCATGTTTTTATTTATTTATTTATCATTATATTATATCACTATATTATATTAAATCTTTAGTTAGTCATAAGTAGTAACATATATTAATTTAGTAGGTTGTTTTGGTATTAGTCTCTTTATATATATATATATATATATATTAGGTACATTATTTTTTATTTATTTACATAAGTATTCGTTTAGTAGTAATACAGATATGTGTATATAATAGTTTTGGGAATTTTTAGGATTAGGTTTTTAATTCTTCACATAGGAAATCTTTTTAATTAATAATGAAAAAGCCTTTTAAAAAAAATAAAAAAACTAGGACGTTTTAGAAAATTCAATTGACACTCAAGAGTTAGGACTTTTTTAGATTTTTTTCAAATAAACTAAATTGATTAAATATGTAAACTCGATCGATTTTCAAAAAATTAAAAAGAATCAACACATTAAGATTTTTCAAAAGAACTAAGATCATCTTATCCCAACTAGCAGGTACGTAGGCATCTTCGAGACGACAATAAAATATGTAGAAACTTAGGTTCTTTTTCTTTTGATTTTATTTATTTATTTATTCTTAAAAATATTATAATTAGAAGTATAATCCTAATTTCGATAAATAGATAGTGGTACTCGTTAGGGTTTAATAGGTTAGCCCCTGAACTCGGAAACCTTTGGTTCTTCATTCAAATTGAAATAAAAAATCGATAGTCAAATCGTAATCAATCCACCCAATTGGTTACGGTTTCTTTTTCTTTTCCCGACTTCGGTTGGGTGGTGACTCCAAAAATTTTTCAATAAAAAACCGGAATTTCTCAATTTCTTTAGTCGAGGATTAATATTAAATGGGTTAGGGTTTAGTATTAATTGAAAATGGGAAAATCAATTAATTTTAAAAAAGAAAATCGAAAATTAGGCTCAACACTCATTGGTCCACAAATGGCCATTGGTTGGTAGGAGGTTGTCGACAAGTGGTGTAAACCCTTAAAATTTTCAATCTAGCTTTTGAAATAGACTCAACTATATTAGACAGTTTATGAGTTGACAAGGCTAATGAAAGTAAAAACCCTAAAAGAATTAATCAATCGCGTAAGAAACTTTTTTAACCTAAATATTTCTAAATGCTAAAGATTTCATTCAAAAGTGATAGAAACCTTAAAATGATCACCCTAAAGACACATGTGCATGAATTCATCATGATATACCCTAAATTGGTAATATAATCCTTGTATTTGCCAAATCATTAGTAAAAAGTTAGAGACGACCTTCATTCATGCATATATGTTTTGAATCCTTGAGTAATTCTTTAGAAACTAAGATAAAGAATCATAGATTACATTTATATCTTAAGTATATGATTAAGATAGTATTACATAGAGTTAGAGGTATAGTTGAAGATTAAGCTAAATATAGTGAACCTTAATACCCTAATTAGTATTTTTCATACTAGTTACACTAAGTAGTTTACCAAATGATGTTTATAGGTTATAAATACTTAAAGTAAGACCTCATTATCTACTCTTACTAATCAATTCACTAAATACTTCATTTCCTTAATTTTTCCTTTAATTTCCCTTAATTACTATATTATGTGTATAAAATTATACATGCTTAAGGAAAGTTGACCAAGTTAACACATGTTGACCAAGGTCAAAGGTTTGACCAAGTCAACAATTTGAAAAGTCAACAAAAAACACTAAGAAATAAAGAAAATATCTAATCTTATAATGATGGCTTTTCTTTCCTTTTCTTTTGGTTTTTCTTTTTTCCTTCCTTTCTTTAGTTGTCGTCCACTTATTCTTCATCTTAACTCCACCATTTGTTTTCTTCCATAATGAAAACAAAACAAAAACATTTCTTCATTGCCGTGAGCTTCTTCTTCCTCTTTCACTTTCACAACTTCTCTTTTTGTCTCCTTAATTCCAATATAAGCAAAGGTATGTACTTAAGTTACTTTATGTTGTTTTATATTCTTCATTAGTTAGGTAATTAGGTAGATTAGAGAAGTAGACTTATGTTAATTATGATCTTGTAGATTAGGACATAAAGTTCTCATCTTTAAGCATAGAAATTTAGGAATCATGAAGAAGAAGAAAGGAAAACATGAACATGTGCTCATAAGAAGGTGTACATAAGGTAATCCTAAAAGAAGGGAAGCATGGGAACCTTTATACATGAGTATTTACCATGTACATAGCCTAAATTCAGATAAAACCTAACTATACATACTTATACTACACTAATTACACGCTTAAAAACACAAAAGAATGGAATTAGGAAGCTTTTCTTAAGGAAAAGATTAGGCATGCGAAATTTTGTACAAAAATACGTATCTAACCATATAGGTATATGAGCATGTATACACATATAAATATGGTATAAGTCTAAGTAGATGTATAAGTATATATATGTATAAGGTATATGTACATAAGTATAAGGGAAGAAGTAAAATGTACAAAAGACATGTACATATGACATAAGCATGAGGAGAGGCTTATGTAATCACATAATGAAGTAAGTGATGAGGTAAGCACATGATGAGGTAAGCACATGATGACATAAGCCATGAAATAAGCAAGTGATGACATAAGCAATGACCTAAGAAAATGATGATGTAAGTGATGACATAAGCATAGATTATAAACTAAGAAAAGAAAAAGAGTGTATCATAATTAGGATCCTAAATTAGTAAACTCTAATATACTTTTTAAATTGGATCATACTTAATTAAGTACATGAATTAGTAATAACAAAGTAAAAGCCTCTAAGTATAAGAAGTTAAGGATTAACTAACTCATTAAGTATAAGCAAAAGATATAAATATAAGTAATAAGAGTACTTAAGTTTTCATAATTAAAAATTTCTATAAATTTAGTCAATATTGTAAAACATGGGTCTTAACGTCCAAAACGGACATTACCGCGTGAACGTATGTCCGAAAACGATGAAAAACGACTATAAAGTCATAAATATCAGAAATAAAACGAAAAAGTTACGTACGATTAATAATAACGTCTAATCGGATGAAAGTTGATAGTAATTTAAGTAGAATTAGACAAATAAATAATTTGAATTATTAGTTAATTCAATTACTTACTAGCATTATCATAATATAATAATCAGGTGATCCCGAGGTAAGCGAGGACCTCCCGATCGATTACTACGATTAGGGCAAGTCGCCATGGCCGAGTAAGTATTTACCCTATTATTCCATGCTTGATTGTGATTGTAGATAATAGACTTAAATATTATTGTTAATTGATTACTGTGTGGGGTTTAGGAAATGCTTGTGTATGTAATTGTGTGTTGAGTTATAAATTTACCTTAAGTATAGAAAATACCTTGTTTATTGCATGGTAGTATAGAAAATTGATTGTGTGTACTATTGGATGGTCACAGTATAATTTGAACTTAATTATACTCGGCTTATAAAAAGAAACTGGGACATGCATTAACATGCATAGCATGGATACAATTCCGGCCGTCACATCACACGGAGGTAAAGAGAGGCCATTTGGGTGTTGATATTATTAATTTATTTGGTTCTATACTGTGTATTCGTACAAAATGACCTTACCCTGGCCTGCGGGAACACTAGGCGTTGGAGGCGCCAACCGCCTGGTTAAGGGTCGAGTCTAGAGGCCTCCATGTAGGAGTGAGTGTGGACTACGAGGGCCCACTCACAATTATACTAGAACTTGGTTTTTATGAAAATAAAAGAATTATTTGATATAAGTACGGAACGTGGGGTTCCGTAGTAAAGTAAGTTCTAGTATAATACCCGAATCTGATTAGTGCTGTGTAAACTCCAACCCTGACTTCGGAGGGCGTTAAATCTGAGTTACGTATATGAACTAGTTAATTATACGTATTGTTTGGCATTCTGGTTGATCATTTATTCATATGTGTGAATGTAATGTACTTATAATTTTCTTGTGGTGTGGTTGAGGGTTTTGCTCACTAAACTTAAGCTTACACCCCTTTAGACTTTTGTTGCAGGATAGCCTATTCATAGAGGCAGGACGAGGGATGCCATAGGTTAGCTTAGGGACTTGGGCAAGAGCGAGCTGTCCTGTGTACTGAGAGAGAACAATTTATGTAGACTCTTACTCATGTACTTTTGTTTATCTTAGTATTATAGACTTAGATTTACTTAATTATTATGTATTGTAAGCTTTATAACTTAAATTTTATATAAATATGTTTGTGTGATGATATCATGTGAATCTGGATGTTCTTTGGAAACTAGTGGTTGTAGAGTCTTGTATATTGTGTGAAGAGTTCTTGATTAGAAGGGCAACCAATCAAGGGTTCTTCGTATAGTATACAGCATTTGGCACGACTAAGCTGTCCTCAGTTCATGAAAAGTGGTGTGTGGGGTCTACTATTGGTGGCTGGTAAGGTTTGTTGTTAGGTCGTCGATTAGGTTAGTAATTGAAAGGGTGTAGTAAGGTACCTTGTTTTTCTTATTTTTTCCCTAATTTCTTCTTGTTTTTCCTCAAGTGCCCTAAGTATCTCAAATGTGTATATGAACCTAAGAGTCTTATTTATAGTGTTTTAGGTCGGTTTAAAATTTTCTTAAGCATTAAGTATTTTTTTTTTCTATTTATTTGGTTATTATTTTAATGAAATGGTAAGTAGGAGGTGTCTAACTTTTATCTAAAAAATTATCTATTTCAATTTTGATGTAGCTAGTTATTGTTTTTAAGATGTTGTACATTGATTTTTGATGAATCTAGGTTTCTTTCCTTTGCTTTTTTTTTTTTTTTTTGATGATTTTTAGATAATATTTTAAGGTATTTTGGTGCTTTATATTAATATTTAATGATTTTGTTAATATACGAATATATATCTTATATAAATGGTATACGTAATGAGTAATCCTATTTATGTAATGATGTTTTACTAATATTATTAATATTTAAGGTGTATTAGTAAAACATCATTACATAAATAGGATTACTCATTACGTATACCATTTATATAAGATATATATTCGTATATTAACAAAATCATTAAATATTAATATAAAGCACCAAAATACCTTAAAATATTATCTAAAAATCATCAAAAAAAAAAAAAAAANTTTAAGGTGTATTTTCTTGTTATTTTTGTAAATTTATCACTTATTTTTATATATTTATAGAATTTTGAGTTAATTTATAGATATATTTATCATATATACCAAGTATATTCATAAATATATATATATATATATATATAGTCACATAGTATTTCATGTAATATTATTCACTTTTATAGCTTAAATAGCTTACTTCTAAGGTCTCGTTGTGTTTTAAGCTTAGTTTTAGGGATTCCGATGAGTTTTATGTTATATTAAATAATTGCACTTCTATGGCTAAAATTGGGTTTCTATGAAATTAATTTTTAAAATCTAACTTCATTGAATCACTTTAACTAACTTTTCTAACCTAGTTGTAAATTTTAGGCTCAATCAATAAATTTTCCCAAGGCCTTAAATTCGAGTATAGATACCCTAAAAATAATTTTAGAGGCTTATAAAAACTCAAAGTAAAGAGAGTAGGTTGAGAAGATTAGGTAAGATATTTATAAGTACTTTGGCCTTATGTCTATTATGCTCTTTTAACTTCACTATTAGGGACCTAGTAATCCTTACTTATATCGTTCTACTATTCACTTTTTACTAACTTCAATGAGAGAGAAACAACTACAAGTCTTTTTACTCTATCTCACTAAACTACTCTTGCCTACATGTAGAACTGCAAAAATTTTAATCTCTCTCTAACATAAAGCCTATCACACAAACAATTGTGTTTACATTAATTGTGATGACAAAATACAAAGTTTCTCTCAAATAAAGTATACAATAAAATCAAATTATGAAAGTAAAGTAGATAGTGTTCTCTTTGAATTAGATTTCAAATATGATTATGAATTCTCTCGAATGTCAAGTTTTTCAATAAACGAATACAACTTTGATTTGTTGATCTCTACATAAAAAAAATTTGAAATTCTCTTCTTTTATAACTTCTACTGCGACGTCACTTTTCTAGATTATTAGATAAACCTTGATCAATCTTGAATTATCTTGATTTAGGCATTGATTATTGTAATCTCATAAATTGTGGAGACTAAATCTCTCTTGATTTTGAATTGAATTTAAACGTTGCACTTCTTGTATTTTTTATCTAATGGAGTCTGTAAGTGTTCTTAGATAATTGATTTGTTTTCTTCTCATAATTCTCCAATATGACTTTCAGTAATTGAATCCTTTTTTAGAATCAATATCTCTTAAAAATTAGGAGCAAATCTTGATGCTTGATGTCTTCAAATTTAAATCTTGAAATTTCTAGAATTATTTGGCTATTGCCTTGGTTGTCTAAACTCCATTTATTTTGATATAATTAAGTAAACAAGCTTCAAAAACATTTTCATAATAGCTCCTTTTAAATTTGATAAAAATTTGCTTCAATAACATTAAGATTCATCCTTATCTCAGCATATCTTCATGTATATGTCTTTATCTATTCTTATTTTGAATTCAAATAAAGATCTAATTTGTTCATAAAATCCTCCATATATCTTGATGATAATCTTTCACAATTTTCATGATACTTCTAACAAAATGCCTTCAATAAAATCTACTCATTGTTATAAGATACTATATCCAATTATGCTTATCATTAGAATAGTTAAATTAATTCCACCTTAATCATAGTTGATTTAACTAACCAACTTTGTGAAATGTGTTAGATATATTATTCAAATATATTGAATAAGTGGAACTGAGTCTTCAAATAATTATAAGCCCAAAATACTTCTTAATATATTCAGCTTTTGTAACTTTTAAGATTTTGCTTAATATTTTGAATTTTTCTTTGAATTTGGTTCTGATTTTTAAAATTAGTGTTAAGGAAAAAATCTTATCTCTACTTTATTGTCCTACATACTTAACATACTTGTTAAGTATCTTTACTCTTTTTGTTATCATCAAAACACTTATGAAAGAACTCAACATTCTCTCCCCATTTTAGTGATAACAAAACCCTTTCTTAGAAAAATATTGAACAATTTATGAATAATTAATATCCAGTCACAATAGATTTAAGTATATATTATCAGAGAATTTTTAAAGTCCACAAATAAAAAAAAACTCCAAAATTCTTTTATATTAGAATTTATCCAATTAAACTATCTCTAAATTCTATATTTTTCTTATTTCTCCTCCTTTTTGTTATCATCACTTACTCTTCACTCCCCTTGAATTTGATATGGATAGAAAAGAATTGATAACAAACTTGGAGAAAGAAAAGACCAATATTTCATTAACAAAACTAAATACACCAATTTGATTCTCAATTGGACTTTAGATAACATTATGAAAATATGAACAAAATAAGACTTAAACGTTAGAGTCTAAACATGACTTTAAGTAGAATTTTGACAAAAGTAAAAATAAACTAAAACAAACAAATAGTGATACCTAAACATAAAACTAATTCTAAATTGACTTTTTCTTTTTCTACTTTGGGCAACTTTTCTTGATCCGTAGAGTGCTTGAAGAAGAAGGTAGTGGAGGTAGAGGTGGAGGTAGAGCAATAGACTCTTTCTGTGGAAGCATCAGAATTATTGTCGAAGAAACTTATTTTGCAAGTTCTTCTAATGCTTGGACAAGTTCAATAGTTGGAGGGATTGGATCTATAGACAAGCTGCATTAAGCTTATGGAAATGGAATTTTTGCAGTTGGTCTTAAGGATTGTGATATAGATACGGTAGCTGAAAATTTTTGAGATGGTGGATGATTAAGTTGATCATTTAGAGGAGGATCAGAAAGTGGAATCTCAAGTTCCACATAAGGTTGAGGAGAGGATTTTTTAGGTGAAGAGATAGGTACGAGAGATGGTTCGGATTTTTTTTTTTTTTTAGCTTCTTTTAGAAATGCTTGAAGTTTGCTTAACAACTAGTCTATCCTTATTTCTATTACATGCTCAATCTCTTTCTTTGAAACTACTTTTGCCTTAGAAAATCCACTAGGTCCTTCCTTCAAAAATGCTTTTGAATCATCTTTTGATTCAAGTACTTCCTTTTGTTCCATAATCTCAAACTTCCCTCCTGTTTTAACTTCATAATCCTTCTTAGATTTCTTCTTCTTGCCTCTTACAATCTCTTTATCCTTTCTTTTCTTACTTTTGAATCAAATCTTGAAACTACTCCTAATAACTCACCATCAAACAATGACCTAGGTAGCCTATTCTTCTTATGCCTATCATACACCTAAAACACCCAGTCATCAGTATACCAAATCTTGTTCTTCATATTTATACCAATGTGATGCTAATGATCTCCTCCAATCACTCAAATGGGTATTTCCTTATTTGTCACTTTTGGAATCTTGACCTTCTTATACACGAGCAATTTCATTAATAAATTTCCATATGGCCTCTATCTCCTTGTCCTAAAAGCGTATTTGATCATTTATGTAGCAATGTCCAACTTCTTTTTCCTCATCATGGCTAAGATAACCATGAGACCTTCCTTTGAAATACTAGTTGTACTTCCTTTCTTTGGAAGTATACAACTAATAACCAACTTATGGAGCAATTGCACAATCAGGATAAAGTCAAAAATACTAACTTCCTTTTGAGGCTGGATCCTTTCACTCTTATTCCTCTCTTGAAGGATTTGTTTCTTAGACCATTTCATCAATTTTTTATCATTGTTCATTCTAGGAATCTTAAAGCATCTTTAAATATCATCCTTGGAAATTTCCAATTTCTATACATTCACTTTGGATAGCTACACTTCTCTTTGGTCCATATTAAGATTATCATAGAACTCAACCAATAATTCACTATACATAATAGTTTCAATAGTATAAATGTTCTTGCATCCTATAACATCTAAGAACTCATCCCAATATAATCCATTCTTTTCGAAAAGCTTAAACTAAATAATACTTGGCTCTATGAACTGTTTTTGTTTAGAAGATGAAACAAACATAGTTCTAGGCCTTACCTTTTTCTTCTTGACCTTAATCTGCTCAACATGCTCAGCAATGGTTTCTGCTTTTGGTTCAAACTTTGGATCCGACTTTGTATGTGGTTTAGTCTTAGCATCCTTTTCTTCACTTGTAGATTTTATTCCTTCCTCTATTTTCTCATCATCCTCAAACTCTTGTTCAGTTTCAATAATTTCCTTACTTAAGGAACTCTTAACCTTATCACCATTCCCCTTTTCTTTGTTAGTGGTTTTGATTTGATCAGGGTTAGGGTTAGGGTTTCCAAAACTAAGGTTTTGAGATTCTTGAATAGGGGTTTATTTAGAATCTATGGGTTCATCTACTAGAGAGTATAGGTTCTCTTCGGTGTTCTTTAGATCCCTATTTTTAAGACCAAGACAATAGGATTTTCTTGGAGCCATGAAGAGAAAATGAGAAGGGTGATAGGGAATGAGCTTCGAAGAAAATTCAAAGAGTATGAGAGAGAATGAAAAGATGAATTACAAGAGAAGTGACTTGTAGTTGTGATTGAATAGGGAATTAAAGAAGTCAAAAATAAAACGTAATGAAAAGATTGTGAAGGAGTGGAGGAGTAGAGTTGAAACTAAAGATATAATTAAAGTAAGAAAGAGAAAGATGGCCATTACAAAAATAAGTAGCTCACTGGATGTGGGAGAGGTGCACGTGTGAAATTGAAAAGTAGGTGAAGTGACTGTTATAAAAGATTGACGTAGGGAAAATAAAAAATGATGGTTTATTAATTGCCTTTAACAATAAAATTAAGGATCAATTAACTTTCCTAAATTTTTTTGCAAAATCTATTATCCTAAGATTTTACATTTGGTAATTAATAATATTATTTTAGCCATACAAAATAAATTACTATAATAAAATATCAAAAATAAATTAACAAATAAAATAAATGTACATATGCACACAATTTCTATAATATTTGAGAATTAATTAAACTATATAAGCATGTGAATAATATACACACTTTTTAAAATATGATCGTTATTCAAATATTTATGCAAATGGATAATAAGCACCAATTTCATTTCTTATGAATTCAAATTTAGTCTTATCAAGAGGTTTGGTGAAAATATCAACTAACTCATTTTCAATTGACACAAATTCAATATTTATATCACCATTATTAACATGATCACATATGAAATTATATCTTACCTCAATGTGCTTAGATCGAGAATGATGCACTAGATTCTTAGTCAAGTTAATTACACTTGTAGTATCACATTCTATAGGAATGTTTTCTAAATTTAGTCCATAATCAGATAATTGTTGTTTAATCCATAAAATCTGAGCACAATAATTATCAATTGAAACATACTTAGCTTTAGCTATGGATAGGGTAATAGAATTTTGCTTTTTAGAAGACTAAGAAATCAATTTGTCTCCTAGAAATTGACAAGTACCTGAGATACTTTTCCTATCTATCTTACGTCCAACATAGTCAGCATCTGAGTAGCCAGTTAGATCAAAGTTCTGATTCTTTAGGTACTAGATTTCTAACTTTATAGTGCAAGATATATACTTGAAAATCTTTTTTACAATTGATAAGTGTGTTTCAGTTGGTTTAGATTGAAAACATATACAAATCTATACATTGAACAATATATCTAGCTTAGATGCAATCAAATACAATAGTGAACCAATTAAACTTCTATAAAGCTTTTCATTGACTTTGTTACCTACATTATCTAAGATCTAACCTAGTTGAGGAAGCCATTGGTGTAAATATTCCTTTAACATTTGCCATACCAAACTTCTTTAAGATTTGCTTGGTATACTTCTCTTAATGCACAAAAATCCCATCATTGGTTTGTTTGATTTAAGTCTAAGAAAGAAATTTAGCCTACCCATTATTGACATCTCAAACACAACCTGTATAAGCTTAGGAAACTCCTTGCGAAATGTTTCATTAGTAGATCCAAAAATAATTTCATCAACATATATTTGGACTACTAGAATATCATGATCATAGTGTTTAAAAAAAAAGATTGTATTTACCTTATCTCTTTGGAATCCATCTTAATTAGAAAGTCACTTAACCTTTCATACCAAGCTCTAGGAGCTTATTTAATCCATATAAGGCTTTTCTTAGCTTATAAACATAGTCCTCTTTAAATAGATCTGTAAACCCTAGAGGTTGTTCTACATACACCTCTTCTTTGATATATCCATTTAAAAATGCACTTTTTACATCTATGTAGAACAACTTAAAGCCTTTATGGCACATAAAAGTAAGTAGAAGTCTTATTGGCTCTAACCTAGCAATTAGAGCATATATTTCATTAAAGTTAATGCTCCCTTTTGAGTATCTCTTAGTTACTAGCTTACTTTATTCTTAATAATTTTACCATGCTCATCTAGCTTATTCTTAAATACCTACTTTGTTCTTATAATAGATTTATCTATATGAAACTTTTTTTATAACTAGAATGATCTTATATTAGAGTTTTTATACTCATTTATTTATTAAACATATCATTTTAAACTTTATATTTTTTACTGTTGTTACCATATTTTTCATTCTTATTATTTATTAAACACTATATGTGATACAAAGCAAAAATTTATACATATTATTAGTAGTAATTAGTAACATTTGCAATTGTTTTTTAGTCTAATCAAATACAACATCATCTATCCTATATCTATTTACATTTTCTCTTGTATATTTCTTTTCTACTTCCTTCGAATTATGATGTATTTGCCTATTCTTAATCTGCAATATATTAATGAATTGAATCAACAATCAAAATATTATACAAATTAAAATTTTTTTATTATAAGGAAAAATTTTACTAATTAACATTTACCTATGTGATAACCTCTCCAATACTTAATGGTACTAGACATGTTGATTTGATAGAGGCAGGTAGGGTGATAATGGATGATGATGATATAGTCTCTCTAGTGTGAGTAGCACAAATGATGGTGTATTGTCTACAATATGATTCGCTAGAGCCTTTATTGATGGATCTGCTATTGGAGGATCAACTATCGAAGAATTGGCATTATGAGCATTAATATAAACTAAATCTATCATAGGAAGATCCACTATAGGATGATCGGCTATAAGAAGATCAGCAGTAAGAGCATCAACAGTAGGTGGATCTGCAACATCATCAACTAGAGCCTCTATATCCACATCTACTAAAGGACTAAGAGATCTATCATACAACGTTGGCTATTGATCTCAAGCTCAAGCTTGACCTCATCCTTGTCCTCAACTACATCCTCATCCTTTCTTTTGGCTAACTGGGCCTCAGGCTGCTAGCTAGTAAGGCTTCGAGCTATTGCTCCTGTTGAACTGAATCACCTAACCTAATCCCTCCATATCTCTCCAATGTGTATCTACCAACAACAACTTAAGCGTGGATGTTCTATATATTTGTACTTTCCTCTATATGTGTCAATGTATCTAACTGTATTGTTATAATGTGATTAAGTTAGTTTTCATTAACATAATATGAAATACTTATATTTGATGTTTTGAAATAAAAAACTTACCAATGTAGCCAAAAGTGCTCCAAGTAAATTGATGCATCTTCATGTCACTCTCATACTAATCAAGTAGTCGATAAAGACCATACTAGGTAAGGTACCATTGTATATGATCTAAACAAATCCTTGCCTCTTATCCTGCCATTAGGTAATATATCTCGCATTCTTTCCAGTCTAGCCTTGATAAGGACTCATGGATGAACACACAAACCCAATATCACGTGTAACCAAAGGGATAGGTTCAGGCCGTAAGATGGCTTGAAAGGTAAATGATAGTCGAAGGTTGAGTAGGGGGTTCCCGTGCATCAATGAAGGGTATGATACACCAATGCCTCATATGAGCTCAAGTCACACTTGATATGATGCACAAATGTGGCCAGAGGTCACTCGCCACTAATCTACGCTTAGAAGGGCTAGATAAGAGTAGTTCAAAAGTAAGAAGGACACTTAGCTTAAGAGAGTGAAATGTTCCATATATTCTCTGTATTATGATATCTCTTCAACTTTTACAATATGATGGTATTTATATCATCCTATTAGGGCAAATCCTAAGTTACAAAAATTACAAAAGAATGGTCCTTATTTGCTAAAAACAAAAGAGAATAATTTATAAGGAAAATATGAAATCATGCAAAAGAAGAAACGTGGGCATCCTTTGTCAGAAAGGATAGTACGGATGTTAGTAAAAACAGTGTGGCGCATTTTTACTATGATTCTGACATTATTGTGGGTTGGGTAGGGGTGGACCTCGGTTCAGGCCTGTTTGGCATCAAAAAGGGGCTAGACAATGGTTGGTTCAGGGATGACTCACACTAGGGTTGGCCTTGAATGGTCGGCTCCTGATAATTCTTCTCGGCCTCAGTATAGTGGAGATGGTTACATTCAGACTTAGTGCTTAGACTACAATTTAGTAGAGGGTTCAACTCGACATGCTGGTTAATTACCTTAGTAACTTCTTTGATGGCATAGATAGTAAAGTAGCTCGACATATTGAATTAGGGCAAGAATTGCTCCTTGGCACTTAACTCACCTCGGATAGCTTAGTGGACCACCTGAGAGAGCCCTCATGCTTAGAAGCGTGTAATTGGTCTTTGATCCCTATCATCCCCTCCGGGTTGTTTAAGAATTGGGATCAAATCTGGTTCAAGTTAGTTTGCTTGTCTTCAAGAGTGTAAGGTTAGAAGTTGGTAACGTTGAAAGAGTTTGAGACTTTGTATCCTTCAGGTAATTCGATCTTATAGGCGTTAAGATCGATCTTTTCAAGCACCCTGAAAGGTCCATTGGCTTTAGGAGACAACTTGCTCTTCCTTAAGTTTGGGAATCGGTCCTTACTAAGGTATATCTAGACCAAATCGCTTGGTCGAAATTCTCTCATCTTCCATCCTCGACTTCACTTCCCAAGCTTAATAGCAGCTCGACCCAGTTGCTCTACAACCTTTTGGTGCATAGTTTGCCCATCGGTTTGTGGATGGTAGGACATACTATACAGTAACTTTGTTCCCAATCGCCTCCAAAGTGGCTCATGAACTTAGGGTTTTGATCCAAAACTATGGTTTTGGGTATGCCGTGAAGCTTAATCACCTCCTGTAAGAAAAGAAAAGAGATAGCCGAAGCATCATTAGTCTTAGAACAGGGCACACAATGTACCATCTTGCTAAATCGATCCATAACAACCATGATGGAATCCTTCCCTTGGGACGTCCTTGGTAATCTTAACATGAAGTCCATACTCAGCTTAGACCATGGTTTAGTAAGGATCGGCAAGGGTTGGTAGTGTCCCTGTTCGGCTGGACTCTTCGCTTTTCTAGATGTCACACACTTTTTTAGATGTCGTACACTTTTTTAGCATAGATTGGACATCTCTCTTCATTCTTGGCTAAAAGAATCTAAAAGATAATACCTCATAAGTTCGGTGCTGGCCAAAGTGTACTGTCAATCCCCCTCCATGCGCCTCGTGCATTAGCAGTTTTTGCATAGAGTAAGTTAGGATATATAGCCTCCTCTTCCTGAATAAGTATCTGTCCTCCCTATGATAATCGTCCAGTGTCCATCCTTCCTCACAACGGGCGTAGATAGGACTAAAGTATAGGTCCTCGGCATATATATTCTTGATGGTTTGAAAACTAAGTAACCTTGTCTGCAGTTCGGTTAGGAGGGTATGTCATCTCGATAGGGCGTCAGCCATTATATTGTTTTTTCGTTCTTGTATTTTACAACATAAAAAAAAAAACCTTCCATGAACTTAACCCACTTGTCCTGTATCATGCCGCAAATAAGAAGAGTCATAATAGTCCCGCCATGTAAACTAATCTAAAATAGAAGCTGACCTCACAACTGCTATCGTACATACAATTTACATAAGGCGTACAACTCAACCAGCTTGAAACGTTTGTTCTGACACCTGTTAATAACTAAACCTGTGGTAGAGCTTTTATGAAATACCTGTTCTATACAACCTGTAGTCTAGTACCACAACAGTATTTATACAAACGTTTTACATCCAAAGGTAAAGTTTACAATCAGAGTTTATTAAAAACCACAGGTTTTGCAGTCTATATACAATGAGTTAGGAAACTAGTGGGCTCCTAAGGAATTCCCAATTAGTTTCCTCAAAAACTCTAAAACAAAGTCAAAAGCCCAAGTTTAGTTGATTCTTCGACCCTCACTTTCCTAAATAGCAGCATACTAACTTGGGAACTGTGGTATCTGAACATCTTGACCTTACTCAACACCTGTAAAAGAGTCTATAGGGATGTAAGTACAACTAGCTCAGTAAGTGGGACTGAGTCAAAAGAGTACTGTACAAACACAAATAAGGTTAATAATTACGATGAAATACAATGCAATTAAACAAATAAAATATCGCACAATGTTATCCGGTCTATTGTAAGGTTAGAGAGATTACATCTACTCCAACTCGGATTGAGGAGTTTCATTGAGACTCAAGTTAGACCAAACCCGGGCTTATGTAATAGAGAACACCCTCTTCCCATGACCACCTTTGAACCAAGGCACCCAACCTTGCCATAACCTTCTCACTTATCACTTAGTTCAACTAAGGATGGAGAAATGACCATTTTAACTATCCCCATCGAAGGAAGTTGGTATTTGGCCTGACACTTTTAATCGTTTCCTCTAATGGGTGTTACCTATGTCTAGTTTCATTTTAGTCGAATAAACGTTAGTTTTAATTAGGGGTAGCCGATAAGTTCATATAATACAGAATTAATGCAAACATGCAAAACAGCACACTAAGGAGTTGAACTCTTGTCACAACCAAATATCATCTATACACATAGCATACGCATAATCAACTAATTACAAACATAACCAGAAGTACTCTTGGGTCTCCGGATACTTTAAATAGTATCCAAATAAGCGGTGAAGCCACAATCCTAACTTACTTGTTTAGACGTTCACTATTACTGACTTAAATGATCAACCGTCTTTGTATTGGAAGATCCTATTTACATAAAAGACCTAAATTCAGTTTTTGTAATAATTATAAAAATATTAAGGTTTAATCTAAAATGGTTATATATTATTATTGTTATTATTATTATTTCCATAATATATAGTCGTATTATCACTATATATCGAATTAAGTTATTAATTGTTGATACTGTACATCATATATACTATTATGTATTATATATTATTTCGATTGTATCGAAATGTACTTTTAATTTATTAAATCACGTTTTAATTCCAGTTAGGTTACTGAAATACGTACATTCTTAATATGATAAAGTTATAGGTTAAATTACCTAAGGTTGTTCGATTCTAACTAAGTTAGTGTCGTTGGGTTCGTATAAACTTAACGATATGTTTTACGAGTCCTATTTCTAGAGACTACTTTTAACAGGTAGTTTGAGTTTTTAATATAGTTATACGTAATTATATAAATATTATTGTATTATACATAATTTACGTTATTAAATTGTATTTTACTTAATTTGTCCATATATCGTTACAATATAAGTATTATCCAACTCTAATATACCTAAAGTGTATCCCGATTAGAAGATATTAATAAATATAATAAAAATATTCATTTAATCCAATTTGGTCAGCAATCATATATATAGTTTTTATTTAACTATTTAATTTATTTTAGCTTATTAATATTAAAAATACACCCCGACTTGTAGATTAAGCTATTTTACTTAGTAAATTCGTAATAAATAGTTCGGGTTATCAAATAATTCCCCAAAAATTTATATAGACTCCTAAAAATATGGGGAATTCACTTATCACTTGGTTTCAAGTTTTCGATCTATCGCCTATATATTCATATTAATGATTTTACCCCTAAATTATCATAAATTATCTAATTATGATTCTTTCTACAGTAAATTAATTTCAATTTGACTCAATACTGTTATTATTCATTAGAGATTAGTATATGTCCATTTCATCAATTAATTTCATAATTTCTTATTTAATTCATAATTTCAGCCTTTTTTAAAGCTATTTTTAAGCTAAAAATGCAATAAATATTAAAAATATTCAAATCAAAATTCAAGCTACATAACAATTATCTATATATCATAAACATCCTACACAAAAATTTTCAACTAAAAACAATATCATGTAGTACATTTATTTTACAAATTTAAATTCAAATGAACAATAGATTTCTTAAGAAAGTATATTAAATATTATGAATTTTTCAAAAATAAAAATGCAACGTGAAAGCATGTTCAAAATAACCTAAGTATAATTTTTTTTCATAATTTTCTGGGTAGATTTACTAATTTTAAAAATTATTGAAAAACATGACAGAATTTTAACGTAGCTATTCTTGGTGGCTTCGGTAGTCATAGGGTGGTGGAGATGTATGAAAACACCTAGACGCTGGGCATACTCCTTGGTGGTGGAGTGGCTTAACAGTAGATCAAAGGATACCCTAGGAACTAGCTCAGCTCGGTAATTGCTCTGTTTTTCCTATTTTTTTCTAAATTTTTCTCCTGGGTGTTTTTGATTTGTAAAGCTGGGAAATGAAGTGGAGAGGCTTGTTCATTCAATTCGAAGTTGATTGCTGCCTTTTATAATTTTTCTTATCTTTTTATCTTTACTTTTACCTCATTAATGTAAGGAGGAGGTGGCCAATTGAGGAGAATTTGCTTTTTGACTCGACTTTGATTTGCTTCCAAACTTACCATGGTGATTTCCAGGAGTTTCAATTGCAATTTGATTCATTTTGGATCACTTTGGCACATATTTTAGTTAAATAATATATATATATATATATATATCATGTTTACATTAGTTATTTAATCAGTATATAAGTATATACCCTATGCAAATATCACATGTAATATATAAATTTACTCATATAATTAAGTTCCTAACATATCTTTTATTTTTAGGATATGTTCTCTTAATTAATTTCATGAATTCAACGCATTATATATATAATTACATAATTTAGGATTAATTTACATGTATAATTATTATTTATACCAGGTATACTCATAAAAATATGTATATATTTATATAGTAAATTATACTATTTTATCTCATTTTATAGCTCAATTAACTTATCTCTAAATTCTTATTGTAATCTAAGCTTGGTTTTAAGAGTTCCAAGTATTTTAGTGCTATATTGAATATTCTTACTTTTAAAGGAAAAATTAGGATTTTGGGTCATTATTTTTAAAATCTAACTTCACTGTATTACCTCAACTAACTTTTCTATCTTAATCGTAAAGTTTGGGCTCAATTGGATAAGTTTCCCTAAAAGTCTTAAATCTAAGCTCAGTTGTCCCAAACTCAATTTTGGGAGCTTACATCCTATCTTTGGGACAACTTTAGTTGGCTCTTTAGATATCTTAAGCATTCATGATTGGTGTAGATCACGAATTCCTTGGGTAGTATGTAGTGTTGCCACACCATTAGGGTTCGGATTAAGGAGTAGAACACTTTATCGTAGATGGAATAGTTGAGTTTAGCTCCTTCAAGTTTCTTGTTAAAGTAAGCAATAGGTCAGCTTTCTTGCATCAGCACAGCACCTATGCCTAGTCCAGATATGTCACACTTTACCTCAAATACTTTGTTGAAGCTCAGTAGAGCTAAGATGGGGGCTATAGTTAGCTTCTCCTTCTTGTCTTCAAAACTCCTCCTCTCTCTCTTACCCCATCTGAATTCAACATTCTTCTTCAAGAGTTTAGTGAGGGGGGGCACAATTGTACTGAAATTCTTTATGAATCAACGATAGATTGATGCCAGGCTATGGAAACTTCTTACGTCGGCAGAACAGGTCAGCTTGAGCCACTCTATAATCACTCTTATCTTCTCTTCATCAACTCAGATGCCACCTCCGCTCACAACAAATCCCAAGAAGATCACCTAGGATTGGCAAAAATTGTACTTCTTCAGATTGGTGTAAAGCTATTCATTTCGGAGTTTTGTAAACACTTATTAGAGATGCTTTTGGTGCATCTCTAGGTCGGGACTGTATATTAGAATATTGTCAAAATAAACCACGACAAACATTCCCAGTAACTCTCGGAGCACATGATTCACAAGTTGCATGAATGTGCTTGGCACATTGGATAGCTTAAATGGAATTACAAGCCACTCATATAAACTATGTCATGTCTTAAATGTAGTTTTCCACTCATCTGCTTCACACATATGGATCTGATGGTATCCAGATTTGAGATCAATCTTGGAGAACAATCTTGCTCCGCTTAACTCGTCTAGCATATCTTCAAGCCTAGGTATGGGATACCTATACTTGATAGTGATTCAATTGATGGCTCGACTATTCAAACACATCCTCCAAGAACCATCCTTCTTTGGTATTAATAGGGTTGGCATAGCATAAGGGCTCAAGGACTCACGTACATACCCTTTCTTCATGAGGTCATCTACTTACCTCTACAGCTCGACAGCCTATTTAAAGTTTAGCCTATAGGTAGGCTTGTTCGATAGTGCGACTTGGGTATGGGATACTTATACTTGATGGTGATTCGACTGATGTCTCAGCTATTCAAAAATATCTTCTAAGAACCATCCTTCTTCGATACTAATAGGGCTGGCATAGCATAGGGGCTTAGGGACTTACGTACATACCCTTTCTTCATGAGGTCGTTTACTTACCTCTATAGCTCGGCAGCCTATTCGGAGTTCAACCTATAGGCAGGCTTGTTCAACAGTGTGACTCCTAGCTACAAGTGAATCGCATGCTCAACGCCTCGGATTAAGGGTAGAACCTTCGATAGCTCCTCCAGAAATAGGTTGGTAAAGTCTTTTAGTAGGGTTTTTACCTCGATCGGTAGCTCATCTTCCTTAGGTCTCATCTCCAGAAGCCTCTTGACAAGCAGATAGGTTGGTCCCTTTAGCTTTATTTCTCTTTTCAGTTCGACTTGAGTCAGTACCAAAGCCTCCTTCTTCAGGGTTCGACTAAGCTAGGATTGTATGATTTTTACCTGCTCGGTAATCATAGGACCTAATTTCAACCTTCTCCCTTCATGCTCCACAGAACATATGTAAACCACGCAAATCTAACTTTCTAACTATAGAATCAAACCCCCAAAATTGTAGGTGATTTCTTGAAGTCAATAGAGCTAGTGAGATTTAAAACCGATTAAAATCTTGATTTAAAAGCTAAAGCGAATATGAAAAACCCTAAATTATCAATTGAACCTCTAATCACATACGATGACCTTAAAATCTTAAGTATATGTAATTGCAAAAGTTGACCTCGAACCTCATCAAAACCCTAAGATAACAACTGAAGATTTAATCGTGTAAAAACTTTTATACCCTACGATAAAAACCCTAAAACTATAACTTTAAGGATATAAAAGTACTAATTCATCATAACTTACTATAAACCCTAATTGACAATATATCCTTAATATCTTGCTAAATCATTAGTAAAAAATCAAAGATAGCTTTCAATCATTCATAAATACATATAATACTTAAGTAATCCTTTAGGAATTAGGATATTGCATTATAGATCACATCCATCTTCCAATTATATAGTTAGGTTAGTATTATATAGAGTTAAGAGCTTAGTTGATAATTATACTACATATAGTAAGTATTAGTAACTTAAATGACATTTTTCATGATAATTACATTAAGTAGCCTACCAAATGATGCATATAAGATATAAACACCTAAAAGAAGATCTCATTAACTATTCTTACTAATTATTTTAATAAACCCCATATTTCCTTTCATTTCCTTAATTTTCTTTCCAATTTTCCTTATTACCTCATTATGTGCATTCAAATTACATGTAATTTTAAGAGAGTTAACCAATTACATGTAATTACCTTTGACTAAGTCAAATGTTGGCTAGGTCAACATGTTGACAAAGTTAACAAAATGTCATTGTCATCTAGAATTTTCTCTCTTCTTCTTTAACTTTTTATACATTTACACATGTAATCTTATCCCATTTTGCTTCCTTTTGCTATCCACTTTTTCTCCCATCTAGACCCCACTTGTCTTCATTACAAAACACAAAATTACACAAAAACAAACCCCTTTTCTTCCCCATCCCCAAACTGTCACCCTCTTTCCTTTCATCCCCTTCCACTTTTGAAAATTTACCTACATATTTCAACAACTTTTTCTACACTATATACTAGTACTTCCCTTACATAATATAAAGGGCAAAAGGTAAGTTTTTATATGGTTTTCCATCTTAATTAGCAATTAGTTGTATATGTTAGGTTAGTTTTAGAATTCATATGTCATATGCACATGTATGTTGAGACAAATAAGATTCTTATATATATGTACCTAAGTGTAAGAATACTTGGGTATAAGAGTAGAATACATGAGTACATATACCATATGGATACATGTGAGATACTTATGTGTGAATTTTAGTAAAATACATGTATAAGTGTAGGTATATATATAGATAGGTGTAGAAGAACACATACATATGTTGGAAGATTCTTATACAAGAGTATTTTTTATGTACATAACTAAAAACAAGGAGTATAATAAGTATACATACATATAACTTACTAATTAAGCCCATAAGATGCAAAAATATGGATTTTATGAAGATTTCTTAAGGGAGAATAGAAGGCATATGAAAATACGTATACTACCATATGTATATATGGGTATATGTACGGGTATAAGTACAAGTATATGTATAAGTATACTAGTATACATACAAGTGTATTAGAAGTATATCATGCATAATATATGTATAGAATATATAAGTACATAAGTAAATTACAACATAATTACTTAAATTACTAAAAGATAGTATAGTAAAATAATAAAATATACAATATGTACAAATGTATACATATATGGGCTAAACCTACTTTAATCCCATAACACGCACCTCAATTTGAGTTAGCCTTATTTAAGTACATATAATAATAATGATTATGTAAAATCATCTCAATATAAGAATTTAAGGGTTAATTAAATCATTAAGTACTAAAATAAGATATAAAAAAAAATATAGACAATAAGAATATTCAAGCTTCAATAATGAAAATTTTAATAAATTTAATCCATATCGTAAAACACGGGTCTTAACATCCAAAACAGACATCACCATGTAAACGTACGCCCGAGAACAATGAAAAACGACTATAAGCTTGTAAATATTGGAGATAAAATGAAAAAGTTACACGTGACTAAAGATATAAGATAAAACTAAATAGAATAAGTAAGATAACTAAGTAATAGACTCGTAAACTGATAATAAAGAGAAATAAATAACTAAATACATGAAGTATCATAACTTACAAATATACAAATATACAAATATAGTTACTATTGATCCCACTAAAGTATGATATACCCTGTACATGTCATACTTGGGTTATATTAGGAAACTAGATAAACTACAATAGACTTTTAGTTAATTAAGGAGTTTGATTTCTTATAATACTTATAAGTTTTACTATCTTTTAAGCATTTCAATATCGAGTTTCGGAAACCCTAAAGGCTTGGAGAATGAGCAATAATCTAGGTGAGAGAGTTCTAATGACCTGCTACTTGTTTGTGCGTATTACTTGTATGATGCTTTGCTGCTTGTTGTTGCCTGTATGTTCGAATGACTGTTGTGTTTGTATGCTATTATCTGTGCGATCACATTTTTAAAATCGATAAATATAAATATCTTACCAAAATAGCTTATTCTATTTGTTGCATGTCTATGCTTGGTAAATGTATAGATGGAGAGTACTAACTTTGTAAAATTTTGAGGAGAGTATTTTTTTAGAAAAAGCTTGTCTAATCTTAAACATATTTTGTACGATTTTGATAAGGATTTGTAGTGCCAAAAATAATATTTTATCACTAAGGCAAAGCTAGCACAGGATCTTCAATTGATAGTGAGGGGACTCACTTTATTGTACTTATAAGGCCTTGGATAATTTTGGTTGCTAGAGGATTTGCATGTTTGTGCTCGAGGGGCCTTGGATGGTGGATAGTCTTAGTTTAGGATCCACCTATTTGGATTAGAACTCTTTTCTCAACTAAGGTAATAGTTGAGTGTTGCCTAGAGGGATGGTACCCCTAGGCAGCCTCATGCGGATAAGCTAAGGTGCCTTGTATGGTTTAGTATATGGGATACCTTCCATAGTTTCAAACTCCTATGCATGTGTTACTTACATTTATCTCGCTTGCATTCGTTTTATGTGTAGATAGCTTGCATGTATGTTACTAACGTTTGATAACTTGCTTAAATAGTAGTAGTAAGGAACGAACTCACTGAGCTAGTTTATGCTCAGTCCCCCTTAGTTCCTTTTGTAGGTTTACTTACGTTGAGATTGGGATAAGTCTTGAATGCCGAGTGTAAGGTGAGGATAAGTATGTTAGTATTAGAATTAGCTGAGATCTTTATAGGTGATACATAACATCCTTTGTAGGAAATATTTGTATGTTAAAATTCCATATAATTAAATTTTATTGTAATTTTATAAAGTTGATATATCCTGTCTTATTATTTGGTAGGGGATATCGATTCTCTATCGTTCTGAGGAACTGTGGGATATTGGACATCCATAGTTAATTATATTTTACAATAAATTAATTGTTTAAAAATCAGTAACTTTAGTGATAAATCATTTAGAGTCTTGTAATATCTGACTTGTAAGGCGATTTCCATATCGTGGGTGCACACATGACATGGAAATTTTCAGGTAATCCTACTAGTCCTCCTTTAAGGTCTTAACAACATGTGTTCCTCCTGCCGTATGAAGTTACCTTCTTCGCTGTAGATGAATTCCTCATCAAATAACTTGGCTTATTCATCCTCTTTTAACTTTACTTCTTCATTTGTACTATTGACCTCTATGATTAATGCCTCACCTCTGATCACCATCGTTTGCCCGTTCGGACATTGAGTAGCCATGTGTTCAAATCCTTGGCATTTGAAACACTTGATCTCACTCATCTTCCTCCTTAAACTCTCTCCCTTCTTAAACTGCCTCAGGGGTTCCTTCTCCTCTACTTGGGTAGTCTAAGCAAGTTAGGTCTAAGTGACTTAGAATAGGTCGCTATTGCTAGGACAGTTGATGGGTGGTCGAAATCTTCTTATTTGGCGCCTTTCTATCCTCTAGAGGCTTGGATTGCATCATCGAGTGTTCTAACATCTAAGGTTTCCAAGACATCCCTAATCTCATACTTCAATTTGCCAATGAATCGAGATATGGTTCGGTCTTTTGGCTCTATGACTTCGCATTGAATCATTAGCATCTAGAACTCTTTTAAGTAAGCGTCCACATTTAATGCTCCTTGTCTCAACTCTTGTAGTCTGTTGAAGGCATCCTGCAAATAATAGCTCGGCACAAACCTTCTCCGCATGACTCTCTTAATATCATCCCAGCTCTTAATCTCTCGTTCTCCTTCCCTTCTCTTGATAGGCTGTAAGTTCTTCCACCATAAGGTGGAATAACTAGTGAACTCCAATACAACAAGTCTAACTTTTGCATCATCAAGCACTTCGTGGCATTTAAATTGCTTTTCGATCTTATCTACCCAATCTAGGTAGTCTTTGGTATCACTACTTCCAAAAAAACTTGGTATATACATCCTTAGTCCTTTAACTCTAAGGGCTCGCACATTTCTTTCTTTAGCTCCATAGTACTCTTCTGCATAATCATCTCCTCCCACTTCTTCCTCAATCTCTTCAAGCACTAACCTACATCTAGCATCCCTACCAACTCTTTCAGCTTGAGGTGGTTAAGTTGAGGCATTAGCTCGGCCAAATTGACCATTTCCTCGCTGTTGCTAAACACGTTCTCTAGTGAGCCTTTTTCTAGCTCGTTGTCTATTTTCTTGGATAATAGTCACTAAGTTGGCTACCAAGTCGGTAAGCCTATCCAAGCGATCACCTACTAATTGAGGTGAAGAGCTTCCTTCTTGTCCTTGACCATGTTGAGTACCACTCTCTTGGTTTCCTAAGGTTCCTTAGATACTTGAATTTGACATTGATGTTTACCTTACAGAAACAATTACTCAACAAACATACAATTAACCACACTTTATTTTAGCATATCGAAAATAGGGGAAAACAGGATATAAAACACTTCTCACTACTATACTTCAAAGCTAACAATAGAACCACTTTCATACAATAGCAATGACAAACTATTAAAAGAATACAGTAGTAGAGGCCAACTCCGAACGTAGCTAAGCTTTGATACTAAGATGATACAGACTCGTGGATGAACACACAAACTCAATATTATGTGTAACCAAAGGGGTAGGTTCAGGTCGTAAGATGGCTTGAAAGGTAAATGATAGTTGAAGGTTGAGCAGAAGGTTCCCATATACCGACAAAGGATATGATGCACCAATGCCTCACATGAGCTTACGTCACACTTAATATGACGTACAAGTGTGGTCGAAGGTCACTCATCACTAGTTTACCCTTAGAAGGGCTAGATAAGAGTAATTCAAGAGTAAAAGGGACACTAAGCTCAAGAGACTGAAAAGTTCTGCATATTCTCTGTATTATGACATCTCCTCAACTTTTACAATATGACGGTATTTATATCATCCCGTTAGGGCAAATCTTAAGTTATAGAAATTACAAAAGAATGGTCATTATTTTCTAAAAACAAAAGATAATAATTTACAAGGAAAATATGAAATCATGCAAAAGAAGGAATGCGTACGTCCTTTGTCAAAAAGGACAATATGGATGTCAATAAAGAATAATGTGCGTACGTTTTTACTGTGATTCTGACAGTATTGTTGCTCGGGTGGGGGTGGACCTTGGTTCAAGCCTGTTTGGCATTAGAAAGGGGCTGGATAGTGGTTGGTTTAGGGATAGCTCACACTGGGGTTAGCCTTGGATGGTTAACTCTTGACAGTTCTGCTCGGTCTTAGTACAGTTGAGATGGTTGCATTCAGACTTGGCGCTTGGACTACGATTTAGTAGAGGGTTCAACTTAGCATGTTAGTTGATCACCTCGGTAACTTCTTAGATAGCTTGGAGAGCAAAGTAGGTTGACAGATCAAATTAGGACAAGCACTGCACCTCGGCGCTTAACTCACCTTAGACAGCTTAACAGACTACCTAAGAGAGCCCTCGGGCTTGGGAGTGTGTAATCAGTCCTTGATCCTTATCAAGTCTTCTTTTGATTTTCCTCATAGATCCATCTTATGTATGTTGTTTGGATCTCAATTGCAGTTTTCTAGGATCTACTACACTTCCCTAAACTGATTGATCACTCTATTTGGCTGTTGTATCTCTATAATGTGAAAGCAAATCATAAGGACGCAGGTTAGCCATATGTCTCTCCCCTCCTGACATATCTCAAGTAACGTATCTAATATCTTCAGAGTATAGGGTGTTTAGCAAATCTACAAAAGATAAATTTATTTTAGTATATAAGTTGTATAAAAAAACAATTAGAATAACATAAGTAATAATTGCTTCGTACCTGTTCGGGAGTCTGACGGTTTAGAGCCTCATGATACTTAGATAAAACATGAGTAGGACTCTGTCTAATATCAAACATATCATCCTACTAGTATGTTAGTAGGCTAAGGTGAGCTACACATGTATGTATCTTCTGTAGAGCCAAATAAGGGAATCTATGCCATGCCCATGCTTGAACTAGTACTATTATGCTACCCATCTTTACTACCCTATCATCTATGACTTGGCATAAGTATCTATACAACCACGCAAGGCAAGTTGATCACTAGCTATAGCTACGTGTAACCTGCAAATCCACTAATAATGGTAAAAACATCAAGTACATGTAGTTAGATGATGTATTAGTGAACAAGTGACCTTTAATTAGATGCAAAATATAAATCCTTGCATGGCATTAGATCACTATGTCATATGCATCTATTGGTAGATGCCTCAATAGAAGATTATTGATCTAAGACATCCTGACTCTCTACCCAACGATTCGATCTACATTTGGTCTTGCTCCTAGCAAGTGGTTATACAGTCCCAACCAATCTTGTGCCATAGTGGCCATAATTGGTTTCCCATCTATGGGCAAATGAGCTATACTGCAATATCCTAAAGTGTTAATTGAACCTCCCCATGAGTCATGTAGAATGTATAAGTCTCTGGTCACCATCTCTCTACTAATGTTGTGATAAGCCCCTAATCTAACTGTATTAATGGCAAGTGCACGACTCTATGGAATCTAGCCTACTTTAAGTAAGTGTTTAGCCTCTCATCGTATACATCTCACATCACTTGAGGAATTTTTATTGATGCCTCTTTTCGATGGCATCTAACTAGGTTATATTCCTATAAAATTCAATTACATTAGATTTTATTGAATTATATAAGTAGTTTGAATAGATGATAGTTTCATGCTTTATACCTCCCCTCTCTATATAGCTTCGGATCTATGAGTGTTTTGTTGTATCAATATTGATCTATCTATTGGTCTTAGATCCATCTGCATAAGAAAAAGGGTAAATATATTTTAGTATTTTTTGTAATTTAGGTCAAATAGATCAAATTAATTATCAAGTAGAACATTATATATAATAATGAGACAAACATGTTATAAGTTCTATAAATCTTGTTTTAGGCATGTTTTTATATTATGCCCTTACTTTCGATATCTTCTATAATAGTTTTTTGTTAGTTTCTCTTCTAGATCCATTTCATAGTGATATCTACTTGTTCTTGGTCTTCCTTCTTTTCTAGTTTTTTCATACAGTGGTTGTATTTTTTGCATTCCTTTTAGATCTATCCATGTACACCTATCTCTAAAAGGCTAGAATGTAGTTTGATAACAAGCGACTTCATTTTCCTAGTGACACCACCTCTCAATCTTATGTGTGGGATCTACTCTTACATGAGCTATGGTTGCTAATGCATGTGAGCAAAGTATCTTGTATGTTTGCTACTTGTTATAGTATGGTAATGACCACCTTTCCTTCCATATTTACTCATGTATGCTCCTATTTGCACTTCAAACATTCCCATCATCATGTTAAATGTGTTTACTTAGTGGTGAGTAGCTGCTACTCAACATGTTTCTATCTGTTTGAGAACTCATTTAGGGTAAGCTTTTCCTTTACGTATAACCTTAACTACTTTATTGTGCCTTTCTTGGACATAGCCTACATAGTTGTAGAAGATCTTTAAAATTAGTGCCAATATGGGCAATGACCTTGCACCTTTCAATACTGTATTATAGCTTTCATTGAGATTTGTTATCATTTGACCTTATCTGAATTACCCATCATGTGATCATTTCCATAATTCATTAGTGATGTCTATTAAGTAGATTAGAGCAAATATGTTCCTTTTCCTTTTCTCCTTTATATGGAATTCATATTTGCTTTACCTAATTCCTTATCAACTAGTGTGAATACTAAGGGGAATATGTGATTCGTACCATCCATGCTACATGTAATCAGCAAGCTACATGGATATTTTCCAAACAAGAATGTGCCATCTATATTGATCATCGACCTGCAATGTTTGAAGGCCTATATACTTAGTGATGGACTATGGACCTCTAAACCCCTCACCCACACTCATCTCCGAAGCCTACAGTCTCTTACTAGAAGGATTCTCTCTTGTTAGCTTATCGAGGATGGGCACCAGTATACGAAAGAATAATAGGCAAACTCTCTAAAGTCCTAACTTGGATGTACCCTACTTTGCCCTAACCCCTACCCAATCAACAACCTGTCGATTGCTAAGGCTGATCTGTTGACTGTTGAAGCCAATTTATCAAATGCCAAGGCCAAGGCTACCATACGCTGAACTCTTCTCTCCCAACATACTAATCTACCGATTGCTAAAGCCGACCAATTGTATGTCAAAGCTAACTTAACAAGTGCCAAGGTTAAGTCCCTTACATGCCGCTCTCCACTTACTCAGCCAACTAAACAGTAGTATCCTTTATTCATCTCAATAACTCTTAGTAACCTTTGTCAGCAACATCTCCAACATCAGTACGTCTCAACCAAAGCATCCCAAGAATCCATAACATAGACCTAATCGCAACATGCCACCTGCTATTCCTTTTTTTGATATTATACTATATTTATTTATTTTATTTGTCCCTTTTACCTTTTTCGTAATGTACTCTAATAGTATTGTTATATTACCCTTTATTGTAATTGCTCAGGTTTCCTTATTGCTTTAGGGACTTACTATAAATATTCCCTTTTTCCTTATAGTTGAAAATTGTCATATACCTTACGTTAAATGAATATTTTTGTTCTTGTGAGACATCCCTCTCCAAGTAAATTTTTCCTTACACTCTTATCTAATCTTGCTAAGTAGCTTGAGATTAGTAGCAAGTAAACCTTAGTATTAGCTTGTGCGTCATATCAAATGAAGTACTAAGTCATGTTGTGGTCGTTGGTGCATCATGTCCTTTGAGTAGCTCATAGAAGCTACTGTGCTTGATAGCTTGTCCATCTCCTTTTCTTCAATATCTTGAAGGACCTATTTGGTTACTATTCTCGATGATAAGCCCTAGTAATTACTAAGCTCCTAAGTATATCATATAATCCTAGTATTAAAGCTTGAGGTTACGATTGGGAGCTTAGTGTTGAAGTAGTTGTTTTTATTCTAGTGTGTGATTGTTCTATTGTGCTATATTTTTGTGTGGAAAAACATAGGGGGTCCTTAAGTCACTAGGTAGGTTAGTAGTTACAAGGGTTGTGGGAATTTTCTATGTAGTAATGGGTTTCTTGGAAGTTTTGTATTGAGAATGTCAAATCCTAGTATTCAAGGAGAGCTTAATGATGCTAAGAGTGACACTCATGATTGTGGTTGTGTCACTTAACAGACTCCATAAACTATTGAAGAGCATATTCAAGACCTCACTGTTATTGTAGCCAATCTGGCTATTACCACACAAAGGGTCATGGAGACTAAGACCTAATAGAGGGTTATTGTTAAACAAGGCTAGGAAGTGAGAGATAGGATAAGAAGACAAATTGGTGAGAATTAAGCACCTAAAGCTATTAACATAAACCCAGCTTCACCTCGGCATGTTAACAAAGTTATGAGAAGGAGACTTAAGTTGGATGAGGTTGAGGAGTATAAGGAGGAGGAGCAATACAAAGGGTTTGAAGAATGTGAGCTTAGAGCTCCTAGAGAAGTCAAACATCTTAAAGCATAGATTCTATGCTTTAATAGGTTTGGTAGTGTTGATGACTATCTAGACTAGGAGGAGAAGATTGAAAAGATATTCAACTTTTATAATTATGAAGACATTGTTTGTATCTGAGTAGTTGCATTAGAATTTTCTAGGTATGCAGCAATGTGGTAGAAGAAGTTGCAACATGTATGCCAGAGAGCTCAATGTGAAGTTCGAACATGGAACGAGATGAAAAGATTCTTGAGAAGTAGGTTCATTCTCAAACACTGTGAGCAAGATACTTTTCAATGTCTCTAAGACTTGAGACAAGGTAACAAATCAATGGATGAGTATGTCTAAGAATTCCAGTTGCTTCTGATCATATGTGATGTTGATGAACTCGAGATACGGACTATATCATGATTCATTCTAGGCTAAGGATTGAAATTGGTAACATAGTAGAGATACAAAGGCTCAAGACTTTAGATGAAACCATTAGAGTAGAACAAAGGGTCGAAAGGCAGAGGTAGAATCAAATTAGCAGAATGCTAAGTATAATTAGTATGCTGAGCTGATTAGGGTATGATTGAGCTCAATAAAATTCCAAAGTGGACCACTAAGGTCAAGTGTTGACTAAACCTAATGATAGTTTAGGAGCTTAAAGCTAAGAAGGACTAAGGCTAGAGCTCAAGAAGGAAGACCTGAGAAATTAAGTGGTCCAAGTGTCTTGGTTTTGGATACATGGCTAGTCAGTGCTTGAACTGACATGTCATGACCATTAAGGGAGATAGACACCAGTTTGCGGTGGAAAGTGCTAGTGAAGGTAAAGAGGAGGTAGATGTTAGTCACTTTTTAAGTAAATTTCAAGACAACTCAGATGCCATGACCTCACCCAAAAAAGGGGCTAAATACTGTCTATTCATAGGGTAATCTCTCAGTTCCTTCATCTCTAATGAGAATGAGTAAAGGGAGAACCACTTCCCTACAAACTGCTAAGTGAATGGCAAACTATGTGCCTTGATCATTGATGGAGGAAGTTGTACCAATGTAATAGCTCAAGAAGTAGTGAAGGCTCTGAATTTGCCGACCTAACCTTACCCTATGCCATGCAAAATTTATTGGCTAAATGAGAAGGGAGGTTTACCTATCTCCAATTAATTTAAGTACCAATTACTGTTGGTGACAAATACCAAGATGAGGTACTATGCGATGTCTTACCCATGTGTGCTTCACACATCCTACTTAGCTAAGCCTAGCTGTTTGATTTAAGAGTGTTGCATGATGGATATCATATCACCTATATGTTTTAGAAGGATGGGAAGAAGGTTATATTGACTCTAATGAGCCCCAAGGAAGTAAAGGAGTCATAAGAGAAGATTACCCAATTACTACAGTAAAAGTCCTTAGTGATTTCCAAAGCCAATTTTCTAAAGATGCCAAGATTAAAGACTGTATTCTCTTGTTAGTTAAGAAACTTTTAGACTTGAGAGAAGCCAGAGCCCTACCTACCGAAGTGTTGACATTACTTCAAGAGTATGCCGACATATTTCTTATTAAGATGCTGAAAGGTTTACCACTTGTAAAAGGTATAAAGCATTGTATTGACCTTTAGCCTAGAGCTACTCTACCTAACCAACCTACCTATAAGCTTAAACCTGAGCAAGCTACCAAGCTGAAGAAACAAGTTAATGAGTTGACTAATTGTAGATGTGTCCAAGAGAGCATGAACCCCTATGTCATACCAGCTGTCTTGGTGTTGAAAAAGGATGGCTTATGGAGAATGTATATCAATAGTCAAGCAATCAATAAAATCACTATTGAGTACTAATATCCGATCCCTCAATGAGTAGCATTGTACATGGATCTTTTTGAAGATTGATCTAAAGAGTAGCTACCACCAGATTAGAATAAGACTTGGTGACGAGTGGAAAATTGCCTTTAAAGAAAAGGATGATCTATTTGAATGGATAATGATGCCATTTGGTTTGACAAACATACCAAGCACTTTTATGTGACTAATGAATCATGTCTTAAGATTGTTGATTGGCCAATGCATCATTATCTACTTTGATAATATCCTGGTATATAGTGCAAACCTCATCTCTCATGTTGTGCATTTGAGATATGTGTTTGATATCCTCCAGGCTAAGCACTAATTTGGCAATATAAAGAAATATATGTTCTGTCAGATAGAGGTAGTATTCCTTAGATATGTTGTTTTTAAAGGAGGTATTAGAGTTGATGACGAGAAAGTTCGAGTTGTTCTCAAATGGTCGACATTGACCAATGCTGTAGAATTTAGGAGTTTCTATGGTCTAGCTTCATTTTATCGAAGATTCATTCAAAACTTTAATTCCATTGCTACCTCACTAACCAAGCCGACTAGAAAGAACTCTGAATTTAAGTGGTCTAAGAAGGCTCAAAAGAGTCTTGATGAGATTAAGTCCAAATTGACTTTTGTCCCCATATTCGCCCTACTTGACTTTGAGAAAGTTTTTGAACTACAATGTGACACATTTAGAGTTAGCATTGGATCCGTTCTTATGTAAGAGCATTGACCAATTGCATACTTCAGCAAGAAGCTTTGAGGAACCATACTAAATTACTCGACATATGATAAGGAGTTCTATGCCTTTGTCCAAGCACTTCAAAACTAGAAACACTACTTACTACCGAGAGAGTTCAGCATCTACATGGACCATTAATCTCTCAAACATTTCAGAAGGCAACAAAAACTTTCTTGACACCATGCTAAGTGGGTCAAATATGTAGAAACTTTCTACTATGTCATCAGATATAAGAAAGAGAGTACCAACACTATGGCCGATGTCCTTTCTCATTGACATGTTCTCATTACAACATTATAAGCTAGGATACTTAGATTTAGCAACTTGCTAAATTAGTATGAGCATGACCCTAGTTTTGGACCCTTAGTAGCCAAATGCAATATAATAGGAGTAATGGATGGGTTTTATTTGAACTAGGAGTTTTTGATAAAGGGTAAACAAATTTATGTGCTAAGTGGTTCTGCTAGGGAACGACTTATCCGAAAAGCCCATGCTGGCAGCTTAACTAGCCACTTTGGTGAGAAGAGAAGAGAATGATCAAGTTGTTGAAAGAACAATTCTATTGGCTAGGGATGATGAAGGATGTACATAAAGTACTTAAACGCTGCGAGGTGTGCAAACTAGGTAAGGGAAGGAAGGAGCCATATGGAGAGTATACAACTTTACCTATATCGGAATGGCTAAGGACCGATCTGAACATAGACTTTATGTTTGGCCTGCCCTGAACACTCAGGAGACATGATTCTATTATGGTGATAGTTGATTGGTTCAGTAAGATGATCTACTTCATCCCTTGCCACAAAACCAATGACGCTTTATTTGTTGCTAACTTCTTTTTGTAGGAGATCTTACAACTGCATGGAGTACTAAGGAGACTTGTGTCTAATTGTTATTCGAAATTCACGAGCTTCTTTTAGAGAAAACTAGAGAAAAAGCTTAGCACTAAGCTCATGTTCAATACTTCTTGTTACCCTTAAATAGAAAGCCAAACAAAAGTTGTGAATTGAACTGTAGATAACCTCCTCCGAGCTATCGTTGGAAAGAATCTACATGATTAGGATCTATGCCTACCCATAATTGAGTTTACTTACAACTGCTCTACTCATAGCTCGATAGGAAGGTTACCTTTTGAGATTGTTTATGGACTTAACCTGAACTTACCCTTGGATAAGGTTATCTACCCAAACTCCAAAAGAGAAAGTCAAGCAGGCTTATAATACAGTGAGGAGTTCCAAAAGTTGCATAAGAAGGTTACCAAGCAACTAGCCAAGGTTGTAGCCCAACAAAAGGAATAGGGAAGCTAAGGTAGGAGGTAAGTCATTTACAACCCAGGAGACCATGTTTAGATCTACCTCAACAAGAAGCGTTTTATAGGGAAGTGGACGAATAAGTTATCCCTTAGGTTGGGTAAACCTTTTAAGATCCTTCAGTATGTCAATTATAATGCCTATGAGCTAGAGCTGCCTAAAGGATATGTTATCTCCTACTTTCTACGACACCAACTTGACACCCTATGTGTTAGATAAAGAAGAAGAAGACCAAGATTTGAGGGAAAATCTTCAACTACCTTAAGGAATCGATGGACTGCTAACCTCTAAACCCCTTACTTACACCCGTCTTAGAGGACTACGGTCTCTCATCGAAAGGATTTTCTCTCGTCAGCTTGCCAAGGACGAGCACCAGTATGCAAAAGAATAGTAGTTAAACTCTCTAAAGTCCTAACTAGGACACATCCTACTTTACCCTGACCCCTGTTAACTCAACAACTTGCCAATTACCAAGGTTGATCTATTGATTGCCAAAGCCAATCTATCAAATGCTATGGTCGAGGCTACCACTCACCGAAATCTTCTCTCTTAACATATTGAACGCAATTGCCGAAGTCTACCAGCTATATGCCAAAGCTGACTTGATGAGTATTGAGGCTGGGTCCCCTACATGCTGAGCTCTACTTACTTGGCCTACCAAATAGTAATGTCCTTTATTAGTCTTAGCAACTCTAAGTACCCTTCGTGATATGATCTGACGTGAATGAACACACGACGTCTAGTATCGTACAAATTAAGGGGATAGGTCTAAACCTTGAGACGACCCAAAGTATAAATGATAGTCAAAGGTTTAAAAAGGATCCTCTTGTATTGATGATGGATATAATGCATCAACACCTCACACAAGCTTTAGTCACACTTGATTTGCACACAAGTGTGGCTGGAGGACACTCTCCACTAGTCTACACTCAATGGGCTAGATAAGAGTAGTCAAGATTATGCAAGACACAATTTGCTCACACAAGAAAAAAAATGTCTAAATGTTAACTCTATTGATCGTTGTAGCTATTACAATACATGAGTATTTATATGACCCAATTAAGATTCTACGTTAATGTAAATTGGAAAAGGGATTCCTACTGGTAAAGGGAAAGGAATAATTTATAAGGGTAATATTGTAAACAAGCATAAAGAATATCCGATAGCAAAAAAGGATAGTATGAATGTTGTGAAAATCAAGGCACGTGTCAGCTATCCATTATGTCGTCCTGATGACACTATTGGCCGAACAAAGTAGGTTCTAAACATATTATTAGGTCAAGGTTGGCAATTCGATAACTTAATAGCTCAGATGTTTAGTGTTAGGAAAGGGTTGGTTTAAAAGGTGGCTTATTATCAAGTTGGCCTCAAGAGATCAACTCCAAATAGGTGTCAAATTGGCCTCAACATGCATTAGGCCGGTAGTATACTGATTTGATACTTGGCTTTAGGTAGAGATGTTACGGAAAGGTCGACTCAGCACATTGTTCGGTCACCTCGGCAGCTTCTTCGAACTAAGGAATGCACCGCTTTTCTATGTTCAACTCTCCTTAGACAACTTGGCGAACCGTATGAGTAAGTCCTTAAGCTCGGGGACGCATGATTGGTTAGTGATCCCTATCGTCCCCTCTAAGCTTTTTGATATTTGAGATCAAATTTGGTTCAACTCCATGTTGCTCGTCCTCAGGAATATACGAGTATAGGTCGACAATGATGAAGGAGTTCGAGACCCCATACTCTTTTGGTAGTTCAATCCTGTAGACATTAGGATTGAGCTTTTCAAGCACTTTAAATGGTCTATCAGTCCTAGGAGATAACTTAATCTTCCTTAAGTGTGGAAACCATTCCTTACTAAGGTGGATCTAGACCAAATCACCTAGCTAAAATTCCCTATTCTTCAGTCTTTGGCCTCTTCTCTCGAGCTTGCTAGTAACTTAGCTTAATTGTTCTATGACTTTTAAGTGCATGGCTCTAATGACTTCGACTCTTTCTATAGTTGGCTAGTCATCATTTGGGCTTAGATGAGTTATTTAGTCCATTGGAAGCTCAAAATCAAACCCATATGCGACCTCAAATGGTGACATGTTTGTTACACTATAGGCGGTCCAGTTGTATGTGAACTCCATGATTGGCAAGCATAGAGCCATGTTTTGACTAACAACAACCTAAAGTAAAGTTCTCATTATCCTATTGACAACCTTGGTCTGATTGTCTATTTGTGGATGATAGGATGTGCTATATAATATCTTAGTTTCTATTCGTCTACATGATGTTCTCCAAAAATGGTTCATGAACTTTGGGTCCCAATCTAAAACAATGGTTCTAGGTACTCCATGAAGTTTGACTATTTCCTACAAGAAAAGAAAAGAGATAACTAAAGCATCATTAGTTTTAGAGTAGGGTACGAAGTGTGCCATCTTACTAAATTGATCCATAATAACCATGATGAAGTCCTTCCCTCAGAATGTTCTTGGTAACCCTAATGTAAAGTTGATACTCAAGTCGGACCATGGTTTGGTTAGGATAGGCAATGGTAAATAATGTTCTTACTTAGCTTAGCTCTCTACTTTTCTACAAGTAGTACACCTTTCTAATACAATTCAAACACCCCTCTTCATTTTTAACCAAAAGAATCTTGAGGATAGTATCTCATGAGTTTAGTGCTAGCCAAAATGTCCAAACAATCCTCCCCCATGCACTTCATACACTATTAGCTCTTTCATAAAACAGGTTAGGATACATAGTCTCCTCTTCCTAAACAATTATCCATCCTCCTAATGATAGTCATCAAGTGTCCAGTCTTCCTCATAGCTACCATAGATAGGGCTAAAATAGGGATCTTCAACATATAAATCTTTTATTATTGAAAAACCTAGTAACCTAGTCTATAGCTCAATTAGGAGGGAATGTTGTCTTAATAGGGCGTCGACTACAGCATTGTTCTTTCTATTCTTGTACTTCATGAAATATGAAAATCCCTCCATGAACTCAACCCATTTGGATTGCTTTTAAGGCAACTTAGGTTAGCTTTTCAGATATCTCAAAGATTCATGATCAATATAGATCACAAACTCTTTGGGTAGTAGATAGTGTTGTCATACAATCGGGGCTTGTATCAAAGAGTAAAACTCCTTATCATAGATAGAGTAATTGAGTATAGCTCCTTTAAGCTTCTCACTGAAGTAAGCAATACGTCGACCTTCCTTGATTAGCACAGCACCTATGCGTAGTCTAAATGCATTACACTCCACTTAGAATACTTTGTCAAAGCTCAATAGAGCTAAGATAGGCATTTTAGCCAACTTCTCCTTCACCTCTTCAAAACTCCTGTACTCCTTCTCTCCTCATCCAAACTCAACACTCTTATTTGACAATTTAGTGAGTAAGTGCACAATGATACTGAAATTCCTTATAAATCTGCAATAAAATGATGTTAGGTTGTAGAAGCTCTTCACGTCAACTAAAGTAGTCGGTACAGGCCATTCAGTGATTGCCCTTGTCTTTTCTTCATTGACTTGTATTCTACCACCACTTACAACAAACCTTAAGAAGTTTACTTCAAGTCAGCAAAAGTCACACTTCTTTAGATAGGCATAGAGTTATTTAGCTCAAAGTTTTGTAAAGGCTGCTTAGAGATGCTTTTGGTGAGTCTTTAAATCAAGGCTATATACATAATGTTATCAAGGTAAACCACCACAAATTTCCCTATTAGTTCTTAGGGCACATGATTCATTAGTTGCATAAATGTGCTTGGCACACTTGAAAGTCCAAATGGCATCACAAGTCATTCATATAATCCATGGTGAGTTTTAAATGTGGTTTTCCACTCATCACCTTCTCGCATTCAGATATGATCGTATCCAAATTGGAGATCAATCTTAGAGAATAATTTGGCTTTATTCAACTCATTCAGCATATCATCAAGCCTTAGTATAGGATACCTGTACTTGATGGTAATGCCATTGATTGCTTATCTATCCACACACATCCTCCATGACCTTTCTTTCTTTGGTGCTAACAAGGCTGGAACAACATAAGGGCTAAGGGATTCTCGTATATATCCTTTCTTCATCAATTCACCTACTTGTCTCTATAGCTTGGCAGCCTATTCAAGGTTCAACCTATAATTAGGCTTGTTCGGTAGTATGGCTCCTAGCTACAAGTCAATTGTATATTCAACACCTTGAATGGGAGGCAAACCTTTTGGTAGCTTACCTAGAAACAAGTCAGAAAATTCATCTAACAAGGTTTTCACCTTGATAGGCAACAATTCCTCCTTGGATCCCCTTATCTCAAGTAACCTCTTAACTAATAGATAGGTCTACTCTTCAAGCTTCATCTCTCTCTTCTACTCAGCTTAGGTCATCACCAAAGCCTCTTTTTTCAAGACTCAATGCAATTGAGTTTGCATGCTTTTAACTTATTCAATAATCATAGGGCTCAACTTCACCTTTTTACCATCATGCTCTAAGGAACACGTACTCTTCCTTCCATCATATATCATACTTCAGTCAAACATCCAAAGTCATCCAAGCAAAATATTGTATGCATTCATGGGCAACACATCACAGAATACCTCATCTCGATAGTTTCCAATACAAATCAGTGTAGTCACTTGTTTGTTTACTTGCAAGCCTCCCTTGTCACTGAGCTAGTATAGTTTATAAGGTTTGGAATGGGGCTTAGTTTGTATCTTCAATTGCTAAGCCATGGTAGAACATGTTATATCGGTGCAACTGCTACTGTTAATAATCATTGCATATAGTGACCCATTCACCTTACATCCAATGTAAAACAGATTTTGTCACTGTTCGGCCCCGAGTACAAGACTCACACTCATTGTTCTTCCCAATACCCATTGTTCTTCTCAATACTAAGGTGGTAGGCATAAAATTACCCTCCTCACTAGAAATGACTTCCTCTTCCTTGGATAGTTTGGTTTGTCTAGCCTCTTTTGGGTCTTCCACTTCCTCATTAGTATTGTTTATCTCAATAGTCAGCATTTTACCTCAGATCACCATAGTTCTTTTGTTCGAACACCGAGTAACCATGTGTCCAAATCCTGGATACTTAAAGCACTTGATCTCACTCGTCTTTCTTCCTAAGCTTAACCCTTCTCAAACTTTCTTGGGATCTCCTTCTCTTCTACTTAAGTAATTTAAGTAAGTCAGGTCTCAACAACTTTACTCAATTCTAATTGCACAAGTTTGCTCAGAATAGATCGGCTATTGTTAGGTCAACTGATAAGGGGTCAAAATCTTCATGTTCGATGCCTCTTAATCCTCTGGGTAGCTCAGATAGTATCATTAAGTGATCCAATATCCATGGTGTCTAAAATATCTCCATTCTCATATTTTAACCCACCGATGAATTGATACACAGTTTGATCATTACGCTCAATGACTTTGCATCGGATCATTAGCATTTGAAATTCTTTTATTTAGGCATCAACACTCGATTCTCCTTATCTCAACTCCTGTAGCTTCTTAAATGTATCTTGTAAATAGTAGCTCGGAATAAATCTTCTCTTCATGACTCTCTTTATTTCATCCTAACTCTAGACTTTACATTCTCCTTCTCTTCTACATGAGGCTTGCATATTCTTCTATTACAAAGCAGCGTAACTAGTAAACTCTAGCATAACAAGTCTAACCTTTGCATTCTCAAGCACCCTGTGGCATTCAAACTATTTCTCAATTTTATCTACTGAATCTAGATCATCACTACTAAAAAAGCTAGAGATATGCATTCTCAACCCTTCTACTCTAAGAGCTCAAACGTTCCTCTCCTTAGGTTCATAATATTCTTCTACTTCATCACTTACTTCCTTATCCTCTTCTTCAATCTCCTCTAATGCTAGTCTACGTACTGCAACTCGGCTTACTCCTCTAATTTGGTTAGGTCAAACTAAGGCATTAGCTTGATTGTATAAGCCATTGTCTCTCTTTAGTAGTTTCTTGGCTTGACCTTTATTGGGACCATTTCTAGCTCGCTTATCTTCATTTATGGTAGTCACCAAACTAGCCACCAAGTCCATAAGTTAATCTAGTCAATCATCTGCAGATTAGGGTATGGAACTCCTATGTTGACCTTGGCCATTTAGAGTACTACTCTTTTGGTTACCAATAGCTCCTTGTACACTAAAGTTAAACATTGTTGTCTATTTTCACAAGATTAATAGCTGATACACTATTCAAAGCTTCCTACCACAAATAAGGATAAACTAACACTGAATACACCAATAGCTAATACAACTAACATATGATAAAAAACACACATTCATACTCTATTCTGTGTACATGAAACAGGGGAACACAAAGCATAAAATTCTTCAACACTACTCACCTTTCAAACTCTTATGGCAACAACAAAAATTCAAACACTCACAAAAGCAGTGACTAATCACTCAGAGAACAAAGTAATAGAAACTACCTTTGAATGTAACCAGGCTTTGATACCAAGATGATATGGTCTAACGTAGATGAACATACAACATTTGGTATCACATGATCTAAGGGGATGGGTCTAAACCTCGGGATGATCCGAAGGATAAATGATAATTGAAGGTTGAGCAAGGATCCTTGTGTACTAACGGTAGATATGATGCACTAATGCCTCACACGAGCTCTAGTCACACTTGATATTGCGTACAAGTGTGACCGAAGGTCACTCACCACTAGTCCATACTTTACGAGCTAGATAAGAGTAGTCAAGAGTAAGCAAGATTCACTTAGCTCACACAAGAAGAAAAATGTCTAAATGTTGATTCTATTGATTATTGTAGCTATTACAATACATAAATATTTATTTGACCTAATTAGGGTTCTAGGTTAGTGTAAATTACAAAAAGGATTCCTCTGGTAAAAGGAAAGGAATAATTTACAAGGGTAATGTTGTCAACAAGCACAAAGAATATCTTATAGCAAAAGAGGACAATATGGATATCAAGAAAATCAAGGTGCGTGTCAACTATCCATTTTGTGGTCCCGATGACACTTTTGGCCTAGCAAAGTAGGTTCTAAATAGATCATCATGTTGGGGTTGGCAATTTAATAACTCGATAGCTTAGATGTTTAGCACCGAGAAAGGGTTGGTTCAAGAGGTGACTTATTGTCGAGTTAGCTTCCGAATAGGTGCCAAATTGGCTTTAGCATGCATCAAATCAGCAATATACTGATTTGATACCTGGCCTTAGGCAAAGATGTTGTAGAGAGGTCGTCTTGGCACACGGTTCAATCACTTTGGCAGCTTCTTAGATAAAGTGGAGAGTAAAGTAACTCAACAAGTTGAACTAGGGAATATACTACTCTTCTAAGTTCAACTCTCCTCAAACAATTCGGCAAACCACACGAGCAAGTTCTCGAGCTTGGGAGCACGTGTTGGTTCATGATCCTTATCACTTTGTTAGCATCATCACCAATATTAGTACGGCTCAACCAAAGCATCCCAAGACTCCAGAACATAGACCCAATCACAGCATGCCAACTATCATTCCTTTTTCTGACATTATACTAGATTCATTTATTCTATTTGTCCCTTTTACCCTTTTGGTAATGTACTGTGATTGTATTTTTGTATTTCCCTTCATTATAATTGCTTAGGTTACCTTATTGCCTTATGGACTTACTATAAATAGTCCCTTTTTCCATGTAGCCAAAAATCAGCATATACCTTATACTGAATGAATATTCTTATTCTTGTGAGACATCTCTCTCTAAGTACATTTTTTCTTACATTCTTATCTAATCTTGCCAAGTAGCTTAAGATTAGCAGTAAGTAGACCTTAGTATTAGCTTGTGCATCATATCAAGTGAAGTATTAAGTCGTGTTGTGTTCGTTAGTGTATTATATCCTCCGAGCAGCTCACAAAAGCTACTGTATTTGATAGTTTGTCCATCTTCTTTTCTTTGATATCTTAAAGGACCCATTTGGTTACTATTCTTAAAGGTAAGCCCTAGTGATTACTAAGCTTATAAACACATCACTTAGCCCAAATGTCCTGAACAATCTTTTGAAGACTACCTCATTTTCCTTCTTGGTTAATAGAAATTTTGAAGCAACACATGTTCTTGGATTAGTTCTCAAGATCACATTCATCAGTTTCGGCAATTCGTTGTATGATTCATCCCAATTGTCGTACACTTCCTCAATTGCTATTCTTTTTACTCCTCAGACTTTTCTCTTTGAAATTATATAACCATATTTGTCTTCTACTTGTTGTCTAGGTGTAGTGATCTTTATATCTTGGTCATTTTTTATTTGGTCCATAAAATATCATTTCTAAATGTCCTTTTAGTTCATGTACGTGGACCTTTGGCAATTGTAATGGCAAAGTCAATGTCCCAACACTTTGGAATTATGTGAAGTTGCCATTTACAATTGCACGCATTCCTCTCTTTACAGACAATATTCCATACCTTCTTATCTAAAGTCCAACTTATTCTTAAACCTCATTCCTTTTTTCAACTTATTTCCTAACTATAGGTCTTCATCATAGACGAAATCTTCCTCATACGATATGTAGTCATTACTCACATCCATCTTACTAAGGAATGAAATGTGATCTCGGAATGACATTTTACTAATCTATTGTCTTGTTAGAGCATTAGGCGCTACTATTTCTTCTTAGACATTTTTTTGGTGAATCCGAATTCTCATCTTCTTCGTCGAATGTGCCTATCTCAATCTCCATCTCTTCATCATTATCTGAATCCATTCATATATTAATTCATCTTTAGAATCACTATCTTCAAGTGCCTTCTCCATCTCCTTATCAAGATCATCACTAATAGGTTGATTATGTTTATTCAATATGTAGAAATCACCAGTTGTTTCAATGATTTCTTAAGAATTTATAGGCCCTTATACTTATGGTGGTTAAAGTGCATTTGTTTGAATTGTTATTAGTTGCTCTTAAGGCATGGTAGCTTGATCTTTGATGTCGACATATAGATGCTGAAGGCATGTTATTCGTAATGCCTTAACCATATCTATAAGGGCCTTGACATTTTCATTATTACCAATTTCTTTCGATAAGAATTCTTTTGATCCATTTCCATATACAAATGTCTGTTCATGATACGTTTGTATGGTTCTTGTATTTGGATCTACTTGCAGTAACTTAGATATCTTAGCTAAGAGCCTTGACTAATCAATACCTAGCTTTACTTTCATATTCATAACTAACCCTCCATCATAATATGGTCCTTTTGGACTTATCAGAATCTTGTCATTTGCAAAAACTGAAAGCCTAACATATTCCACCATTTTCACGATTATTGACACCAACATCTATGTTAGTTATGTTAATCGAAAGTAGCATAACACAAGGTCTTCTATTTGATAAACGAAGGCACATTGCAATGTTTGGTATAATACTTTACTTAATTATGTTAACTTGTACATTAACATAGCAACTATCATAACCAACATTATAAAGTTATGTTATAGTTGCTAAATTAAACAAAGGTATAACATGTTATACCTTAATATGCTATATCTTAACATTGCAAATTCCACCATCTAATCACTTTAAGATTTTGAACAAATGCACCATGCTAAGACAAACATGTAAGAGATGTTCATGCCAAATTAATAGCTATAGTCACAAGTTAGAGATGCTAAATTTATGAAGGATAAATTATCAATTCTTAGAAAATGATTGAAACATCTCTAGACATGGTTTTAAATAAGGGAATGATTGTTTCTTTTAAACATAGTAGTGAATATAAAGAAATAGGGGCAAATAAAGGCTTTTCCTTAGCTTTCTAAGCTATCTCCAAATTATTTTAATCCTAAAAATAATTGAACGGGTTTAATAATCACTTGTTGATTTATCGGATATGAAGTTAGTGACTATGCTTTGGCAAATAGGTAATCTTAAGAATTAGAAACCAAAGACTAATTTGTAAATATGTTTGTGGTTCTAATTAATTACTACCAGCATTTAGCATTTAGTTATAGCTATTTTGTACCGGTATAATTAAGAGCCTAACCTATAATTAAGGTAAGGGATGTAACTAGAAACCCATAAGATTGGCAAGACAAAGGGGACTTACAAGTTATAAGTGCTAAGCAACGCTTAAAACTCTAAGTGCACATTTATTGCACTCTTAAAAGATTTCAATTTCCACATGGACTTTCCATGTCCTTTTAACTTAACAACTTTATAAACCTAAGGATAACATATTCTAATACTCTGTGCCAATAGACTGCTTAATAGCATAGGATCTTGACATGACAAATAAGCCATTTCCAAGTGTTATAGGAGTGGGAGTGATAAGAAATTAGATAGAGAAGTTCATAGATTTCATCATTCACATAGTTCTAACAACTCTGTAAGCATAAGATAACTATTTTTTTATGCTCCATGCCAATAAACTACGTAATAGCATGGAATCCTAATGTGAAAATTAAGCCATTCCTAAGTGTTCTAGGAGTCATAAGAAATTAGATTATAAAAGTTCAGAGATCCATTACTCACATAATTCTCCAATTGAAATCATTTGACGAACTTAAAGTACTAATTTCAAGCACTTCAATAGAAAGCAAAGTGTAATTAGTCACAAGATATTGTATTATTCTTTTTCTACTCTTTTTTTGACTTAACTTCTTAAGATTGGTTTTACCCAGCATTTTTAATAGTGACAGTCTTAATTAGAAATCTTATAGTGCATTTTAGGCTAGCTTTTTTAACAAATCAGTAGCCACATTTTATCCTCCCATCACATTGTTCATTTTAGGATAATAATGCAATTAGTTATATTCTTGAACAAATGCATGCAAATGAAATCAGTAGGGTGTGAAAAACTTCAACAAAGTGCATAAACTATTTTCCTTTTAACCATAAGCTTCATTTACCAGAACAACTTAATTTACTAAACATTGAGATAGAAAAGATAATAACTCAGTTAGAAAGTAGAAGAACTCCAAAACATGTAAAGTGGTTAAGAAAATACATTTATATCAGAAATAACTAACGTCCTTTACAGCCTCTACCAGAGAGAACTAAGCAATCAAATTTGTACATATATATCTGCCTTAGATAAATCTACTCCTGAACCTTATAGTGCTTGAGTTAAAGTAATCAATAAGCTGCAATGATAAATAGCAGTTTGCCAACAATAGTAAGTTCAATCTTACAAGAAATGTTTCCAAAGGCATTTCTCACACTATAAGATTAGTAAACTGATTCTAGTTGTTTTTATGGTCAGATTGCATAACCATTTTCCTCTAAATTGCTGAGAAAAACTAACACAAGACTTGAAAAAAGTGCCATCAATTTTGAATGAAAACTAGACAAATCAACCATCATAATGGATATGGAAACAATTAAGGCTCTAATGGTCAATGGTCAAATTCTTGTCTTACAATCCTATTATATTCACATAGCAATAGCACATATTCGTTTCCTTATACTAAGCGAACAGCCAACTAAATGCTACATGACAGACATCTACTATGGCAATGGAAATTTTTAGAAGTTCGAGTGAGCTAGCACAAGATTCTTAGCATTTATCTAGCATAACTAACTAATTCTTTGTAATGAGTATGCTGAAGGCATTAGTTAGAAGCTTAAAATATATTAAGATGCACATATTTAGCATATCAAGTCTAAAACTCTCTTTTTTTTTTTTTTTGCATGTTAGTGTATGTTATCATGGTGCAACTCTCATCTATAGACCCAAACATAATGTTATATAACCACAACTCTTAGCTCATGATTCAAGCTTTGGTAGAGCATCTAGGGAGTAGACATTAATCACATCCTATTAATAAATGAGTCAATTACTTTATAGAGTAATAGCAACTACTATCAATGCTATAAATGTTAAAGTGAATTTGACTTGATCATATCTTGAAGTTGGACTCTTTCAAGTCACTGAATTGTCTACTATTGCCAAAGAGGACTAATGCCTCTTAAAGCTGACAATGTATCAACATTGAGAAAAATAGTACTAAATTACTTTTCACTATATGTTCTTTATATAAACAATATTATTCCTTACATCATCGCATGACTATCTAACACTAAAGTAAAAATCTACACTATTATGTAGTATCACATTATGACATGCAATAGAATTAATCATTAAAAACTTTAACAAATCAACTTTAAGTAAATGAAATTACCCATGAATCTGTAGAAGAGATGTAAATAGATGCTTTTGCAATTCCCAATGACAATGCATACAATAATAACACTTGAATGAATAATCACAAACACGTATTTCTTTAATGAATCTCTCTGTGGTGACCCAACAAACACTTTGTGAGTGATTTGAACATAGGTAAGTACACTTATTGTGTAGTAGAATAGTTTAAAGAATGAATGTCATCCTATAAAGACTATGATTACTAATATTAACTAGTTTCCTATTATCTAATCGGTAAAATTAAATTCAAGAAACTTAAAGAATTTAACTAAATTTGTAGCAAGTAATAAATCTAACAGCTAATTAAGATTTAATTAAAGAAACTAAACTAAAAAGTAATCAATTTAAGATTTAACTCAAGATTTGATATTGTACTTAAATCTTTACTTCCCTTAGAATTACATATGCAACTTTCATTAACAATAATCTAACTAAATCATTAATTTTTTTAACTGGGAGAATTCTCTAGTAAAACTAATAACTTTCTCAAGTTTATTAATCTTAATCTTCATATCACCTATTATAATCTCTTCTTAATAGCATAACTTAAGATTGCATTAAAGAACAATGAATTCTCTTAAAGATAGTGTTCAAGATTTGGAAGGATTTTGCAATTTATCTCTAAACTTATAGTAATCTTTATCAACTATGCATATATCTAATCATATAAGAAATTTCTCAATTCTCTTGCACAATATTATATTTTAGACTAATACTTATAGAAATATTAATCTAAAGCATTTAAGCACACATAATTGAATTAAGAAAACTAAAGATCTTCATTAAATCTAATAAAAACCAATGTCACATGATAGATCTAAGTTCCACAAGACCTAGATACATAAGATTTACTTTCTACTCATGATAAAATAACAATCTTCAACAAGATCTAAAAGAAAAGTAGAAGAAAGATCCATCAAAGCAATGAAAAAGTTTTGAATCTTGAATTGTTGAAGCACTTTTGCTCTCATAGATGTTTAACTATTAGAGTTCTCTTAAAAAGTTGTGCAAAAGCTCTGGCAAAAAGCCCTAAAGAAGCCTTAAATAGAAAAGGTGAAATTAAGAACTCACAGCCAACAACATGACCTTAGTTATGCTAATTAGATATACCATAGATTTGTAAATCTTTTTTATTCTTTGTTAAATTTGGGAGTTACATGACTTGGGACATAGTCATGTCTCTTGGTCAAGTCCTCCATTGATCATGCCTCATTTTTGCTCAAATTCTTCATTGAAAATGATACGGTCATGTTGTTTGGTTATGTTAATCTTCAAAACTTTTTCACTTTAGCTCCAAACTAAGTGAAACTTGTTTCTATTTTCTCTTTTCTTCCATAGATTATTCTAAAAAGTAAAAAAACAAAATATATTTTACTCAATTAAGTATCATTTTCTTAAAATAAACTTAAAATTCAAGGGAAAATCCTTAAAATCACTACATAAAATGTAGACAATTAGGGGCTTATCAATGAGCTTGAGTCAATTTCTTAAGATTTTGAAAAAAAAAAAAAACAAAAAATAATTAGCAAGTAATAGTCATTAGAACTTCAATATACTTATGGGATAGTCAATTTTGAAAAAGAATTGTGAACTTGTTTATGTTGTTTTGTGAGTGATTCTCATATTAAAGAGGATTTTGTTTGAGGAGAAAGAGAGAGAGTGATCTAAGTGAGGGAGGAGATTTTGTTTTGTTTTAATTCATGCTTATGTTGCACTTGCTAAATGAGATATAGTAATACACAACGTTTCATTAAAGCAATATCGCATTTAACAAGTATGATATAGGGATATTTGTAAATATATTGCATTTGCTAAATGCAATATAAGCTATCTCCCTTTTTTTAAATGTGCTAGAGAGAGTTTGGCTTAATTTATACAAATATTGTAATTGTTAAATGTGATATAGAAGCTATATTGCGTTTAGTATATTGCATTTAGCAAGTGCGATATAGTATATGATATAGCCTATCTCACACTTTCAAATGCAAGATAGGCTTTGGGTACTTACATCATACTTTTAAAATACAATGTAACCTTGAATTAAGGCCAACCTACATCGCATTTATCAAATACGATAATGCATTAATACAAATGTGTCATACTTTAAAAATGCGATATAATGCCTATTTTACCACCCCCTCTATCCACTTTTTGTGGTAGGACCAAGCTTATATCATATTTTGAAAATGCAATAATGTTAATGTCCTAGTGTCACACTTCTGGAATGTGATATAAACTTGGTACTAGTTTGTTGTTGTCGCATTTCATAAATGCAAGATACATGTAGCTACTTGTCTTACATTTCACAAATGCAATATAATGTTGGTGTTTTGGTAAATTTTTTTTTTTCCATGCAATTAATATTTGTGTAATTTTTTTAAATGTTGATAGATGTGTGTTTCACTCGAATTCTTTACAATTTATTCTTTTAATAAATAAATAGTCACAACGTACCACTTACTTTTGTTATCAGTTGGTTTACATTGTTTATATTCTTGTATGTTTATGTGTTTTTTCTCTTCATCACATCACTATACATATGTTCAAGTTATATTTTTACTATGAGAAAGCAAATTAACAACCATGTACATTATACAACAATTGCTACAATATATATTGAACATCACATTCGGTACCTATACTTTGTTTATTTTTGCAATTAATTGCCTAAAATTTAAGAGTATCAATTTTATTATTGAATTTTATCTATTCTTGCAATTAAAACCCTCAATTTTATCCATTTTTATAATTAATTACCTAAACTTTAGTTATTTTTACAGTTAACTACATAAAAAAAGTTAGTCAAGTACTATAAACGACCTCAAAAAGTTTATTAATATATTGATACTTTTAAAATTCGGGTAGTTAATTATAATAGTAGATAACGTTCGAATATCAAATATGACATTCGCCTTATAATGTAAGTTAAAAATGGTGCAAATTACTTCAAGTAATGATGGGTTAAGTAGATAATATGAATTGTTGACATTAAATTATTGTTTGTCCTTTTTCCTCATTGTTGCTTTAGATTATTCTCTTTTTTTTTTTTTTCAAAATCTATTATATAGTTATATTTAACTTTTGCATAGTTTATTAGTATATACATCAATATATAATTTAAATAAAAATTTATTTATTAAAATAACAAATTCCAAGGAATTCTCTCTCTCCAACCACAATATTTAAAAATAAAAAGGTAAGGAAGATTAATAAAAAAATTACCAAAAAATAATTTCTCTTTTTCAATGCAAAATGAGCCTTCTACTTTTGCTGGTTGTAATTCGTACTTTACTCACTACTCATAAAAATTCTCTTTTTCTTCTTGTGATTGAAAATCAAATGTCTTCTTTATACCTTCTCTTTAAAATGCAAAATGAAGAGTTAAAACATATTGGTCAAATTAAAAAAAAAAAAAAAAGAAAAAGGAAAGAAATCAACCCATCTAACATTAAGAAGCAAAAATATTGCCTTTGGTATAATTAAGATGTAATATATGACTATATTTAAATTTGAAAAAAATAGTATTGTACCAAGTTAGTGTTTATTTCATCTACAAATATAAGAAGTTTAGCAATTGGTGTATAGTTTTAATGAAATAGGTATTAGAAACATATTAAGTGCATAGCCATATCTAGAGAGAATCTCATCAAAAACTTAATAATAATTTCCTATTACTAATAATCTCTTCAAGAAGTATGAAGACGAATGAGCCACTTTTTCTTTTTAATAATATAGATACAAATAATTATGATAATATTCTAAATGATTTGCTCAAAAATGTGGTATACAAATAGCTTTTATTTTCTTAGCCATAAGGAAATGATAAATTTGGTTTATTTCCTCCTTTTAGGAAATCTTAATACCAAATAACTCTTAAGAAACAAATGTATTTTTTTGATGGAATGACTATTGTAGAGGGATAAAAATTGTTATATTAATTATTAGGCTAAGCTTATTATTTATTTAGGCTTGACTGCTTGGCTAGGTGATAGGGCTTAAAGAGTTCAATTTATATCGAGATTATTCAGGGAGAATAGGTTTGGTGGGCTCAAAACAGGGATCGTTGAACCAATCCGTCTATATCTAACATCTTAGTAGCCAGAAGAAAAGAAAGCAAAAGTAATTCCCATAGTAACGGCAAGCGAAATGGACTTTTCTTAGACAGGCTCATGCACCCATAACAGAGGTTATTTTCCTTATGCCCATTAACTAGCTCATTCTAGATAACCATGAATTGAGCAAGCTTGATCTCATCCATTAATCACTTGGATGATCTAACGGATGCTATCATTTCTAAGAGCCTATAAATACCTAGCCTTTCCTCCTCATTTAGAATACTTCGAGAGAATAGAGAAACGATATTGCTTCACAAAACCTCTACTCTCTAAGATCAATTAATTGATTCAAGCAAAGGACTGATCTCATTCACTCAATCTATAAGGTAAACACCTAAGGTCTCCTAAGGCTGCCTTATCTGTCACTTGTGCATTTGAGACATTGAGATTCCATGTTCCTCCTTCCTACCTTATTATCACCTAATCATCCTTTTAGGTGATAGTCTCGTTGTACTTCTTTGAAGTCACGTGTAGTGCGTCACTTACGTAATATGTATGTAACTACTCCAATCAGACCCCTACAGCTACCTTTTGGCGACTCCATTGGGAAAGAGTGATTACAAAGACATGGTACCTTTTAGGAAGAGAACAATCAGCACGTTTGATACCACATCTCAAAAGCTTAACCTTAATGCTGAGCTTATCAAGCAAAATCCACTCTTACAACTTAAGAACACTAATTAGGACTACTCAGCACTTCAGGCTCCTCTAGATCCTGCATAAACAATGCGGGCAATGTAGGAAGCTACGAGTGCTTTAAACTGGTTCATGACTATGCTCTAACCCATTCTCATTGGGATGGCTACCACTATTGTTGTGAAACAAGGTACGGCTTTGTCGAATCCTATAGTTTTTGTACAGTTAGGCACTATTACCTTAGCTTAACCAACTAATCCTCTAACTGTTGAGGAAGATCTCCATCAAGGAGGTGGTGATGAAACACCCCTCGCAACCCACTAGAACCTGCACAACAACTGACCCATGCAATACAGAATGTAAGAGTCCAATTAGGTAGCTCTTCATCTTCACACGTACCTGCTCCTCCATCTAATCTTATCATCCTAATCTTGGGTTGATTTACTTCCTATCCCAATGTCGCCCTTAATCTACAACCTACATCTATAACCTGTGCTTTAAGGACTTTCTTTATAACAAGGGAAGACTTAGACGTTTATATGGAGGAAATACAAGCTACGTTGTCTACGAGATTATCAAAGCTAAAACTCCCATATTATCAACGCATCACAGTGAAGTCATATCTTAAGGACTATGTAAGTCCTAAATTCATGTTATTCAATGACAAGAAGGGAAGTGCTAAGGAACACCTATTGAAATTTATTGAAACCTGGAGCCTTATAAGCTTGATGATGACCTAAAGCTTAAAGAATTCTCTAAATCATTGATAGAGAATGCATACACCTAGTATTTTAACATCCCCTTAGGGTCAATTGGTTCACAGGGGACTATCTGCAAGCTCTTCTTAGAGAAAATTTTCTCCACTTAAGAGAGATTCACGATTATAGACATGGGAAGAACACAACAAAACCTAGAGGAAGATCTGATGGATTATATAGAGCACTTTAGAGAATGCACTCTAGACATTCAAGATATTTGTGATGAAAGAGAACTGGTGAAGGTCTATATCTAAGGGATGTTCTTTGAGTATGCTACATACCTGGAGAACCTTTCCTTATGTTCTTTTACTGCACTCATTAAGAATGCATGAAGGACAAACAACTTTATCATAAGGCAATGGAAGGAAAGTAGCAAGCTTAACAAACGAGTAGCATTCATACCTTCTACTGGGAGTGAAGACTTTAATGCCAGTAAGGGACCTAAGAAAGATATATAAGCTCCTTCGTTTCTACGCCCAATGGGCAAGGTACATGCCATCCTCGATAGTTAGTTGTAGGATGAAGCTCTCAAGTTGCCAAGGGTTAAGTGTTAACCTTTGAAGAGTGAAAGAAGAAATCCCAAATATCATCGATTTCATAGAACAATAAATCATCCCACTAAGGATTGCTAAAGCTTAAGAAAGATATTATGTAAAAGAATTCAAAATGAAGAGCTTGTCATTGAAGATAACGACATTCATAACAACTTGCTTCCAAGACATGATACCCATATAATAGCATATGAATGTTTTGAAAGTGATTAGTGATTTGTTAAGCATGAAAAAAAAGGGTTTAATCTATGACATTGCTTTTATATATAAAGAATGAATTTCATTACTCTACAATAGAACTTTTATGATCTTACTCAACTCTCTACTCTATATCTTATTCTCTTGAAGCCTAAGCAATGCCCTAGCATCTCGATTTCCATACCTTAAGCCCAAGCAATGCCCTAACATTTTGGCTTCCATGCCTTAAGCCCAAGTAGTACCGTTACATCCCGGCTCTTACTTGTAAAATCCAAGTGACACACTAGAATCTCAGCTTTTATGCCTCAAGCCCAGGTAACACCCTAGCATCTTGGCTCCTACGCTTAAAGCCTAGGTGATGCCCTGGCATCTCGATTCTTATACCTCAAGCCTAAGTAATGCCCTAACATCTTAGTTCCCACGCCCCAAGCCTAGGCAACACCCTAGTATCTCAACTCCCATGCCTTAAGTCTAGGTGATACTTTGGCATCTCAACCTCCATACTTCAAGCCTAGGCAATGCCCTGGCAACTTAGCTTCTATGCTTTAAGCCCAGGTAATACCTTGGCATCTCAGCTCTAATGCCTAAAGCCTAGGCAATGCCCTAGCATCTCCTTTCTTATTCTTGAAGCCCATGCAATGCTCTAACATTTCGGCTTTCATGCTTCAAGTCCAGGCAACACCTTGGCATCTCATCTCTTATACTTTAAGCCTAGGCAATGCCCTGTTATCTTGGCTTCCATGTCTCAAGCTCAAGTAATGCCTTGTCATCTCATCTCTTATGCTTTAAGCCTAAACAATGCCCTAGAATCTTGGCTTCTACACCTTAAGCCCAAGTAATGCTCTAGCATTTCATCTTGTACACCTCAAGCCCAAGCAATACCTTATCATCTTGGCTCTCACACCTTAAGCCCAAGCAATGCCTTGGCATCTCAGTTTCCAGGCCTTAAACTTAGGAAATGCTTTGGCATCTTGACTTCCATATTTTAAGCCTAAGTGATGCCCTGGCATCTTAGCTCCTATGCTTAAAGCTAAGTAACGCCCTCTACATACATGTATGGGAACTGTAGTTTAAATGAACTAGTAACGTATGATAGATCTTAGTCTACTATGCTTCCATCTCACTTATGTAGGAGCCATGGTCAAGTGAAAGTAAAGATGGTAGTAAGGATCTTAGTCTTCTTTAAGAGAAACCATATGTTATAGCTTTATGGTGATACAATCCATTTGCATAGCCATCTAAGTTGTGCCTTCCTAAGGAAGGAAAATAGGGGATGAGGGAAAGGAAACTCTCTCTTCTTGATTCTGAATCAGAACACTAACATAATGATATTGATAAGGCTCACTATAGAACAAGCTTGTTATGCATGAAGCCTACTGACATAATGATGTTGACCCTATAGTCCTGTTAAGGCTCATTATAGAATAAGCTTGTTAGGCATGAAGCCTATTAGGGCTTGACGTACGTATGTCTTGTTGTGCTTAAGGTTAATTGGGACTTACTTCATTCATGGCCACTAAGGGAGATGCTCATTGTGGTTGAGTTGTACTAAGGCCTGTTGCACTTTTGTTGTACTTAAAGCTTGCTTATAGAAGGTAGTTCCTTTCAAGAGAAACTAGCTAGCCTACGTTAATTCTTAAAGTAAATATTGAGGTTTTATAAGGGCAATTAATTATGATACCATACTTGCAAGAATAATGGCAGAAGTTAGCAAGACAAAATATACATGTTATTCAAAGAAAAAGAAAAGAAAAGAACAATTGAAGCGAAACATCAAGATAATGGTACAAGTCCTACCATGCTTACAATGGTGTTGAATTCAGAATATCTATGCATGATATCTTTGGAAACTCTAGATACTCTTGTAATGTATGCTACCCAATCATCCCATCTAGATGGTGGCTCCTTTAGGAATGCGAATTAGGTATTAGAGAGAGGTAGCTCTCTTCTCTCGTTTCTAAAGCACAACATTGAATCTCCCTTGATGATATCTTTAGAATTAGTACAAAGCTCAAGCCTGATAAACTAAAGGTCAGTGTAAGGTGTTGGACAGGCTTCTCGACACTTTGACTTTGTCTTAGAATATGTCTTCCAAAATAGTCTTATCTAACAACTTATCCGAAGGACATGAGATTAGTGATGGACATTTATCTCGATACATCAACAAGTCCTTCAACTTCATTGTCTTTGCCACTAGAGTGCAGTATTACTCATTTCTTTGATGGAGAAATAAATACTTAACAAATTGTAAAAGTCACAGCATTATTACCGGTGTGAATCAAATTTATTACCAAGTAATAGGAGGACTTTGTATAATTTGAAAAATCATTGTTTTAATGACCAAAGCCACTGTCTGTTGTTCTCTATATAAATAATAAAAAGAAAAGGGTAAGAACAAGTTGGGGAATGAAAGATTGTCATGCAATGCACGCCAAGGAACAAAAGAAAAAAAAAATGCAAATGGAGTCTTTTCAGTACATATGGCAAATAGACGTGAGAACTAATATGTATTTCGCTAAGCGGGGACACACGTGTGCGACCAATAAAAGGAGGCCATGGAATATATAAATGTATCAATACATGTATACGAATGCAGAGGATGCAAGTACAATCACATTTTTTTTTAGATGTGTGATTGAGAAACATGTAAGATACAAATATATACTAAGGCTATCATTGGAATCCAACAAAAATTTCATAGAAAATGATATATAAATGGGGGTGATGTCAAATGGTTTTGACTAAAAAGAAAAAGAAAAAAAAAAAAAAAAGAAAGGAAGAATAAGAGAGCTTTATAGAGATTTGAATCACAAGCATGGATTGTCTATGTGCTAGCTAGCTGGAATTGCTCAGTACAATATAAGGGTGCTATTAGTAAATTAAAAACCAAAATAAGGAAACTGATGGACATGTTGAGACTTGAACATGAAATATGGAGTTCATGAAAAATCTCAAGGAGTGATACACGACCTTTGCCTCACAAGAATAAAAAATAAAGAATAAGGAGATCAGCAATTTAAAAGTTGAAATGAAATACCTTATGATTTGAAGCTTGCAGAACAAAAGTTGAGGAAGATTCAAGCGTAAACAAGGGTTGAATTGTGTTGATGTCACGAGAGGAGAAAACTTTCGCAGTTATTACTGTACTCGGTTTCGTTGAGTTTTACTAATGTAGGGCTGCGACAAATTGAAAAAAAAGGAAAAAAAGAAATCTCAACCCTGATGCAAAGGACGAATATTTTGATTACTAATAGAATGAAGCCCTTTTCTATTATCTATAAAGGAAAATGAAAAAGACGGCATGCATGTCAGGTTAGTATAGCATGTGAGGATTTGAGGAATTTAAAGCAAGAATGAGATGGCCAAGCACATCCAGGGAAGAAGAAAATAAAATTAAAAAAAAAAAAAAAAGAGAAGAAAATATAAAGAAAAACAAAAATAAAAAAAGAAGAAAGTGAAAAAAAAAGGAAAAAAAGCAACCATGATTACTTAGTATAATGGTTAGTGGTATTGTGCCTGAGAAAGGTCGTAGCGTCACGTGCCCAAGAAAGGTTATGTTGTGAGTTGCAGGTGCTCCACCATCAAACATGGAATCTTGTATGCTAGCCAAGCTCTCGTATCTATTATGAAGATCAACAAGAAAGATGAAGATCAAAACAAGAATCTTTAAGTCAATAAGCAACAAAAACGACGTAATCAGTAAGATCCAGAATGGGACAAGAAGTTCATGCAAGGGAAGGAATCACCGTTGCTATGGGGTAATGAAATGGGGCTCACAACCGAAGTTTACTATTGGTGCCGCTGTTATGTGCGGAGAAGGAGCCAAGGAAATAAAGATATATTTATAGTCAACATCGTGTCCATAAGGGGATAAGAGTGAAAGATTTAATTTTTTTGGATATTTAGAGACTTCATATGATTTTGATGGAGTTTGTTAGGATAAATCTAAGTTTGAGGGGAGATATGATAATTATGATAATTGGAAAGATGGTGTACCAAAAATCTGTAAAAAGATTTGAGAAGATACGAGGAAAATCTTCCACTGCAGATTTTTTATTTTTTATTTTTTGTCTTTTTTCTGGTTCGTGAAGAAGAGGGAAAGAAATGATTCGAGAAGAGCTGGATCGCGTTTTGTCGTTTGAAAGGCAAATAAAAAGGCATGACTTTAACTTATGCTTTCAGTTTTTTTTTTTTTTTCCCCTCAGTTGATAACATTTAATAGAGGACATCGCATTATTTGGAACAGGGTCTAACTGGCATCCTTATTTCCTCCAGGATGGATTTACTTTGTCTGAGCCAATTCGCCATCCCGGTATGCATACTTGATACCATTGGGATTTGAATAAGATATTGATGAGATTCTCTTCCGCTACCCTAGGATCTAGATGCATGAGAAGTTAACTTCAGATTTGTAGAAATTTGAAAAAAAAAAAAATGTTTAATCATCTTTTGCTAGTAATGGAGTGATTAAAGAAAAGAAAATAAGAGATATGTTGTTGTTGGTATGGATGCTATACTGTTGAATAAATTTTACTAAAGGAAAGTGAGGAGGTGTAGAAGATTTCATGGGGATTTATTCCATTGGCATGGAAGCTAGATGCATCTAATGCAGGAGCAGATATTTACATGATGAATTGGTTCATCTTGTTTGGAATTCCATTTTCTTTCCGAACTGACATATGAATGGCATACCAGTGAATCGAAAAGAACGAAGCTATGGAAAGCAATTCAATGAGATATATAACTCACATATAAAAGAGGAATCATCTCGCATACAAGACGTTGTCTATAAAATAATACATTGCCTTGGGGCAATACCATTCCAGCATGCCTAAAAGTGATGTGCACAATTAAACAGTGTCATAAGTTTGCAAGCCGAGATATGTAATAAATAAATTTGTAGCACTAGCACTAGACTAAGATAAAGTCTTCAACTATGTGAGTGCACTTGGCAGTAATGTGAATATTTATGATATTGCGTGCACCGAGTAATAACCTAACTATTCAAAAGCAATAATTAATGCTCAGAATTCTTAGACTTCATCCAAGAATTTTGGTTAGGAAGTAAAATGTAGAGGGTTAAAAATTTTCATATTAATTATTGGGTTAAGCTTATTATTTATTTGTACTTAACTCCTTGGTTAGGTGATATGATCTAAAGAGTCCAGTTTATATTAGAATGATTTAGGAAGAATTGGCTTGATGGGCTCGAAATAGAGATTGTTAGACCGATCTATCTACATCCAACCTTTCTTAAACAAGCTCATGCACCCTACGAAAGTTATTTTCCTTATACCCATTAGTTAACTCATTCTAGATAACCATAAATTGAGCAAGTCTCATCTCATCCGTTAATCGCTTAGATGATCCAATAGATGCTATTTTGCCTAAGAGCCTACAAAAACCCAACATTTCCTCCTCATTTGGAACACTTAGAAAGAATAGAGAAACAATATTGTTTCATAAAACCTTTACTAAGACTAAACAATTGATCTAAGCAAAGTATTGATCTTATTCGCTTAAGCTACAAGGTGAACGCCTAAGGTCCCTTAAAGTTATCTTATTTATCACTCGTGCATTTGAGACATTAAGATTCCTTATTCCACCTTCCTGTCTTGTTCTCACCCAATCATCTTTTTAGGTGACAGTCTTACTTCACTTCTTTGAAATCATGTATAGTGTGTCATTCATGCAGCATGTTTATGACTACTCTAATCGGACCCCTATATCTACAAATACAAAATGACTCATTCTCATATTAGTTGCAAAAATAAAGCATTTTGCTATAAATAAAGATGTCAACATGCAAGTAAATAAAAATACTTATAAAAGTTTTTATTTTATGTATTTTAGATGTTTAAAGTGGTGTATAGACTAAAATGGATGGTATATGATTAATTATAGTAATTAGATAATAGAAGACAAAGATAATAATAAATAACAATAAAGTAATGATATCAAATTATGGTGAGATAATGCTATTAGGGGTATTAAAATGAATCTTAAAGGAAAAAATGATAATAGTTACATATTTTCTTAATAATAATAATAGAAGATAGAAGATATAACATATAAATAACAGATTTGGAAAGATGACATTCCTCAATAAGTGCAAATAAAGGATGAGTAAATATATAATTATATAGCAACATCTTTTACTAAATTTAATGATATCTAATAATAACACTATAAACATTTATAAAAACTTCCCAAATTTATATATTATAATAAATTTACCAAAATAGTTTCTAAAATTATACCACTTTACCTTTAAGTATTTTTAGGATAAGGAAAATATTTATAGTTTAAATAGCAAGGAAAGGAACATAGGTGGTAAAAGGCTAATTTTCAAAGTGTGGAATCTAAAAAGAGAGGTATTGGCTTAATAATATAGAAGATAAGAATTCATGATTATAATGTTATACTAAAACACAATTACACTACTTGTGCTTTACTACCTAAAACATGATCAATTTTATCTATTCCTTCTTCTTTTTCTTTTTCTTTCTTTTATTTTATTTTATTTTTTTTACAATTGAAGATATTTTACAAGTAATAAATGTTTGGATGTTTAAAACAATAAAAGGGAAAACCTATGTGTAAGTACTATTATACATGCTACTAGTCAAATTTTAAGGACGTTGTGATGGCAATGCTTGCCAATCATGTGTAATAAATCTATCAATATGTTTTGAAGTTTTCCAACAAACATATTTTATTTATAAATTACCCTTTTTGTCTTTTCTTATGTGCTTTTAATCTTAAGGGGTTAGTATATAAACCATATTCATTTTGTATGCAACAATCAATCACTCCCATTATTAGAATATACAAATTTCCCTTTTGAGTAACCCTTGTGTTCTCATTATCCTTTTAACTCTTATCAATTTCCTTTAGTAATAAATAGTGGCAAGTGACCCTATAATTTGGACTGATGGGTCATATCCAGCTGATTGTAAGCCAAGTAGGATCGATTGACGTATCATATCCAATTGGTAGCTGCCTGGACTTTGCTAGTCTTCTTTTATTCTCTTTCTATCCTCTTCATTGTCGTGTTTCTCCAAGTGTGCAACCCTGGAGACATATCAACTTCATTGGTATCAAAGCATAGTTCCAAGAGAGAGTGTGTGAGATAGCAGTGAAGTTTTGGTTAGTATTTAATGTTAGTAGCTACTATGTTCCTTCTGTAGGTGCTGCAGTATGTTTGCATGAAGTAAGCTTCAAAGTTGTGATCTATGTAGTAGAGGTTCGTGTGTTAGTAAGTGTAGTTTTTGATGTTACTCTATTTTTCATTGTGAAAATAGAGCAAGTTCATTTATGTTGTATTCGAGTGATTGTTAGTGTTGAAGTTCTTAAGAATGTGTTAATAAGGTTTTAAGTTGTTAGTAGAAGTTTTTGTTGTATGTTGTATTGTTAAGCTATTAAGTTAAGTATTACATTATGTTAGATTTAAGTATTTAAGGTGACTAGAGTAGTTGTGATCAACCTGGTCATAATCATAATGGTAGTCATACTCTTGGGTTAGTTGATGATAAACTCAATAGACTCACTAATCTTATTGAGAGTATAATCATTGCAATGCAAGTTAACAGACAACAACCCTAAGGTGTATCACATCATAATCTACTTGAAAATGTTCTAGAGAGATGCTATGGAAAAGGTGGCTAAGCCAATGACCTAGTTCGACCCCCTTGAGTTACAGGAGTAGTAAACTAAGTTGCTAGACAATGAGTGAAGTTAGAAGAGATAGAAGAGGATGATGAGGAAGTAGATGTGAAGACTAACAGAGAGGAAGAAGAAGAGGTTGGGTACTAGCAACCATAAGAGTAAGGATGCCAAGCTCCTCAAGGACTAAACAATGTTAAGGTCCAAATCCTATCCTTTAGTAGAAGCGGAGATGCTGATGAATATATAGAGTGGGAAGAGAAGGTAGAAAAGGTGTTAAACTATTATAAGTATACTGATACTATTAAGGTCTAACTTACTACCCTAGAATTTACTAGATATGCCACCATGTGATGGAAAAATCTAAATGCGACCAGAGCAAGAGATGGAAAAGGAGTAAGAACTTAGGATGAGATGAAGAGATTATTGAGGGGTAGATTTGTGCTCGAGACCTACTTATAAGACACATTTGCCAAACTGCAAGAACTTCAATAAGGAGGTTGATCTGTTCATGACTATATGAGAGAATTCCATAAATTGATGATGTGAGCCGATGTAGAAGAACCCAAGACTTGTACAGTGTCAAGGTTCATTTTTGGATTCAAATATGAGATTCGTTATATCGTAAAAGTACAAAGGTTTTACACTCTAGAACAAGCCATTAAAGTAGCGTAAAGGGTTGAAAAATAGAGAAGAAATGCCCTAAGCCGACCTAGGCAAACATTTTCCAAAGCCCCTATTCCATGCTAACTTGCTCAATTCGAGCCAAGGAGATCCTCCTGAGCTAAGGAAAGAAATGATTAATCTAATGATAGTTGAGTAGGACAGTGGGGCCAAGTTAGCCAATCGAGCCAAACTGAGGTTAAGTCGACCCTAATGACATTTGAAAAGGGACAAACCTCAAGATAGAAGACCAATGACATGAAGTTCTTTAAATGCTTAGGCTTTAGACACATGGTTGCTGAGTGCTCAAACTAACATACTATGGTACTCCGAAGAGATGTAAAAGATAGCACTAATGAAAGCAAACCCAGGGAAGAGAAGAATGTTGGGAAGGTTGAAGTTGATGAGGAAGAGGAAACCTATATCTATGGCAACCAAGGAGAAGTAATTACCTAAGTGTTGAGATGAGTACTAAGTTCCCTACCGAACTCCAACGAAGACCATAGAGAGAATCTATTCCATACGAAGTATACTGTCAAAGGATAGTTGTGCACCATCATAGTAAACAAAGCAAGTTATACCAACATCATTGCACATTCCTTTGTGTAGAGGTTGGGACTGCTAACCTCCAAGCACCCTTAACCTTACAAACTATATTAGTTTTATGATAAGGGTACTCTGTACATTACAAAACAAGTAACTGTACCATTCAGTGTTGGAAATGTGTACAAGGATGTAGTAGTGTACAATTTCATCCCCATGGGAGCTTCACATCTATTACTTGGAAGACCTTGGTTATTTAACCAACGTGTTACTCATGTGAACACCTATGCCTTTGTTAAGGATGGGAAGAAGATTATGTTGTAACCCATGATGCTAACCTAAGTGAATGAGACTCTAGGCAATTTACTCATCAACTCTGACTACGAACTCTAGGCAATATCCTCATTAGCTCGAATGCAGTAGCCATCCTTAAATTAATGGCTAAACTAAAGAGGTGAACAAGACTCTAGGCAATTTACTTAGAACTATCATGGGAAAGAACTTAAAGGACTAGGATCTATGTCTAGTTTACATATAATCGAACTATCTATAGTACCACTGGATAAACCCATTCAAGGTCGTCTATGGTCTCAATCCCATTGTTACCCTAAATCTAATTGGTACTCCTACCACTGCTAAAGAGAGTTGATCTAGAGTCAATTGAGCCTAAGAATTGCAAGCAAGGAGACTTAGTATGGATTCACCACGGTTAAGAATGATTTTTGCACCCGAAACAGAGTAAACTATCTCCAAAAGCCATTGGCCCATTTGAGGTCGTGAAGAAGATAAACCACAATGCCTATCACATCGAACTGCTCAAGAACTATGATGTTTCCTTTACCTTTAATGTGTCCGACCTGATTCCTTACCAACTAGAAGAAGAAAATCCCGCAAGAGCACGAGAAGAACAAGAACTAAAGGCTACTTCAAATTTGAGGTCAAATTATTCCAGCCCTTAGGCAGATGATAAGAATCAACTTCCAAAATCGATTATGTGCAGTCGAACTAGAGGACTCTAAGGACTCACGTGAAGAATATTAGCTTAAAGCCTCATCCAAGACAAGAATTCCTATCTCAACCTCCATGTTTCACTCTACTACCAACCTAAATACTAAGCTTTCACATGCTCCAGCATTGTTCCTAAAGCTACCAAGCAGAAGTATCGACCTACTAAGCATATAAGCCAACTTGCTACGTAACTATGCCATAATACAGGCAACATTTGAGCATAACAGACTCAAATGACTGTCCGAGCTGATCTCCCAAGTCGACCTCTAACACCCGATCCTAGCCTAAGTCGAATACTCTCTAGTGACTAATTAACTAAGCTCCGACTTAATCCAAAGTCGGCTCTGACTACGGGCTCTCTTTTCTTCATTTTCTTCTAATTGTACTATATTTCAGAGTGCCAACCACTATGTCACACGTGTCTTCTAACACAACATTCTAGAAAGATTCTTTACTTTTCTCATATTGAATATTCTTTGTATCTTTTACCCTTTTTAGTATATTTCATGTATTTAAATTGTAAATTACCCTTTTTGTCTTTCCATATGTGCTTTTAACCCTAATGAGGCTTGTATATAAACCCCATTCATTTTGTATGCAGCAATCAATCACTATCATTATCATAATATACAAATTTCCCTTTTATGTAACCCTCATGTTCTCATTATCCTTTTACCTCTTATCTATTCCCTTTAGTAAGGCGTAATGGTGAGTGACCTTATAGTTTGGACCAATAAGTCATATCCGATAGATTGTAGGTTGAGTAGGATCGATTGGTGTATCATATTTAGTTAATAGTTGTCTAGACTTTGCTAGTCTTCTTTTATTCTCTTTCGGTTCTCTTTGCTATTGTGTTTCTCCATGTATGTGACCCTAAAGATACATCACATACTCTCCTTTTACTTAGTGGACAATCAATTAGGAATAAGAAAAAAAAACTTATAGTCTCGTAACTTTGATCTCTTTAGCAAGCCTTGATCTAGCTATTAGCGCTTCATATTTGACTTCACTATTACTAGTTGGAAATCTAAACTTTAGTGTCTAATAGACCGTAAGCTTAAGTGGTCCTTATAACATAAGGCCTACTCTACATCCTCTTGTCTTAAGAAATCATCTACATATAATTTCCACTAAGGCTTCTCAACTAATGCGATACTGTCTTTTTCTCTTATGAATTCTACCACAAAATCCACTATGACTTATACTTTCAAAGCTGTTCTTAGTCAGTATTGAAAACTCCGATGCATACTTAATCGTTCAACTTGGTGAGTTAAGCTTCTATAAAACTTGCCATAATGGCTTATCTATAAGAACTGTTAGTTAGTGAGCTTCAAAGTAAGCTTCAAAGTAAGCTTCAACTTTCTTGCGGTTATTACCAAGATGGGAACGAACTTCTCCATCTTAGAGTACCACAATTTGGGTCCTTTTAGAACATGGTTAACACAATAAATTGAGAGTGTTCTCTTCCTTCAACACGCACTAAAATAGAAGAAAGAGGTTGGTCACTAACTAAAAGATATAAAAACAATTCCTCTAGTGGGACATGCTTTAAGAGTACAGGTGGAGAAGACAAAAAGGCCTTCAATTCTTGGAATGCAGCTTTACATTCATCCATCCACTTAAATTCCTTAAGGTCCTTCAGGACTCTAAAGAGCTCAACACATCTATCAATACGTTTTGAAACAAATCTATTTAATTTTGTAATATGACCTATTAGTTCTTATACTTCCTTTACTCAACTTAAGGACTTAATATCCTTTATTGGCTTTATTTTCTTTGAATTAGTTGTGATTCCTTATTTAGCTACTATGTAGCCTAAGAACTTCCTAGATTTATCCTTAAAAACACATTTTTGTGGATTCACTATGATACCATTCTTTCTTAAGGTATCAAAATTTTCTTGCAAATTAACAAGATGGCAACCTTATTCTACACTCTTGACAATCATATCATCAACATATGCTTCCACATTATGATGAATTTGATGCTTAAATATTTTTTTCACTAACCTCTGATAGGTTGCACCAATATTCTTTATACTGAGAGGCATGACTAAATAACAGTAAATACCAAAGTTAACAACAAAGAAAGTGTACATTTCATCCTCTTCTTCCATCTTTATTTGATTATTGTTGAAGAAGGCATCTATGAAACTCAGCAAAGATTGGCCGACAGTTGAATCTATAATCTAATCAACTCTTAAAAGGGGAGTAAGGTAGGTCTTATTCAAATTCGTAAAGTCAATACACATTTGCTACTTACCATTTGACTTCTTAACTAGAACACAATTGGCCAACCAAGTCAAATAAAGCCCTCCCTGTATAAAGCTTACCTTCAAGAGTTTATGTACCTCCTCTTCAATCGCATCCTATTACTTAAGGCAAAATGCCTTTTCTTCTACTAAATGACTTTGGTGTTGGATCAATCTTGAGCTTGTAAGTTATTTATTCCCTCAGTATACTAGGCATGTTAGAGGGGTACCATACAAACACATTGGCATTCTTTATAAGGAAATACACCAACTCTTATCACAATTCTAAAGACAAAGATTTCCTAATCCTTTTGGTCTTTTATGGGTCTTCTCTAAGCTATATCTCCTCAGTCCCTTCCTTTAGTCCCTCTATGTCTTCAATATTCTGATTCGAATTCATTTCGATATGGAAAAATTCCTTATGCTTAAGGGATTTCAAATATAAAGACATCGCAAGCTATTGATCTCCTTTACATACTCCAACTCCGGTTAGAGTAGGAAAGTTTTCCTTAAGGTATGTCCACCTTATCTTCTACTACATGATTTTCATCTCTATTCTAAATGGGGAATGAAATTACTCTTGAAACACGTATTGGCTAATTATTAAAAGCGTATAAGCCATGATTATAGGACCTTAACTACATCTTAATCTTAGGCTTCATTGTTATGCCCCAAAAAGGTGAAGTCATAATAGTCTCACCATATGAGCTATCATAAGATAAAAATCAACCTTACAACTACCAACTTATCCTTTTGAAGCATCTAATTCAATACCTATTTATTGTAAACCTATGGAATAATCTTTTGAAATAATTTATTAAAAATAAACTTGCAATTTAACTTTTCAAAAGACTAGTAGTAAATCATACAGATACCTATCTTTTCATATGCAAACTAGAATGTTGAAAATTACCAAGCCCCTTAAGGAGTCCTATGTAGTTTTCCTTAAAAGCTAGGAAAGTCAATACTATGAACAATTACCAACCATTTCTTGTTAAGCCTTACTCCCAATTCTAGTTTGCTAGTACTTTGGTTTTAGGTAGGTACTAATAATCCAATCGGAACCTACAAAACAGAATATAAGGGAATGAACAACAACTTAGCTCAGTAAGTAGGGCAGAGACAAAAGTACGCATTTATTGTATCACAAATAGAGTTTTCAATCAAATTAATTAGATGCAATATATACACAAGCAAAGGCCATCGCATGACATTATTTAGTCTATTATAAGATTAGAGAAATTACAATTGCCCTAATCTAAGTTGAGGAGCTTGACGCCGTACACTCGTGAATTGAAACTAAACCAGGGCTTATGCAATGAAGAACACCCCCCTCTCATGACCAGCTTCGAGCCATAGCCCCTAACCTTGCCGTGACCTCCTCTTTTGTCACTTAGTTTGACTAAGGTAAGGAAAGAATCATTTCAACTATCCTCATCAAAAGGAGCCTATATTTGGTTTGAGAATCTTTGCCATTACCCATAATGAGTTATGATGCATGTTAGGTTAAATAAGCCGAGTTTAAGTTAGTTCATTTTTAAGGTAATAAACCAAGCTCAGATAATTTAAGCATAATAATATTCACAGAACAACCATAACATAGAACTCATCTCCCTTCACAACAAATTGAATCTCAAACACAAGTATTGCACATGTAAAAATAGCTAATTATAATCACAACCAAATACATACCAAGGTCTCTTAATACTTTGAAACAATACCTCAAAAAATTATTAAGTATTGATCCCACTTACTTATACTAAAACTTACTCCGATAGATCTGGAACGTTAGGGCTTCATTAATATTCAATTTTTGTAAAATTTACAAAAATGTCAGGGTTTTATCTAGTACTTAGTTGAGATATTATTTATGCAGCTATTCAGTAGAGTTGCGTACATATATATATATATATATACATACATATTATATATATATACATATATACTTTAAGTATTTTATTTTATCATATAGGTTCTAACAACTTACTTAATATTATCTAATATACATACTTTTACCACTACATATATGAGATTGTTTCAATTGTATCAAAATACACTTTTTATTAATCAAATTACATTTTAATTACAAAAAGATCGTCTTAGGACGGTATTTTTCTATAATATTACAAAAAACATCTATTTTATTATTTAAAGTGATTTAGTTTTAGTAAGGTTAGTATTGTAGAATTCATATGAACTCGATAATATGTGTTACGTATTTCATTTAAAAGATTATCACTAAAGTGTATACAAATAAAGCTGTATAGTAAGTAATATTACATTGATATCATACTATGTAAATAAAATATATTTTCACTCAGTTTTGAGATAAAATATGATGAATCGTATATTATTGAATCCTAGCATATATATATATATATATTATATCATAACCCAATATCTATAATAGCACGAAATATAAGAAAAACAATAGATCATCTTAACTAGTCAGGGTATGTTCAAGCATGATTTAATCAAATAATTAACACATTTTAACATATTATTACTAAATACATATCTCGGTTATTAATTTAAGCAATTTAACTAGGAAAATTCACAATAAATAGCATAAGTCATCCAATAATTCTACGAAAATTCCTATAAACTCAGAAAAATATAGAGAATTCAATTAGGAACTTATTTCATCCAATCGAGTTTATTGCCTATATATGTAAAATTACAATTTTACCCTTAAATAACGATTAATTAAGCATATAATATGATTTTAACACTAAATTAATTCCAATCTGTCCTGATATAATTACAAACATATAGAAATAATTGGATTTTAATTTCATCGATTATTTCACCTAAAATCAATATAATTTACAAATTACCTTATTTTGCCATTTTTAGAGCCTAAAAATGCAATAAATACTAACTATATATAAAATCAAAATCGAGCTACATATAATAATGTATTTGTTAAGTAAGTATATAAAATATTCATAATTTTGCAAAGTAAATTTACTGCATGAAATTACATCTAAAATAACCTAGGAATAAATTTTCTCATAATTTTTTGGAATCATTTGATATTTTTAGAAAATTTATGAAAAACAAGGCAAATTTTCAAACCTAATGTTCTTCGGAGCTCTAGCTATTGGACGACAGTGAGAGTGTGTCAATGGAGTCAAGAGGCGAGTGCTCTGGTGGTGGCCAACAAGTTTGCTATCAAGTGGTTTAAGTTAGGAATGCAACGAGTGTAGCTTTCTCCCCTAATTTTCTAAATTTTTTCCTTTTTTCTTCAAATTTCCTTGGATTTTTCTTTAAGTATTCTATGTTTCTAAAGTGTTTAAAAGAGGGTCTTGAAGTCTTATATGCATTAGTTGATGCTAGCAAGAATTTTTTCTTAATAACTAAGTAATTTATTTAATTATTTTCATTGGAAATAAAATAGTAGGAGGTGGCATCCCTTGATGAATTTAGCTTTTAACTCATCCATCCATGTTGCTGTTAGGATTCTAGATTTTTTTTTAGGTGATTTCTCCAAGTTTATGATGAGTTTGAGGGTTATTTTTTATGTATTTTGATAATTTATATCTAATATATTAATGTTTAATAATTTTTGTTAATATACGGGTATATATCCTTTATATATTATACACATAATGAGTAATTATATACATATAATCATATTTCTAACATGTCTTTTGTTTTTAAGATACATTTCCTATTTAATTTTATGAATTTATTACTTATTGTATATAATTATATAATTTTGAGTTAATTTACAAGTATATTTATTATATATACCGGATATATTCATAAAAATACACATATATTCAGATAGTATATTATGCTATATTATTCATATTTATAGTTTAAATAACTTATTTCTAAGTCCTTGTTGCATTTTAGGCTTGGTTTAAAAGACTCCGACCAGTTGTACATTATATCGAATAATTGTATTTCGAAAACTAAAATTAGGTTTTGAGGATATTATTTTTATAATTTAACTTTACTAAGTCACTTCAACTAACTTTCCTAACCTAATTGTAAACTTTGGACTCAATCAGTTATGTTTTCCCCAAGGCCCTAAATTTAGGTACTATTGCTCTATGCATGACTTTAAGGGCTCATACAAAGAAAATCCTCAATATTTTGATTGTATTCTTGATATTTTATTATATTTTTTACTTCCAAGCCTATGGGAATTCCTCTATTAAGGTTATCAAGTTCCTCGCAAATTTCTAGCCTAATTAAGTTATTTTCTCGATAGCCTTAAATCAACTGTCAACCCTAGTTGTACAAAAACAAGACTTTGCTCTAATATTTAGATGTTCGCATCCTAATTTCTAATTTGGGCATATCACATTCATATAATCATAAGCATGTTGGAAGATTATATTTGTCGAACTTCTAATGTCAACCAAGATCTTCCTCACTTCAAAATTTGCAATCTTCATAAGCACAACTAACGTGTCATCATAGGGCTTCTAGATGCCCTCAAAATATCTTTTTAAGGAAGACATTGAATAGTTAACCTTTAACATTTTTCCCTGCACATTGTAAACTTGATCAAAGATGTTAGTTGAACTCAAAGAGCAAGACTAGCCTAAATTAGAGGATCTGCCTACTATGTTGTTAATAACACCATTTAGGGACCTATTGTTGCTATTATTACCATCCTCTCTATCATTCTTTTAAGCTTGATTAGGTCAATCATCTCAATCTCAATTATTCCTCCTCCTTTGAATTGGTCACTTAATATTCTTTGCATCATGGGCTAGAAACTTCCTAAAGTGACCTCTTTGAACAACATTTTTATAGCATTTCTAAGTTGCATACAACAATCAACATTGTCACCCTATTACAGTGGGAGTCATAATGCTTTTTCGAATTCCATTTAGAGGGATTTGCTCTCATCCTCTCTAACTATTGCAATATTCTCTAAGTTGAAACTCCTATAATGATGTCAAACATAGGATGGTTTAGGGGGATGTAAGTAGAGAAGGTTAGAATTTGCAATTTTTTCCAATCTCTATTACTCTTCCCCTAAAAACAAACATCATGGTTAACAAGTGAATCCTTTGCAATTGAGTGAATCTTGTTTGTTTTTAAGATCAAATCTGTTTGGGTTAGTGTCCCATTGAGGTTTAATTTTGTCCTCTTGCCTCATATATGGTGTTTCTTTTGCTTGAATTAGGCAAATGTCTTGGGCTTATTCTTGGCTAGGGACTTAAAAGTGTCTCCATATAGCTACACTCCATCAATAATTGCATTGACAACAACACTTATGTCGATATCTAGGATTTAAATCATCTTGGCCATGAACTAAGCCAAATAATCCCTTATGGACTCATTTGACTTTTGTTTAATTATGTGAAGGATCGAAGAATCCTTAACTGGAAGCTTGCTTGTAAGGAAGTGTTGTAGAAACATTTCTGCAAGATCATCAAAATGTGTGATTGTATTGGGATTCAAGTGTTTGAACTAAGTACTTAAAGCATTCTATAAGTTTGATGGGAAGGCTTGGCATGTAACTACATCATTTAAGCCATGTAAGTTGACCAAAGTATGGTAGTATTCTAAGTGATCCTCCAAATGTTTGGTCCCATTGTATGTTTCAAAGTATCGAAGTTTTATATGGTAGGGAATGACTTCCTCCAAGATCTCTAAGACAAAGCGGCTTTTCTTCAAAAAAAATTTTTAACTAGTTGAAGCAAGAGCAATGGCATGTGATAGGCCCACATGATGTGCTTACTAAAGAGCTTTACCCTTATTATCTTTCTTGACAATAAGAGCTTGAGTTTCACAAACTACTATAGCTTGACTTCTTGCTCAAAAGAATGAAAGGAGTTTTCCAAGTTCTCTACACTATTTGCATCTTGCTCACAATCTTGGTTTAGTAGCACACTCACATGCACCAAGTCCATAATCTCATCATTTTTCCTTTCAATTCTTGGTTTTCTTTTGCTAAGTTGACACAAAGCTACTCTAACTTAGCAAGTTAATCATCTCCTAACTTATGTTACCTACTCCCCTTAGTAATAGTAGAGAGGCAATGATAGCACCAACACTTTTGATCAACCTTGTCTTAGCACCATGTTTAGGATTCAAAAATAAATGGCACCAAAATGTTGCAACTGGAAATTAGTTAGTGTTTGTGATCTATAAGAAAGCAAACATAAGGCTTTTAGGGTGCCGAGGCTAGTCAAGCATAGCCACATCAATACCTAAGTTAGATAAGTATCTGAAGAGTAAGGAAGAAAGTAAGTGAATAATTAAAGTGTTTAAAGGGTTCCTATAGTAATGGATTACCTGTATTTATAGAGTTATCTAATAATTGTGTGTAGAGACAATTGAACTGCTAGTGACACGTAACTTTTCCTGAATTTAACCATATACAAATTATGGGACAAAGTGGGTAGTTGAGCAATTACCATTAAGGTAACTGTTGAACTATTCATGCCTTTGTCTTGACATTTGAATGTTCAAACTTAATAGGCTAGGCTTGGTGATTCAATGCTACAAGATATTGCTTTGGAGAAGTATAGCAAACTGTTGAAGCTCTTCGAAAAAGGTTGGCAATAGAAATGTCATCTAGTGGTGTTGATCAAGTGAAGTCGACATAAGGCATGGTTAGGAGTGTAGTTGTGCTTAAAGTAACTCTTGACTTAAAACAAGCTAGGATTGTGTTGATCAGTAAGTTGTAGGGATGAAAATCACTATCAACAATGAGTATCTAATTACTATTTTTTTTTCATTGCAAAATTTGTAAGGGGATGAATTACCATTATTCGATTGGAAAAATTACATGCGAAAGTATCAAGTTAGGGGCCAAATTTAAATAGGGGACTAAACATTCAAATGCTTTAAATAGATGATCAACATTTTGTAATATTGTTCAAAATGGATATTCAAATTTTCAACCGGTTAAAATAGGGTATCAATGTCATGATAGATGGCTCAAATAATGGATTAAAATCCTAGTTTTATTTCAATTTGAGTACCTTATTTGCACTAATTGTAATAATGTTGATCATCTATTTTAATAATTTGAAATTTAATCCTTCATTTGAACCGCCTAACATAATGCTAATTCTCCATTTGATTCACTTGAAAGTTCGATATGCTCAATTTAAATTTAAACCCAAACGTTGATTTTCCGTATGTAATTCTCTCTTATTCGATTATATATTTCATGTGTTTAATATTTTTATACATGCACATATATTACGAGCACGTCATCCGCTATTATATTTTAAAATGAGTACTACGCACGCGGCTTTAACTAGATTTGCAAAAGGAGAATGGAAAAACGAATAACCGTAATCTATCTAGTCCTATCTTTCAGCAGAAGAAGCAACCGAAACTCCTTGACTGTCTAATTACCCACGAGAAACAGGCGAAACGAAAATCCATGATTTGGGTATTTAACAAATGAATTGAGTACCATATAAGAAAAAGTGAATAAATAAATAGCGATGACAACGACATGTGCACCAACTTTTGATCGCTCATTAATACACCGAGCATTGCCTACTTTTTTCAATTGCTGTGTACATTTACTTCCTAGACAAGAGAAAAAACTGAAATTTAAATGAGAGAGAAAAAAAGAAGAAGGAAGAAATCAGGAATTCTATCTGACTTCCCTACATAGAAAGCCGGTAGATTTCGGTTATTTTAAGTTGAGCCAAAAAAAAATGATATTTTCTCTATGGGGCCAAAAGCAGTAGTGTAAGAAAGGCCAGTCAGTGAGGGCGAGACAGGGTCATTGTTACGAATTCTGGGGTTCAACAATTAATATTCATCATTACCATCAGGTCCCTGTTGTATTTTCCTAGGTTTGCTATTTATACCGCTAGCTGGAAGGAGTCGGATCTGACCGTGAACCAGTTTCGAATCAACTTGACCGGATGGGGAACCCTTTCGACCGAAATTGGGGCGTCTTGATAATTTACGAAATGATGTGATATATTAAAATGTTACTAGTAAAGTTGCAAGTTGAAGGAAAATCGCAAATTTTCAATGTATCGGATATTTCTAAAGAGACGGAATTTTTAATATAAATATGAGGTAAGCTTGCTCAATCGTTTATTAGAAAATTTAATGTTACAAGCTCTTCAGTTTACATTCATTTTGAGATGTATTGCGGAGTAGAAAGGTTATGAATGTAACAATGACTGCAGAATTTACCTATACTTTATTGGTGGAAATTTTACGTATGAATGAAAGGTTGAATTGTGAATACCAGCAAATTTAAAAATGTTACTATAAAATCCAAAATATGAAGGAATCCTAAGATCTTAATAGATAAATTTCAACTGTACAGAATATTATGTACAAGAGAGGAGAGTTGTTCATTATGGGCACCATTGTGGAACTATAACAAGAAAATATTATGTAAATTAGAGGAATCACGAAACATAAGGAACTTTAAGACCAATAAAATGCAATTTTAGTCAATAACTTGTATGAATCTCTTAGAGAGCTTATAGACTTCGAAGTCCAGTCACGGACATTAGAGAAGTAACTTTGAGACCATGGAATGTACGAACTTTAGTTACCTTTTGTTAGTAGTTGTATGAACTATAATAAAATGATGAGCTATGGAGACAGAATTGTGGGATGTTTTGAAGTTATTACAAGTTACAATATTAAACCTTTATTATTTTTCATGTATTAACAGTTATATTATATTCTATTGAGAATTATTTTAGTCACTGAGTCTTTAACCTAACTTTATATATCGGCTTTTTGAGATAACAATAGAGCTCAAGGTGACAAGTCTAATGTTTTTTCCTCAAGGATATCTTAGGAAAATCTGACTTACTAAGCTCAAGATAAGGATGGCCAAACCAGAACAATTGCTCTCAATCTTTCTCAGTTGTCTTGACTCTTCCATGCAAATACAAGACTTGCAACGGGCCTTCTATCTTTATAAGCCTTCCTAAGTTTCTTTATATAGCCATTATACTTTTTTATAAGGCTTTAGACTTAGCCAACCCTACCCACAATTATAGACTATGATGAGTTATAAAAATTTAAGAGACTACATCTCTCCAACAATCATCAAAAGTAATCCATCATCTCTAGAATTATTCAAAAATTAAGATCAAGCCTTGAACTCTATAAATAAGACTTAAGAGTACCCTCCTCCTCATTTGACAAGATTTAGAACATTTCTAGATATGTTGTTATTTTGTTAGTGATGATCCAAAATAATAATAATAATAATAATAATAAAACAACAAATCAATCAAGAATAAGCTAAAAACAATAAAAAAGACACTCAAATTTGATCTTTTAAAACATGCATACATTTGAAAATTGAGTATAATGTTCCTCCTCTCATGTTTCTCTCTAACAATATCTCTCATTGTGTCATCGATTGAGACTTCTTAAGGTCATCCAGCAAGCAACTTTCATGTGATTGACCATCTATAGCAACCCAACCTTTATATTAATTGGCAACTCTGTTAAGGAGAGAAGTACTTAACAACATGGTATTAGTGAGGAAGAAGGTTAGACACTAGGGAAGTGCAAAAGAATAAGAGACTTACATCAACATCATTGAGTAACAAAACACTATCTATTTCTCAATCATGACTCTATTGCTCTTATTGTTATTGCGTAACTTGGAATTGCTTTTTTGGCATCAAGATTACAAGCATATAGAGAAATGTTGGGGACAACTTCATCAAAGGGTACGTAGCTAAAATAAGTCAACCAAGCACCCATGGAAAGTGAAGGCACACAACAAAAAGATGGTCTATAACCACATTATCAGCAACTCTAGTTGATTGGTCCTAACTGCTAAAGATACACGAATTTACCTTAGAGAATTTTCCTTTTCTGAAGGCAATATGCAACCCCTTACATTTGGCAGGTACCTCTTAATTATACACACTCTGGATCCTCAGGAAGGAGCAACATCCCACCCACTAAATTGACTTACGTAACAAAATAAGTTTTGAAGAAATATCTATAGCAAATATTGGCAACAACTTTAACCATTGTTGTGAACCTTAAGTTCTCATTCCAATAAAAGGTAACAAAGAAACCATAACTCGAAGGACTACAGAAGTCTTAAATTAATGAGGCTTAATGGCAAGCAAAAGAATGCAAGGAAGCCCTTCTACTAAAATTAAGACTCTTAAATTGGAGCATTTGACTATCAAAGATGAGTGATGCCCATAAGGTATCCATAGAGCAAAGAAAGCATGAAGCTGAAGCACTTAAAATTAGAAAATCGTACTCAAGGCAACATTGAGGATATATTAAGCCCATATCATCTTTTATGTAAGAGAAATGCGAGATGTGCTCTTCACAATGCTTTTACACGTGATGAAACATCTTTAAGCTTGAAGCCATTACTGATGCCTTTGCACATGATGAAATGTCCTCATATGAGTAAAGCTATGATCACTACCATGGTGCATGATACTTGTAGAAGACTAAGTTCAACTACCATCACCACCAATATCCCTTGTAATCAAGAAGTTGATAAAGGCCTTCTTATAAACAACCTTTTGCAAAAGGAATGTCTTAACATAACTAACATCACTACCAAGCACCTTAAAAAAAAAAAATGATTTAGCATAGTTAACATCACCACCATAATCTATGCATAAGCAAACATAACTAGCATTGCTATAAGGTATCCTCTAACAAAATTGGAGCAATGTAAGCTATGAAGAATTGAAGCAATCTTATAGCAAATTTGGCAATCATAATGCCTTTTCCATAAATTCTAAGGTAAAAGCCATATCATCTATAAAAGCGATATTATCACAATAACAGATATTACTTAGAAAAAGCATTAGTCCTAAGTATTAGGAATTAGCCTCTAAGTCCTCTCACCTACTCCTAAGCTACGAGCCTAGCTAACATGGTCTATCGGATCCTTACCCACTACCCAACTCCATAAGAAGCCAACCTATTATATTAAAATGATCTGGCCATGCATCCGAACTATCATGGGTTCAATCTCCTCCTCACATAAGAGCAAAGCCAGTCTAAGCTGCCTAAAGGCCTCTGACCTATTGAGCAGACCTGTCCTATAAACTTCCCTCCTTCCTAATCATAGGACTATCATTAAAATATTCCCAAACTATTCTAGAATGAACATTCCTGCCTAATCAAGGACATGGATGCTACCGCCCTTATCCTAGTAAGTCAAAATTTGTTATGTAGTAGGTCCACCAACCTCTCATGAAGACACGTATCCTACTCCCCGTGTCATGCCACCTAATACTAAATATTCTCTTTCTAAGACTGATTACAAATTTGCCTTTTTCCTTTTATAGCATAAATGTAAATAGAATCTTACCCTTTTTACTAATTACATATGATAATGAAACCCTAGTTGTATTAAGTATAAATACCTTATTAGGATACTTGTAATAAGATATTCCCTTTTGAATTAATGAAATTACAAAGTTTTCATTTCTTCTCACCGTCTTAAGAACCTTACCATAGCTCGTAGCAACCCTTAAGTAAGGTTGTGTGGTGAGCAATCGTTCTACCCTGACTAATGAGTCACATCTAGCATGTTGTAGGCCATTCTGTGCTTAACTGGTGCATTCACATCCATTGAGCTGGTCATGAGTTTACTTAAATTTCACTACCCATATTTTCTACCTAAGCCCATTTACATTTCTTCAATAGCTTCAAAGGATCCATTCACACTATGGTAAGACCTTATCTAAGGTTCGCATTTTTTGTAGTCATCGTATTGTTGACCCATGTCCCTATCATCTTGGTATCAGAACTCAAGTTTCTGAGTAAGGTTGAGAGTTTGAGCAGTACCGTATGTGTTATAGTAAGTGTAAGTGCAGTTATGATTCAAGTTATCTATTGTTGTTGTGTTCTATTGTGCTCTATTCTCTTCTTTTGAAATAGAGCAAGGAGTTACTGGAGTAAAACATAGTTCCAAGTGTAGCTGTTGCTCTATAAGTTGTTTTAATTATAGAAAGTGGTGATCATTGTTGAGAAGAGTAGCAATAGTTGTCATATTGTGCTTGTTATATTGCTATAGTGATGATTTAGTGGTTGCCTTGAAGAAGTGGTTGTTGAAGTTATAGTGTCGCGATCACTTTCTACAATGTTACGCAGAAATATAAAATTTGCCTCTTGTAAAAATAGTGCAAATACTATACAATAAATTGAACTTGCTTGTAATCTTTTGAAAAATATTTATGGAAATCATGAACTAACGGCGAGTGTACTGATCAATTTATAGTATATGATGAGCACCAAGGTCGTATTTTGTAGTGAAGGAAAACATAGAGTTCAAAAAGATAACTAAATACTAGATTCTACTATTTCTACTCTGATTTAAGCAACCAATTGAGCAATTTCAAGGAAAAAATATGCAAATTATCTAAATAGAAGTATAAACTACAATTGAATTAAGAGTAGATTTTAGCAATTTCTCAGTATTAAGATGTAGATTTCTTTATAAAAGATATATGAGCAACAAGTAAACAATCGTCTAAGATCATTGTAACCATGTTATTAGAGTATTTATGAGAGTTTAAATATGAATTTTACTCACACTCACATCCAACTCTCATTTCATAAATTCTATCATGCAACAAAAGTATTGTATTATTAATATCTCATCTATACTATTAGCTAACTATTCAAGTCCCGTCACTACTTAAATAACTATATTAAAATTGATTTCTCATTCCAACCAATTTTTAGCTCTAAGTAAGTACAAGGATTTAAGTCCTAATTCTCAAGAATTACCCATTCAAATTAGGAATCTAAGGTTTTATTCAGGGTTTTCAAATCCTATTACAATATGTAGACCCTATTAAGATAACAAGGGAGACGGCCCATTAGGCGGGAAATGCTGTTTAGCTCAATATTAACCCAATACTCAAGTTATATCTAATTGCACCATAGAACTAACGAAAATTCCAAATTTACACTATCATAATACAAAAACATCAATAGCCACAACTACATCATCATGTTCACATACTACCCATAAGCATAATAAGTTATATTTATCACATTCATGGAGAATAAACATTTAACACATAATACACATAAATATGAAAATAAACATTGCATTAAACATGGAGAAAGTATGAGAAACATTACAAAACTTAGCTCATCAACCTCAACAATGAAGTTCCTCAAGATTTTCCCAACAATCTCCATTGATACAATAGAAATCCATAAATCTAAATCTTGAAAAGAGCTAAAATCAACTAATAGTTCACATTAGGATCATGAAAATGCAAGAAAACTTTATGGAAATCATAAAACTATGCTAAAAGTAACTTAAGAAAGCCTAAAGAAGAGGGAATGGTGGAGAACTAGAACCATAAACCCTAGAAATTACTAAGAAAAATCTATAGAAAATGACAAAGAAAAGGTTTTTATATCAGGTTGTTATTGATATGATGGTAAGCAAGGGTACCATCATGACAATGGAAACATGTCAAGTACTTCTTCTCTTTCCTTCTAATGAAACGGAGTGTTTTTCCTTTAGGAGTCAAGTATATTGTGTTGACGGTAGCTAAGTACCGCCATGCTAGTATACCTTTCTAGTTTTACAAGTTTTGCAACTTGATTTAATTGTATTCAAGATACCATCTTGATAGTAGATGGGCATATTATCATGCCGATAGTTATAACTCCAAGTTTCCTTCTTTTACTTTTTTCTTCATTTCTAGCTTCTTAAATTAGGGCCATCATTACATGATAGCCCTAAAACCTACAAAATTAAACATGAAGAGCTTAAATTTTTTAAATATATACTACTTTTGAGCATCAAAACATAACGATATGAATTACACTTATGTTGAAAAATCATATGTGATTTTAATGAAAATTCATACACTTTTGCTCAAAAATCTATTAAAATATAATTATTAGAGAAATTCTTTAGATAAGTGTATGGTTCGACATACTTATCAAGTTGTCTATTGAAGTTAAGAGTGACAAAAATGATAGACCCAAGTGAAAATGCGATGATTGGAGATAATGAAAGGAATGCCCTAAACTAAGGTTAACATGTAAAGTAAACCCCAAGAGCTACAAACAAACGTATGAACATACTTTTTGAACTTCTAGAGAATATATTAGTTGTAGTGCAAAGAGAGACCATAACTCATACTAAAAGAGCTTGTCAAGCTAATAGATAAGCTATTGATGAGACCATAGAGGAAATCCAAGCTGAATTATAGTACAACTGACCTAATAATGAAGTCTAACATAGAAGAGTCTACTTAGCTCACAATATTCAAGTTAGAAGAGTTGAGCAAAGAGCCAATAGGAGAATAGAGATCGTAGAAGAAGAAGATAGTAATGATAAAGAGTTCTATGAGATTAATGAGAGGTTAGAATGAGTACCTTGAACTGGTAGATTTGAAGGCTGACCTAACATATTTGAATATCTTGTTTAGCATCCCTAAAGAAGAGTAGGGATACCAGTTCACCGAAGGATTAATTTAAATGATGTTAGTGAAGTTGATAAGGAGTTTGATAAGGATTACTATGAAGAAAAGCATACTAACTAAGCTCCTAAAGGTATTGATAACGTGAGAATTAAAATTCCTAGCTTCTCAAGAAGTGGTAATGCTAATGAGTACTTGGATTGGGAAGTGAGAGTATAGAAGTTGTTTGATTGCTATCATTATTGATAATGTGAGAATTCAAATTTCAAGCTTCTTAGGAAGTGATAGTACTAATGAGTACTTAGAGTAAGAAGAGAGAGTTTAGAAGTTATTTGATTACTATCATTATGTTGAAGATGACAAGGTTAAACTTGCCACCCTTGAAATTCACTAGATATACTTGTATATGGTGAAAGAAATTACATATGATGAGAAGAATAGATGATAAACAAGGTATGAGAACATGGGAAGAAATGAAAAGTGCCATGCAAGAAAGATTCATTTTTTATTCATATTATTAGGATACTTTTGTGAAGTTGTAGGAGTTGAGACAAGGGAACTAATTTGTTGATGAGTACGTATAAGAGCTCAAAATGTTGATAATCAGATGCGAAGTAGATAAGCTTGAAGCCCAAGCTGTCTTGAGATTTGTTACTAACCTAGCTATGAACTCAGAGATATTATCAAGGTGTAATTCTTTCATAACCTTGAAAAAGCCATTAAGGTCACCTAATAAGTTTAGAGACAAAAGAGAAACAAACCTTTGGTGTCGCAATCACCTTCTGCAACGTCATGCACAAATATAAAATTTACCCCATTTTAAAAATAGTGGAAACACTATATAATAAATTGAACTCACTTGCAATCTTTTGAAAAAAATATTTGTAGAAACTGCAAGCTAACCACAAGCGTACTAATCAATTTATAGTATATGGTGATTACTAAGATCATATTTTGCAGTGAAGGAAAGAATAGGGTTTAGAAAGATAACTAAGTACTAGATTCTACTATTTCTACTCTAATCCAAGCAACCAATTTAGTAATTTTAAGGAAAAGAACATATAAGTTATCTAAATAAAAGTAAAAAAAAAAAAAAAACCTATAGTTGAATTAAGAGTAGATTTTGGCAAGTTCTTGGTATTGAGATATAGATTTCTTCATAAAAGATATATGAGTAACAAGTAAACAATCGTCTAATATTGTTGTAGCCATACTATTAAAGTACTTGTGATACTCTAAACATGGATTTTACTCACACTCATAGAATTTATCTAATTCTTGTTTCGTAAATTTTATCATGTAGCAAGAGCATTGTATTATCAATATCTCATATACATTATTAACTAGCTATTTAAGTCCCGTCACTACTTAAATAACCATGTTACGATTGATTTCTCATTCTAACTAATTTTTAGCTCTAAGTGAGTACAAGGATTTAAGTCCTAATTTTTAAGAATTACTCATTCAAATTAGGAATCATAGGTTCTATTCGAGGTTTTCAAATTCGATTACAACATCTAGACCCTATTAGAATAACAAGGGGGGGAGGCCCAATGTGTGGGAAACACTATCTATCTCAACATTAACCAAACACCTAAGTTATACCTAATTATACTATAGAACTAACTAAAATTCCAAATTTACACTAACATAATGCAAAAACATCAATAGCCACAAAAATTTCATCATGTTCACACATTACCCATAAGCATAATAAGCTCTATTTATCATATTCATGGAGAATAAACATTTAACACATAATATACATGAACATGAAAATAAACATTGCATTAAACGTGGAAAAAGTATGAGAAACATTACAAAACTGAGCTCCTCAACCTCAACAATGGAGTTCCTCAAGATTTTCCTAACAATCTCCGTAGATGCAATGGAAATCTACAAACCCAAACCTTGAAAAGAGCTAAAATCCACTAATAGTTTAAGATAGCCTAAAAAAGAGAGGAATGGCGGAAACTAAAACCCTAAACCCTAGAAATTACAAAGCCAAAACTGTAGAAAATGAAGAAAAGGACAATTTTATATCAGGTCATTACCGGCATAATGGTAAGCAAGGGTATCGGTATGCCGATGTAAACATGTCGTGCACTTCTCTTCTTTTCTTTTAATGAAACTGCTAGTTTTTGTTTCAAGAGTCAAGTATACCATCATGTCAGTAGTTGAGTGCCGGCATGCCAGTATACCATTCTAGTTTTGCAACTTGATTTGATTCTATTCTAGGTACCATCTTGGCAATAGATATGCTTACTAGCATGTCGGTAAATACAATTTTCAGATTTCCTTCTTTACTTTTTTTTCTTTGTTTTCGACTTCATAAATTAAGGCTACCATTATATGGTGGCCCCATAACCTACAAGATCAAACACGAAGAGTTTAAATTCTTTAAATATGTGATACTTTTGAGCATCAAAACACAAAAATATGAATTACACTTGTGTTGAGTAATTATATGTGATTTTAATGAAAATCCATACACTTTTACTCAAAAATCTATTGAATCACATATAATTGTTTGAGAAATCCTTAAGATAAGTGTATGGTTTTACACACTTATCAACCTTAACAAGCTCCTAATCCCCAACCTATTCAATTTGTCCGACCTATCTAAGGAAGTAGCATGAAGCTTAGTAGCCCAATACTGAGCAAGAAATAAGAATAGATGTCACATGCCGAAGGAATAAGGACAAAGTAAGGAGGGAGAGAGAAGGAATTTAAAAAGGAGCATACCTTAAGAAGATAGACTAGCAAGATAAAGTGCTTCAAACGCAAGAGCTTAGGACATATGGTCACCCAACCTCAATATCGACGAGCTATGGTCATAAAAGGAGATGTTCTAACCTTTAAGGTATATGATATTGACAAAGAACTTAGTGAAGCTACAGAAGAAGTAGAAGATAGAGTGAAGGTTGAAGTTATGGGAGATAACATTATCTAGAATAATGTAATATGCTAACATTGGTTGTCCACCAAGCAATGAATTTGGAACCTAACAAAGAGAACAAGTAGTGTGAGAATTTATTTCACACTTCATGTAAGGTACAAGATCAATTATGTGCTTTGATTATTGATCTTGGTAGTTGTATGAATGTTGCATCCATGAGATTCATCTAGCAATTACATTTGCTAATCTCTCCACATCTTAAACCGTACAAGCTACATTGGTTGAATGAGAAAGGATCATTGCATGTTATGAAACAAGCGCTGTTAACAACTTCTGTTGGGAGTTATAAGGATGAGATATTATACAATGTGTTGTTGATGTGTGCTTCACATATTTTACATGGCCAACCTTAGCTATTCAACAAAAGAGTGATGCATGATGGCCACAAGAATATTTACAAATTTGAGAAGGATGACCAACCTATTACCTTTATCTTCATGACATCCAATCAAGTTAGTAATATGCATACTAAGTTAAGTTGTTGATCCAAGAAGTCACTTATTATGAGCCAATCCAAGGTTAAAGAAGCTATGAGGTCTAAAGAACTGGCCTTCTTACTAATCCAAGGCTATTGGAGTTAAAAGAGCAGATTGACTTGCCAATAGAGGTCATGAAGTTATTAAATGAGTTTGCCAATCTATTCCCTAAAAAGTCACTAAGAGGATTACCACCGAAGTGAGAAATAAAGCATGGAATTGACTTGTAGCCAAGAGTCACTTTACCAAATCAACTAGCCTATTGGATTGTAAAGACAAATGAAAGAGGTTATGTTAAGGAAAGCCTGAGTCCATGTGTTATGCCCACATTACTTGTATGAGTGTAGATAGCCAAGCTGTTAATAAAATCACCATTAAATACAAATATCCAATCCTTAAACTAGATGATAAGTTGGATGAGCTGTATGGTACAAGAATATTTTCCAAGATTAACTTGAAGTCTAGATATCACCAAATACTTATGCAAGAAGGAGACAGATGGAAAGCAACCTTTAAGATAAGGCAACGTCTATACGAGCGGCTTATTATGCCATTTGATTAATCTAGTGCTCCAAGCATATTCATGAGATTGATGAATCATGTGCTAAGATATCAAATAAGGAAAATTGTTGTAATTTATTTTGATAGCATTCTCGTGTATAGCATTGATCTATTAAGTCGTGTAAATCATCTTTAAACCATTTTTAAAGTGCTACAAGTCGAGAAACTATTTGACAATTTGAAGAAATGCTGTTTCTATTAAGAGGAAGTTGTACTCCTTAGGTATGTTATTAGTAGTAGAGGCCCAAAAGTAGATAAGAAGAAGATCCAAGCTATTGTGGAATGGCCTATCCCGACCTCTTGTCCAGATGTATGACGTTTTCATTGCTTAGCTTCTTTCTAACATAGGTTAATTCAAACCTTTAGTTCTATTGCCTTGCCCTTTAACCTTGCTCAAAAAAAATAAAATGTAAAATTTTAATGGAGAAGTAAGGGAGAAGAAAGCTTTACTAGTTAAAGAAGAGATTGACTTTAACCCCAGTCCTATCCTTGCCTAATTCCAACAAAGTTTTTGAGTTAGAACGTGATGCATCTAGCATTAATATTGGAGAATTCTCATGTAAGACTACCATCCTATTGCTTATTTTAGTGAAAAACTCAAAGGATTGACTTTGAAATATTTAGTGTATGAAAAAGAGCTGTATGCACTTATCCAAGCTTTATAAACATGGCAATGTTACCTATTGCTAAGAGAGTTTGTCATGTATTTAGATCACCAAATCTTGAGATATTTGAAAAGCTAGCAAAAGTTGTCTAAGTCACAAATCAAATGGGTTAAGTTTCTAAAGAGATTTTCATTTGTGATCAAGTATAAGTAAGGGAAAGAAAATGTGGTTGCAAATGCCCTATCTAGATGACATGTGATGCCTTTTGAGCTCTAAACAAGATTAATAGGATTTGCAAGCAATAAAGAGCAATATTCCCAGAATCCACATTTTAGTCTAATTTATGCTTAGTGTAGCAAACAAAGGATGTTAGATGATTATTTCATTGAGGATAGATTTCTTTTTGAAGCTAGAAAACTATGCGTACTCACCTATTTAATATGAGAATTACTTGTTAAGGAAGCACATAGAGGAAGATTGGTAGGACACTTTGGAGAAAGAAGAACATATAAGTTATTGAAGTTGAGATTTTACTGGCTTAGAATGTTGAGAGATGTGCATCAAATTGTTGAAAGGTATGTGATTTGTGGAGAGGCTAATAGCCAAGCTGTACAAGGAAAGTCTATGATTTTGCCTATGCTAACCAAACCATGGGTTGACTTGAGTATAGATTCTGTTATTGGTTTGCTGAAAACAACACAAGGGAAGGATGCTATAACGGTTATGGTCAACGAATTCAACAAAATGGCATACTTTTGACTTGCAACAAGACTAATGATGCTTTGGCTATTTCTTTTTTGTTTTTACAAAAAATCATGAAACTTCATGGAGTTCCAAGGAGTATTATGTCCAATAGAGACCTAAAATTTCTACATCATATTTGGAAGATCTTGTGACACCAACTAAAGAAAAAACTATTGTTCAATACATCATGCCATTCACTAATTGGTTAGATAAAGGTCATCAACCAATCATTAGGTTCTCTCTCTAAGTTGTTGTTGGAAGAAATCAAGCCGATTAGGGTACCTTCTTGCCCATTATGGTGTTTGCTTACAATAGATCTGTCTATAGTACGATAGGCAATACCTTATTCAAAGTTATATATGGTTTCAACCCTGAGCTATACCTCAATCAGACACTAGTGCCTAAGACCAGGCAAGGTGATCCAAAAGCCTAAGATTGAGCTAAAGCTCTACAATAGATCTATCAGAGAGTCACCAAATAGTTGACCTAAGCTATTGAGAAATTAACTTAAGGAAGCCAGGGATGAAGAGAAAAGAAGCTATTACAACCAAGAGACTATGCATGGCAACATCCAAGCAAGGAAAGATTTCCTAACAAGAGGAAGAACAAGCTCTCACCCTAAGCTGAAGAAACTTTTCGAGTGTTTCAAAAGAACATTGACAACATCTACAAGCTTAAGCTCACCGAAGGGTACAGAGTCTCTGAAGTCTTTAATGTTGTCTATTTAAGTTTGTATGTACCCCGGGAAGACACCTTAATAGATAATTATGAGGATTTGATCCCAAATCTTAAATAACCCGAAGGGAATGATAGGAATCAACCTCTAAGTCCTTTCACCTGCTCCCAAGCTAATAGTTTAGCTAACATAGTCCACTTGATCCTTACTCAGAACCCAACTTCAAAAGAAGCCCACCAATTACGCTAAGTTGATCTAACTATGGATTCGAACTATCATAGGTTTAGCCTGCTCCTCAAATAAGGGCAAGGCTAGCTTGAGTTGCATGAGGACCTTTAACCTATTGACTCAACTTGTTCAAGAGACTTCCCTCCTTCTCAAGCACAAGACTATCATGATAGTGTTCCTCAGTTATCCCAGAATGAATGCTCCAACCTAATCAAAGACCTAGATAGTATTGACCTTATCCTAGTGATTCAGAATTCATTATGCAGTAGGTCTGCTAGCATCACTCATGAAGACATGTGTCTTATTCCCCACAATCATGCCACTTAATACCAAATATTCTCTTTTTGAGACTAATTACGAATTTTTCCTTTTCCTTTTATAGCAAGAATGTACATACAATCTTACCTTCTTAGTAATTACATATGATAATGTAACCCTAGCTGTATCGGGTATAAATATCCTGTTAAGACACTTGTTGTAATCAAATATTCCACTTTGAATTAATGAAATGATTGAGTTTTCCTCTCTTCTCTCCATGTTGAAAACCCTTATCCTAGCTCATAACAACCCGTAAGTAAGGTTGTACGACAAGCAACCCTTTAACCCAAACTAGTGAATCACATCTAGTATATTGTAGGCTATATTGAGCTTAAGTTGTGCCTCACATCCATTTAGCTACTCATAGGTTTATTTAAATCTCACTACCCACATTTTTCAACTAAAACCATTTACATTTCTTCAATAGCTTCAAAAGACCCATTCATGCTACGGTAAGACCACATCCAAAGCTCGCATTTTCTATGGTCATACCTATTGTTGACCTGTATCCCTATTACTAAGAATAAGGTAGCGTAATACATTTCTACAACTTCTAATCAATAAGATTAAAGTAATTTAAGCTATAAAGAATCGAAGCAATCCCTAGTAGGCTTTCACTATGCTTTTCCACAAATCTCAAGGTTAAAGCAATCTCATTTAAGAAAGATTGAAGCAATCTTATCAAAATTACTACTATTGCTAAGTAGAACATCATTTCTAATCATACAGTGGGGGTAATATCCTCTTGCAACTTTAACCAACAAGATCAAAACAATCTTAACTATAAAAGATTGAAGTGATCTTATAGTAGGCTTAGTAGCCATAATGTCTCTTTCTTAAACGAGATCAAAACTATCTCAACTACAAAGGATCAAAGCAATCCATAGCAAGGTTAGTAGTAGATGGGAATCTATACTTCATTACGACTGACCCAACCTATGCCTACTCAATGCTTACCCCCTCAACAACCTAGTCATCCCCCACGTTGACAATGTTGAGTCCATACAGATCACCCGAGGTTGACTTCAATATGGATAGAATCAGGGAAATTGTTATAGTATACTCAACCCAGCCAACTCAATAAAAAGCCTATAGGGTAACACCATGCCTTTAGGAAATTTTAGACCTTAGGGGAAGGAGAAAATACTATAGATGAGTATGCTAAAGAGTTCTAGATGTTGATGATTAACTACCAACTATAGGAATCAGAAGCTCATATACTGTCAAGGTTTGTTACTGGCCTTAAGTGTGAGATTGTCGACATGGTTAAAATGTTGAGGATTGATACCCTTGATGAAGCCATCAAGGTTGCTTATAGAATTGAGTATCAACAGTAGAATTGGATGAGTAAGGTATTGAGCTCCCAACTTGTATTGTACACCTAAGCTACCCCTAGAAGGATGAAAGTGAGGTAGATTACCAACCCTTGAGGTCCCAGCTCAGATTGAGACAGTATTGACTTAATGCGAGGGGAAAGGCTGTTATAGCTAGGTTTAACTACAATAAAGAGATTGGATAGAGTTTGGGAAGGAAAACAAGGGATATCAAACATTTCAAGTGTCTTAGCTTCTACCATATTACATCTCATTGCCTAAATAAGCAAGTAATGGTGATAGGAATCTATACCTTGGACCCTTAACTAGAAGCTAAGCCCAAGGACTCCAAGACCTAACTTGACGTATCCAAACTTAAGAACCACTTAGGGATGAAGATTTTCCCATGACCAAGGTCTATTACACTTCATCTAAGTTAAATAGCTGATGTTGGTCATGGCTAGTATTGCTACTGACCTATTTCAAGATAGGATGATGGATCCTAAGAAGCTAAATAACTTGACTTTAGAACAACTTAACTAGAAGTTGAGCAAGTCTAACACCAAGCTATCTTGCCCATCCTCATGACAAGAACCAAATAAGGTCTATTAGTCCTATTTGTACTCTTCCTTACCTACTACCAAGCCATACCAATTAGTTATCAAGCTATTTGAGGATTCAAGCTTCATTTTCACAAGGAATTAACTAAGCATATTATCTTCCATTCTTATCAGAATGGACAAGTAGAGGATGCTACATTTCAACAACACATGATCCCATGGTGATACCTTGTAACAAATTCTTTCTTCTTTTTGGCTATTTTATCCTTTCTATTACATACTAGGAATCTACATGTACCTAGCTTTACAATTTACCCCTTTTTGTTAGATACTCTTTCTTATAAACCTTAATGGCCAAGTATAAAAAGCCACTCTTGTAATAAGCCATACAATTGAATGCCAATTTTACAAAAACATTCTCATCATTTTTGAGAGCATCCTTTTGAAATCAATACTTATCAAGCTCCTTCAGCAAGAGTTAGTGGCAAGTGACCGTAGTGAACATCTTATTTATCATATCAAGTGTTCATTAAGCTGTGACAATCGATAAATGTATCATATCCTCTCCGTTGCACAAGAGTTTTGATAGTTTTCTCTTTAGTTCAATTATCCCTTTTATTTGCTCTTATGTGCTCAAACCCAAGATGCATCAAATGGTGATGAAGGGAGACGAGCTAGAGAGTGCTGATGAAGAGGAGTTAGTGAAAGAGAAGGCCAAGGAGAAGAGATTGAAGGATTTCTTAATGAATTCTATGAAGATGATGAAGCTAAAATGGATATTGAAAAGGATGATTTGTGAACATGGTAGAACACCGAACACTTAATGAGACTCTAACTAAAGAAGAGGCCTAGAGAGAGAACATCTTTCATATTAGATGTCGAGCAAAGGGCAACATATGCATTCTGATCATAGACAGATGAAGTTGTACTAATGTTGTTGTGGTCAACTTAGTTACCCAGCTGAAGTTATCAACCATCTCCCATCCTCAACTTACAAACGTCACTGGCTAAATGAGAAAGGAGCCTTGCACATAACTTAGCAAGAAGTTGCCAATCTCCATCATAGATAGATACAAGGCTGAGATTTCATGCAACATATTGCCAATATATGCATCCCATGTATTACTCAGCTAACCTTGGATGTTTGATTGGTAAGTCTTAATTCATAGCTATAAGAACACTTACTTGTTCCAAAAGGATGGGAAGAAAGTTGTATTGTACCCTATGACTCCCCAAGAGGTCTATGAAGTCCAAGTCAAACTCAACCAAGCTTAAAAGATGACCTTGTACACAAGTAGAGGAGAATTAGAGTAAGCTTTTAAGGAAGCTAACCTAGTATACCTATTTATCATTAAACAGTTGATGAAGGTTGTTGACCTAAAGTCAATTCTAACTGAGATCATAATTTTATTTGATAAGTATGCCAATGTGTTCCCTAACGAGTTACCCGAGGGACTACTACCCTTTCGAGGCATTAAGTATGCTATAAAGCTATAACTCAAGGCTAGTTTACCGAACCGACCTACGTATTGAATGAATTTCAACAAAGATAAGGAACTTAAGCAAAAGATAGATGAGTTGATTAAGAAGGGGTTCGTAAGAGAAAATGCTAGCTCGTATGCCATCCCTACCCTACTAGTACCTAAGAAAGATAGCTTGTAGAGGATATATGTGGACAACTAAGCTGTTAATAAGATCTTAGTAAAGTACAAATATCTCATCTCCAAGTCAAATGACATGTTAGACAAATTACATGGTCCTTAGATCTTCTTGAAGATAAACCTAAAGAGTGGATGTCATCAAAGCTAGACGATGGAAGGAGATGAGTGGAAACCTCCTTCAAGACATGACATAAGCTTTACGAGTGGATGGCCATGTCATATGAGCTAACCAATGCACTAAGCACATTTATACATTTAATGAATCATGTGCTGTACAAATAGATCAATAGATGTATCATAGTCTATTTCAATGACATCTTGGTTTATAGCAAGGGAAGTACTAGATGTGTTGAGACTTGAAAAGCTTTTTGGAAGCTTAAAAAAGTGTACCTTCTGTGTATCTAAAGTGCTATTCATCGGATTCATGGTAGGGAAGAACAGAGTCTGAGTTAAGGATAAGAAATTTAATGCGATAATCAACTATTTGACCCCATAAAGTGTGGCCAAGGTCAGAAGTTTTCGTGGGATTGCATCTTTCTACAAGCAATTATTTGCAACTTTAGCACCATATAACCCCTTCGAACAAGTTCGCTAAGAAAGGTGAGGAGTTCAAATGGATGGAGCGAGCTTAATAGAGCTTTAAAGTGATTAAGAGAAGATTGATGACAATGCCAATTCTTGATAGGGATTAAGGATCGATCACTTATTCCCGTGCTCAAGGTCTTTCTCATATGGTCTGCCAAGCTATTCGAAGAGAGTTAAGCGCTAAGAAGCGGTGTTTTCCCTAGTCCGATTTGCTAAGCTACTTCTCTCTCTACATTATCTTAGAAGCTGTCAAGGTGATCAACTGACCTGTAGATCCAGCCCCTCCACAACACCTTAATCCAAGCACCGAATCAGGAAAATAGCTATCTCCACAATGCCGAGGCTGATCTGACAACTGATAAGAGCCAACCATCTAATTTCAACCAGTATATGATCCATCCCTAAGCCAACCTTTTTCCAGCCCCAGTGATTAGAGTATCGAACTACTAACGCCGACCCTACCTGACCCTAAGTCCTACCCCTGCTCAACTTACAATGTTATCAAGACTACAAACTGAGTAAAAATACACGCACGCTATCATTTCTAACATCCGTACTGTCCTTTTTGACGGAGGATGTTCTTTTTTCACAATTTCATACTTTCCCTATAAATTATTCTCCTTTTTTGCTTAGCATGTAAGGGTCAATTTCTATAATTTTTCTATAATTTAAGACTTACCCTAACTGGGTACTATTAATACTCACATAATGTAATAGCTGAAATACATACACAGAAGAATATACTAAATCTTATTACTTTCTCTTAAGCTAAGTAACATTTTGCTTACTCTTAAGCTACTCTTAATTAGCCCATTCGAGCGTAGACTAGTGGTGAATGACCTCTAGCTATACTTGTGCATCATATCAAGTGTGACTCGAGCTCATATGAGGCGTTGGTGCATCATATCCATCATCGATGCATGGGAACCCTTACTTATCCCTCAACTATCATTTACTTTTTGAGCCATCTCGTGGCTTAAACCTACCCCCTTTGGATACACGTGATATTGAGTCCATGTGTTCATCTACGAATCCGTATCATCTTAGTATCAATGCTTAGCTACGTTCAAATCTGGATTCTGCTACTGTATTCTTTGAGTAGTCTATTACTGCTCTCGTGAGATAATGGTTCAATTGTTAGCTTTGGAGTTTTGTAGTTGAGAAGTGTTCTGTATTCTATTTTCCCTTGTTTCTGAAACACAAAATAGAGTATGGTTGACTGTTCGTTTGTTGTGTAATTGTCATGATGATTAGAGTATCGATTATTGATCTCCTTGTGGTATTATTAAACATCAATTTTATGAAGTAACCATCAATGTCCAACTTAAGTATTCAAGCAACTTTGGGAAACCAAGAAAGTGGCACTTGACATGACCAACGATCGGAAGGAAGCTTTACACTTCAGTCAATGGGTAACCGCTTGGATAGGCTTACCAACCTAGTAGCTAGTTTTGTAACTGTTATCCAAGAAGATAGACAGCAAGCAAGAAATAGCCCTATTAGGGAATGTGAACAGCCAGAGCTAGGCAATGGTCAGTTTGGCTAAGTTAATGCCCCAACTTAACTACCCTAAGCTGAAGGGATTAGTAGGGATGCTAGACAAAGGCTAACGCTTAAAGAGATTGAGGAAGAAGTAGAAGGAGATGACAAGAACAAGGAGTAATATGAGCTTAAGGAAAGAAATGCACGAGCCCCTAGAGTTAAGGGATTGAGGATGTGTATTCCGAGTTTCTCTAGAAGTGGTGATGCCAAGGACTACCCAGATTGGGTAGATAAAATTGAAAGGCAATTTGAATGCTACGAAGTGCCCGATAATACAAATGCTAGACTTGTTGTAATGGAGTTCACTGATTATGCCACCTTATGGTGGAAGAACTTGTAAGCTACCCGAAGAAGGGAAGGAGAATGAAAGATTAGGAGTTGGGATGAAATGAAGAGAGTTATGCAGAGATGGTTTGTATAGAGCTATTATCTATAGGATGCCTTCAAAAGATTGTAAGAACTAAGACAAGGAGGATCGAGAGTAGATGCTTACGTTAAGGAATTTCAAATGTTAATGATCCAATGTGAAGTCATAGAGCCAAAGGACCAAACTATATCTTAATTCATTGGTGGGTTAAAGTATGAGATTAGGGATGTCCTAGAAACCTTGGACATTAGATTGATTGATGATGCAATCCCAGCAGCCCAAAGGATAGAAAGGCACCGAACAGGAAGATCCCGACCACATGATAGTCGACTAGGTAGTAGCTGAACTATTCCAAGCAAACCAATACGAATAGAACCAAGTAAGGCTGTTGAGACCAAACCTATTCCGACTACCTAAGTCGAAGAGAAGGAACCCCCAAGGAAGTTTGAGAAGGGCTAGAGTTCAAAGAGAAAGACAAGTGAGAACAAGTGTTTCAAATGCCAACGATTTAGACATATGGCTACTCAGTATCCAAACAAGCGAACAATGGTGATCCGAGGTAAGGTACCGACTATTGAAGTCGACAATATTGATGAAGAAGTAGAAGAGCTAAAAGATGATGGATGAACCAAGCTATCCAAGGAGGAAGTTATCTACAATGAGGATGGAAACTTTATGCCGACTGCTCTACTATTGAGAGTACAATGAGTGTCGATCCTGTACTCGAAGACAAACAAAGGGAAAATCTCCTCCATATTGGATGCAAGGTGAATGAGCCACTATGTACACTGATCGTTGACAATGGGAGCTACACCAATGTAGCCTCTGCGTTTATCATCTAGTAGCTAAAATTGCCAATTATGCCCCACCCAAAACCTTACAAGCTTCATTGGCTTAGTGATAAAGGAGTCTTACAAGTGAACAAGTAGGTATCTATACCAATTTACATTAGCAAATATCGAGATGAAGTACTCTATGATGTGCTACCCATGAATACGTCCCATATTCTACTTGGGCATCCATAGATGTTTGATCGAGCTATTATATATGACAGAAGGAAGAATACATGTTCTATAGAGCATAAAGGCAGCAGGATGAAATTGAGTCCTATGGCCGCCGAGCAAGTGAAGGTCATGTGATCCCAACTTAACCAAGCCTTGAAGAAAGAAGCTTTAATCATGACCTGAGTTGAACTAAAAAGGGAGATGGAGCTAGAAGGTCCGACCTGTCTGCTTGTCCGAAGGTTTCTAGAGATGAAGTTCAAAGAAGAGTTGCTTACTAAGGTAAAAACCTTACTAGAAGAATTTGCAGATTTGTTTCTAGAGGAGTTGTCGAAAGGTCTACTCCCAATTTGGGGCATCGAGCATGCAATAGACCTACAACCAGGAGCTACACTTCTGAACAAGCCTACCTATAGGATAAATCCCAAATAAGCTACCAAACTGTAAAAGCAAGTATATGAGCTAATGGAAAAGGGGTATGAACGTGAGTCCCTTAGCCCGTGTGCCATTCCAAACTTATTAGTGCCAAAGAAGAATGGTTCTTGGAGAATGTGTGTGAATAGCTAAATGATCAATCAAATCACCATCAACTATAAGTATCCCATGCCTAAGCTTGATGACATGCCAAATGAGTTAAGTAAAGCAAGAGTATTCTCTAAGATCAACCTTAAGTTTGGCTACCATCAAATCCAAATGTGCGAAGGTGATGAGTGGAAGACTACATTTAAGAAACAACATGGTTTATATGAATGGCTTGTAATGCCATTTAGACAGTCCAACACGCTGAGCACATTTATGTGCTTAATGAATCATGTGCTTCGAGAATTCAAAGGGAGGTTTGTCGTAGTTTATTTTGATGACATTTTGGTGTATAACCTTGACCTAAAGATTCACAAGGAGCATCTCCAAAAAGTTTTTGCAAAACTCTAAGCAGAACAGCTCTACACCAATCTGAAGAAGTGTGACTTTTGCTGACCTGAGGTAATCTTTTTGGGGTTTGTTATGAGTGGAGGTAGCATCCGAGTCAATGATGAGAAGATAAGAGTGATCATAGAATGGCTTGAGCCAACTTGTTCTACCGATGTGAGAAGTTTTCATGACCTAGCATCATTATATCGCAGATTCATAAAGAATTTTAGTACGATTGTAGCCCCACTCACTGAACTCTCAAAGAAGAATGTTGAATTCAGATAGGGAGAGAAAGAGCAAAGGAGTTTTGAGGAAGTGAAAGAGAGACTAACTATAGCCCCCATCTTAGCTCTATTGAGCTTTGACAAGGTATTCAAAGTAGAGTATAATACATTCAGACTAAGCATAGGTACTATGTTGACGTAAGAAGGTCGACCTATTGCTTACTTCAATGAAAAACTTCAAGGAGCTACACTTAACTACTCTATCTATGACAAAGAGTTCTACCCCTTAATTCAAGCCTTAATGGTATGGCAACACTATCTGCTACCTAAGGAATTTGTGATCTACACCGATCATAAATCCTTAAGATATCTTAAGAGCTAATCGAAGTTGTCTTGAAAACAAGCCAATTAGATGGAGTTCATGGAAGGTTTTTCTTATGTCATAAAAAACAAGAATGGAAGGAACAATGTAGTAGTCGATGCCCTATCGAGACAATATACCCTCTTAACCGAGCTACAAACAAGGCTACTTGGATTTTCAACCACAAAGGGTTTGTATGCTGAAGACCCACACTTTGGTCCTATCTACGCTTGATGTGAGGAAGGGCAGACATTGGATGACTATCACATGGAAGATGGATACCTATTCAGGAAGAGGAGGCTATATATCCCAACCTGTTCCATAAGAGAATTGCTAGTGCACGAAGCGCATAGAGGAGGATTAATAAGACATTTTGGCCAACACCTAACCCATGAAGTACTATCTATGAGATTCTTTTGGTTGAGAATGATGAGAGACGTGCAATCTATATTGGAAAGGTATGTGACTTACAGGAAAGCGAAGAGCCGAGCTAAGTAAGGACATTATCTACCTTACCCATCCCAACAAAACCATGGTCCGAGCTAAGTATGGACTTCTGTTAGGATTGCCGAAGATGTCCTAAGGGAAGGACTCCATCATAATGTTTGTGGATCGATTTAGCAAGATGACACATTTCATGCCCTATTCCAAAACTAACAATGCTTCAACTATCTCATTTCTTTTCTAGCAAGAGGTAATCAAGCTTTACAGAGTTCCCAAAACCATTGTTTAGGAAAGAGACCTAAAGTTTATGAGCCACTTCTAAAGGACACTATGGAGGTAAATAGGAATCAAGCTATTGTATAGTACGTCCTACCATCCACAGACCAATAGGCAGACTAAGGTTGTCAATAGAATTGTAGGAACTTTGCTATGGGTTACTGTCGGATGAAACACGACTGATTAGGATCTGTTTCTACTAATCATTGACTTTGCCTACAATAGGACCGTCCATAACATAACAAGCATGTCACCATTCGAGGTCGCCTATGGATTCAACCTCGAGCTTCCGATAGACCAAGCACCCTAACCAAGGCCTAATGATGACCAGCTAGCGGCAGAAAGAGTAGAGGCCATCAAATCCATGCACTAGAAGGTTGTAGAGAAATTGAACCAAGCTAATACTAAGCTTGAGAAGCGAAGCCGAGGACGAAGGAAGAGAGAATTTCAGCCAGGTGATTTGGTCTGGATACATCTCAGCAAGGAACGATTCCCAAACTTAAGGAAAAGCAAGTTGTCTCTTAAAGCAGATGGACCTTTTAAAGTACTTGAAAAGATCAATCCTAATGCCTATAGGATTGAATTACCTAAAGGATATGGAGTCTTAAACTCCTTCAACATTGCTGATCTCTAACCTTACACTCTTGAGAACGAGCAACCTAAAGCCAAACCAAATTTGATCCCAAATCTTAAACAACTTAGAGAAGTTGATAGAGATCAAGGACTAATCACTCACTCTCGAGCCTAAGGGCTTTCTCACATGGTCCGTTAAGCTATCTAAAGAGAGTTAAGCATCGAGGAGTAGTGTTTTTCCCAATCCAATCTATCAAGCTACTTCATTCTCCACACCATCCTAAAAGTTGCCAAAGTGATCAACCGACCTATGGATCCGACCCCTCCACAATACCCCAGTCCAAGCACCAAATCAGGAAAACAACTATCTCCATAGTGTTAAGGCTAATCTAATAACTACTAGGAGCTAACCATTCAATTTTGACCCAAATGTGATCCATCCCCGAACTAACCTTTGTCTGACCCCAATGATCAAAGTACCAAACTGTCGACATCGACACTGCTTGATCATAAGTCCCACCCCTGCTTGGCTCGCAGTGTTATCAAGACTACAGACTGAGTAAAAACATATGCATACTATCCTTTCTGACATCCATACTGTCCTTTCTGACAGAGGATGTTCTTTTTGCACAATCTCGTGCTTTCCCTATAAATTATTCTCCTTTTTTTCTTAGTACATAAGGGTCCATTTCTATAATTTTTTTGTAATTTAGAACTTACCCTAACTAGGTACTATAAATACTTGCATAATGTAATAGCTAAAATACATATATAGAAGAATACACTAAACCTTTTTACTCTCTCTTAAGCTAAGTGTCCTCTTGCTTACTCTTAAGCTAATCTTATCTAGCCCATTCGAGCATGGACTAGTACCGAGTAACCTCCAACCATACTTGTACATCACATGAAGTGTAACCTAAGCTCGTGTAAAGTGTTGGTGCATCATATCTAGAGTCGGTGCACAAAAACCCCTACTCATCCCTTGACTACATTTACTTTTCGAGCCATCTTGTAGCTTAGACTCACTCCCTTAGTTAGCGTGATATTAGGTCCATGTGTTCATCCATGAATCCATATCAGTTTTGGTCTTACCAAGCTTTGATAAAGTCTTCAAACTTAAGTACGATGCCTCTAAAGTTAATATAAGAGTCCTACCCATGCAAGAATGCTAACCTATAACTTACTTTAATGAGAAGCTCAATAGTGCTACTTTGAATTTAGACAAGAAGGAACTTTATTCCCTTGTCTTTGTTGTTACTATGTGGTAGCATCACTTGTTACCCCGTAAATTTGTAATTTATGCTAATCATGAATCCTTGAAGTACCTTCATAAACAACATAAGCTATCATGACAATAAGCAAAGTAGGTTAACTTTCTTGAGAACTCCTCATATGTGATCAAGTATAAGAAAGGAAGTCCTGACTCAATCGCACACCCTATCAAGATGACAAGTACTTATCACTCAACTAGAGGCAAAAGTACTTAGCTTTAAAATACTAATAGAGCTACATGAGCAAGATGAGTGTTTTAGCCTGAATATGGCTAAGTATAAGGATGAATTAACTGTTGATGGGTATTACCAAGCTAATGAATACCTATACAATAAAGGTTGTTTATACATTCCTAATAGCTCGATACAGGAACTATTAATTCGGGAAGCTCATGCTAAAGGTTTAGCTAGTCATTTTAGGGATGAGAGAACTTATGAGATGTCGAAGGAGCATTTCTTCTGGCTAGGGATAACAAAGGATGTCCATCATGTACTAGAAAGGTTCAATGTACAAGAAGGCTAAGGGAAAGAAGGAACCTTGTAAGGAGTACACATCTCTACCAATGTCAAGAGATCCCTAGACCAACCTAAACATAGACTTCATGCTTGAGCTACCACTAACTACTTGACGATGTAACTATATTATGGTCATAGTAGATCAGTTTGGTAAGTAGCCCATTTCATCCCATGTCAAAGGACCCATGATGCTCTACATATTGCTAGCCTTTTTTTGCAGGAGATTATGCAACTTCATAGAGTTCTGCATAGCATTGTCTTATATTAGAATCCAAAGTTTATGAGCTTCTTCTAAAAGACACTATAGTAGAGACTCAAAACCAGACTAATGTTCAGCACCTCCTATTACCCCCCAAAGGATAGACTAAAGTGGTGAACATGATCCTCGAGATCTTATTGCAAGCTACAATGGGTAAGAACTTGCACGATCAGGACTTATGCCTTCCTATTGTAGAAATTACCTACAACAGGTCCACTCACAGTTATACCACCTAATCCTCATTTGAGGTTGTCTATGGCATCAACCCAACCTTATCCAAAAGTATGATAGCTAGTCTAATAGCCAAGGAGGAAAGCTTAAAAGGAGTGTAGAGAGCCGAGGAGTTCAAGAGACATAATCGAGAAGTAGCTAAATAGCTTACTTAAATAGTAACCAAGCAAAGGGGGATTGAAAATTGAAGTAGAAAGGTCATGAACTTTCAACGTAGAGACTTAGTGGGGGTACACCATAATGAAGATCAGTTTCTTAACTATAAGACTAACAAGTTGTCACTACGAGCAAATGGACCCTTCAAGATGAGGAGGAGATCAATGGAATCATCTATGAGTTGGATCCACTAGAAGGGTATGGTTATCTCCTACATTGAACGTGTCTAACCTGACCCTTTGTGTCCTAGATGAGATCTAGCTCAATGATTTGAGGTTAAATCTTCAACAACACCAAGGAGCTCATGGGAATTCAACCTTCCCTATAACTAATCTAACTTATACCTAATTAATGCCAATCCCTTCATCAACTTAGCTATCCCACCTACAAACAATGTCGAGCTTAGGGCCAATCTCTAAGGTTAAATTCAGGGGCTCCCAAGCCATGCCACCTGCGTACTTAATGGGTAAGTGACTAAAGTTGAGTTGAGCTATGCCTAAGGCTTCTATCCTTATCACTTGCTAAGTTGCTTCATAATCATTTAAGCCACTAAGCATCTACTTAAGCTCCGACCTACATCTGGACAGCCCAGACCAATTGATACTCCCACTTGCTCTCTTTAAGTCCAAGCCACTCTGACTAGTTACCAACCTGACTATAGGATGTACCTCAAGCCAGCTTGAGATGTAGTAACAATAGCATCTACACTTCCTCTCTACTTCCACTAGGTGCCTAACCAATACTTAAGGGATACATGTTCTGATAGAGATAATAGGTGTCCTCCAATGAATCTTCTTTTTCATGTTACTACATTTGTACCCCGATTACACATGTGTATTTCTTCTTTTGTGGATGTACCCTTATAGTTAATTCCCCTTTTTAGTATGTTGCCCTAATCAACAACTATATAAAGCCATGTAAATGTACAATAACTATCATCTTTATCAATATATAGAATATTCCCCATCTTTGTAAGCTTGTATGCTTTGAATCACCAACTCTTACTTAATTCCCTTTATAGTAAGGAGTTAGTAGCGAGTATCCTTAATGAGTAATACCTATGGTTTGGCCTTCAATTTTAGCTGGTCTCAATTCCCTTTTTTATTCAATGAGAAGGACATAGTAAAGCACTTAGTAAGCTCAAGTGATTACCAAGCATCCTATGCACACCAACAGTCTTAGCGGTTATTTTCTCAATCAACAAGATCGAAGTAATCTTAGCTACAAAGCATCAAAGTGATTTCGTAGTAGTCTTAGTAGCCATAACACCTCTTATCTCATCGATGGAAACTAAAGCGATCTTTAGATATTGAAGATTGAAGTAATCTCAAAATTGCTAGGACCAACGTAGACACCTCTCTACAAAATTTCATGAAGTAAAGTAGTTAGAGCAACTCCACAAGCACTTTTTATAAAGTGAATACATTAGGAATCACTCAAAAATAATAGTGAATGAATACATCTCTTCAAAATCAAACCTCTAACAAAGAAGGTGAATGTGAACTTTTCCCACTAAGGCCACTTGATCAAATATAATATGCTTAATGGTAGTTTGTAATCATTGAGATCAAAGCAATCTCTTCGACAAAAAGATTGAAGTGATCTCCTTGTCATTCATTCTAATTGGCCAAACCATCACTTGCAAAGAGTTCAAACATTTTAAAAACTATATTACTAAATAAGAGGTTAAGAGGTTGAAGTGATCTCATTTTTCATTGGTACTCTTCATAGTAATTAGGATTGAAACAATCTTTTAATCAATGCCTTCTTGCAATCCTCCATACCGAAGCAAACTTTCCTTAGAAGGTTAAAGGAATCTTCTCATAGCTAGCCATAACTGCTAAATCAGAGCATTACTCCTAAATATGCAATCAACTTAACATCAAGGGAGGTCAAAGCAATCTCTCCTTTTGATGTCAATATCAATAAAGCACATAGCTAATCTCAAAGGCATTGAAACAATTTCACAAACTTAGTTCTTCAGAACACTTGCTCCACTAAGTACATAATAATATCAATGGACACTTACAAGGATGGTCATTAGAAGTTGAAGCGATTCCATGATGAGAATCGATTAAGTAAAATAAGCATAAGATGAGGACACAACAAGCAAAAAGGAATGCTACTACTTATAAAATTTTTATTGTTCAAAGCCTTGATTGCAAAATCATATACATCATAATTGAAAAATCTGTCTTCACAAATGGCCTTAGTCTCTACTAATTTATCCATATCTATGTTAATGGCCTAAACTTTATTTCTAAAGGATTTAATCACTATTTTAATCTTAGCACAAAATTTCTCAACGAGCTAATAATTCTCAGCTTAGATGGTAAAGGATAAAAAAACCACTTCACTTGAATTCAAGACAAATGCTTCTTTGATGTGTTGCAATTCATCTAATGGTAAGTAATCTTATATGTCGGTAGATGGAAAAAAGGTTTCGCCTTTTATCTTGACATCTACAAAAGAAAGGAGTCATCTTCAAAATGTTAGGTTGTCTAAAGGCTTCTCTGCCTGACATATACTACTTAACACTTCATTAGCAATACGAGTGAGTCAGATCAAATTGGCATGATGAAACAAGGGCTTCTCTTTTAAAGTATTGCATAAGAAGTTGTTGGACGAGTTACTATATGTCGTCTACTAGGTTAGAAGCACCAAGAGCCTTTAAACTTCAACCTGGCAAAGTTTAAAATTTCTAATTACTTTAGCCTAATGTTAGCTTTATAATGATTATTTCGATAAGTACCCTTACATGATGCTATTATCACATGTAACATTTACATAAAATGTGATGAAAGGATTTTTTAGCTTGTATGACTAGCACTTGACCTCTACATGAAGTACAACAAAAGATCTTCTTGCTTAACATTAGCATACACACACCTAGAAGCTTTAGGATTGCCACATGAAGCATGTTGGAAAAATATTCCTGATTAACACTAGCACACAATCACAAAACCATAAATATTTGTTTCCTACCGATAACTATTAACTAGACTTGCTCCAAAAAGCCTTAAAATCCAAGGGCGTTTATTAAATCAATAATAAATGTTGATTAAAATTTCCATTCAATTATTTTCAATTTTAAAGGAAATTAACTTACTAAAATACCCTTGCTTCAATTTAGTTAAGCATAGATATATGTAAGGTCCCATGTAAAGTATCAAGAGTGGGGTTAATTAATTTCTTTAGAAAATTCAAACTTTTTTAAATTTATAAAATAGAAACCTCTCTTAATAACTTATATTAGGTGAACAATGGTAATTTAATAGCTATATGCACTAGGACAACAAATTAAATATGCATTTAAAAAGTAAAAGTAAGAAGAAAAGAATCAGGTAAGAGATTTAAAAAGCTTCAGCATTTTAGGGACTTGGTCTTCCTAATCGATTCCATTCTACTAATCTACTAATAAAAAAAATCAATATAAGAGAAGTTACAATCAGCTTGCAACATTTAGCCAACAATTCTCTACTCTACCTATCTATCCTCAAACCCAACTAACTACAGAATTACATGACCTAACATAACTCCTCTCACAATCACAACACTTAAACACTTTCAATAAATGATACAAATGAATAAAGATATACAATATAGTTCTCAAGATGATTCACTCAACAACTGAACAAGAAATGATAGATATGAAATCTTCAACGAAGTCTTTGATGAAGTCTCTAATAGTATGAGATAAAAGCTTTTGCATAAGAATAATATTTCTAATTAGTTGGCAAAAGTGTTAACTTGATTTGAGTGATCTACTTTTATATACTTAAAATATATTAATGGCTAACTTCTAATTTTTGTTAACTCGATCCTTATCTTCAACACATTAAACTGTTACTTAATCTCTTATTTTTTGAAAATATTGTGTACTTTGAATTTAGAATGAAAAAATTGATCCTTATCTTCAAGAGAGTTAGTTGCTAATATCTTAGTCAACCTTTAATGGATTCTTTACTTAGATGAAGCCTAAAATAATTAAAATTTTGTATTTTTAAATATTTGCACCAAATTCAACCTTTTAAATCTAAAAAAAAAAAAAAAGGTCTTTAATATGATCAAGCTAACATGTAAACTCAAAGTCTGATTTATTTGATAATTATCTTGAAATTTTCTCATACTCATCAGATTTGAAATAAAAAATTCCAACAAATTTGGAGATATTTAATTGATAACCTTTATCCATATCTTCTTTTTAATCTTCAACCAAATACATATCTTTTTCAAATTTAATCCTCATCCTCAAGCTTATGTAAATCTCCTTCATAGTTATCAGTTTCGACCTTATCTCACAAGAACATCTTACCACATTGTTTGCTACAAAAAAAAAAATAATAATAATAATTCAAATTCTCGCTTGATCCTTGAAGCTTAAATAAAATTTCTTTAATATATAGAAAGAGAAACACATGCTGTAATTCCTATTTGTGATAATCTTCTTATACAAATTCTGATCTAAAGAGATCTATAACAACTTAAACAATTTCTATTAAATAGGGACTAATTTGTTTTCTAAAAATTCAATCTTAATATTTATCTTCCTTCATTAAGATTGATCCCTATGGATTTTGTACCAACTTATGTGACGGAATTAAGTGTATTACTCAAATACACTCAATAACTCAATAAAGTAAAATTAGGTCTTCAATCTTAAAATTAAGTTCATCTTGTAAATATGCTCTAAAACTATTAATTGAAGTTTACTAAACAAACCCTCTAAATAAGTCTTTGACAAAGTATGAAACTCATTTTTCTTGATTGCAAATTAAGTCTCTAGCCTCAGTTCGGTACTATATTTCTAACTATCTAATCAAGATTCTATCCAACTAAATAAAAACAAACTAAACTCTCTAACAAACTTTCTGAACTAACTTTGAGTTAGAATCATTTTAACTATTCAACTTTACACATCCTGTACACTTGATCAAATTTATTAGCCAACAGTCACTTTTTGTTATCAACAAAATTTATGAAGAGAACTCAACAATAGATAAGTAAATTACTCATTTAAGGATTCTAGAAGGTGTAATCTAACTAATTTTCATCTTGGCCATACTATTCCTTTTATTTGTTAAGGGTTAAGAAGAGTTAGGAAGGAAATATTGTCATAAGGAATTCTTTTTCATTTAATGGAAAAAAACTAGAAGAAAACCTCTCTAACTCTCATTATCTCGTACCATTAAAAGGAGATGTTAGGGTTGTTTCCGTTTCATTTAAAGTTCCTTTTAATTAATCCAAAGGTATTTCAAGGGTGTTAAAGTTTTATAATCAAGAATTTCTATCCGATAAGGCAAGAGATCTGCAATTCAAGTTCATTAGGAATTTATATCAAGTAATTTGACAAGAACTCTAATTTTAGCTTGTTAATTTGAAGGAAATTGAAGATTTAAAACAAGAGTTGTTAAAGGATTAGTAGGTTACAAGTTGGCATGGAGGCCATCAATATAGTAAGTGAGATTTGATCTTGATGAACATAATTTTAAGTTATGTTATTGAAAATCCTCCCATACATGGATTTTGTATAATAAGATAATGTTAATTAGGTGTTACGATCTAAAAAGGAGCAAAGGGTGTGGATTCTACTCTAAGTGGGTTTTGTTCAAAACCTAGAAGGCATTTAATCTTCTTTTGAGATAAACTTTCTAATCTTCAAGTTTAATTTTAGAGTCGTTGGGTTAATTGTTGGAGATTTGGTGTTTAGAGATGAATTAGAGGGTTAAATCAACACTAAATGAGTTTGAATAGCATTTTTGGCTTATATGCCACTCTTAATGTAAGATGTTGATTTTTAATTTGCATTAAGCATATTAATTTAATAGATCCTTATTATGATTGATATGTTCTTGATATTAGAGTGTTTAATTGTTGAATTTGATGGAAAAATGGGTATTAGATGTTACATCAAGTGCGCTACACCATTCATAGAAGTGAATGGATATTTATTTGTATATCTTGTTTAATTTGATAAAGGATAGTTTTCATCTTTAAAACTTAGTCACCTTCAAAGGAAAGTGTTGTGTTCAAACACATTTTAGAAATTTAAAGAATGCTCAACATGTTCATCATCATATTCAAAGTATTCTTCAAGAAAACATCACTTTAATCTTTAAAAAGCCTTCAAATCATAATTATGGTGTTCATTAATGATTTCTAAGATTTTGATTGATTCAAAATCCATTAATACCTAACATTATTTCATGATCAATACAATCTAAAGATCATGAATCAAAATTAAGATAATTGGCATCAAAACTTTGAATCAAGACTACTAGAAAGTTGCTTTACTAACTATGAAGAATTATTTGTGAAGAATATAAGCTAAATAATAATAATAATAATAATAATTAAAAGTAGAAATTTAATAAATGACTTAGAAGAGATAAGAACCACACATAAACCTAATGGTTCACCTAAACCAACTTTTCCCATGTTTTACTGATTTGGTTAACTTCCCCTTAGATCAAAGTTTCATGAAACTCAGGAAACTAATTTTTGGTCCTAACATTTAGAAATAATTATGCAAGCTAAAAGTTAAAAATATTTTTAGATTCACTTGTTAATTATCAAAATGAGAAAACTATGAAATTCAAGACCTAATTTAACGAGATCTCAAACCTAAATTAATAATATAAAATTTAATAAAAATGACAAAAGACAACACTTAGAAATGATAATCACAAAAATATATAAAAATGAATTAACTAACTATAATAAAAGGTTTCTAAACTTTTAAATTTATGATGTCTATGTAATCAATCTATTTAGGCTCAAAGTCAACCATAAGACCCCAAAAGTTAATCAAAAAGGCATAGTAAATTTAGTTGTCGTGACGAAATATTAAAATATTAAAGTAAACTAAAATGGTAAAATTAACTCTTTTATTAGTAAAATTTCAAAAGATTTTGAGACCCTACCCAAAATATAAAAGATCTTAGCATAAACTAAATAGATAAGAAAAGTAAGAAATGCTATAAAAAACATAATAATAATAATAATTATTATTATTTATTTATTCAAAAAAATAATATATAATTAAGTTAATTAATGGAGCATGGGTTGTACAAACTTTAGTATAAGCTTCCATGCAAAATAACTACTAACCAAAAATATTATAAATAATAAACTATGTTCACTTAAATAATAAGTTAAGAGAGTACATAAATTTTTGGAAAACCAATGATAAGTTGTTGGTTTTCTAAAACCATGGGTTAAAAACCATAGGGTTAGATGGTTTTGAGGAGCTATGGTTTTCCAAAACCATGAAGGCTATGGTTTTCCAAAACTATTTGGCACTTGGTATTAAGAAAATTAAAATCCATTTACACTTATCATGCATATAATCTAATTAACCTACTCAACCCAAGACCTATAAATACCCTTTCTTTTACTATTTTAGACTCTTTAGACATTGAGGAATTTTTAGGAAATTCGTAGGAATTTTTTATGGAAGATTTTAGAGAAATTTAAATAAAATAAGAGAAATTAGGTGATAATCTGTAAGATCAAGGTTTCTAAACTTAAGAGCAACCTAACGATGAGTGGCCACCATTACTTGGACCTCTACCCAATACCCTTCTAGGCCAACAAAACCACCACCATCGCTAGCCACCAAGATCTATAACACCAGTAAGTTTAGTTTTTGCATCCAATTTACAAAAATTTGTTAAAAATATCAAATTTTATCCAAAAACTCTAGAAAATTTTATTTTTGCATAATTTTAAGCATATTTTCATAAAAAATTATTATTTTTATAAAAATATTTCATTTTATATATCTCCCTTAAGAAATGAGCTGTTCGGAGTTAATTTTTGATTTGATTTTTAGAAGCCCAAACAATATAGTTTCCTCACCAAATTTTTTTTACAAATAGCTTATTACATGTATAAAATTTCTATGTAAAGAATTTCTCGAAAAATTTTCCTTTTATGTAGGTTAATTTTTAATTTTTGAAAAAATCGATATATGTACCCCTAAGTATAAGAGATTAACCCATAACTTGATAAAAACCTTAAAACTAAAATCTTAAGTTTATAAAATGTATAAAATTTTTCCAATAGTAATAAAATCCTAATTAGATACGATTATCGAGTGTAAACTCGCTAACTCGCTAATGAGTAAGTAGAGATAACTCTTAAATAATTATTGACATAAAGAGTAATAAATTAATTAATAAAATTTACAATATTATGAATATTATTTTATGATTATTGTAATTTCATATAAGTGTATAATGTATGCTAGTGTTATATTGATTTAATTAGTTGGATTTAATTTTAGTTTATATATGTATATATATATATTTTACGTTATGTCTTATATAGTATATATTAATTTTACATTTTATGACTCCTTTTATAATTACAGTATATTTTGTTCTAAATATCATTTAAAAATGAGAAACATATTTAGAAAAGTCAAATGGTAAATTTTCCATTCTTACTTTTCCTTTTTCCTTATTCCTTATTTCCTTTCCTTTCCTTTCTTTTTTTCTTCTTTTCTTCCCTCCCCAATCAAAGTTGCGGCCACCATGTTTTGGATTTCCACGTGTCTAACTTACTTAAGAAGATAAAAACAAAGACATTAAGATAAGGTAAGGGTTAAATCAAGTTATCTTCTTTTTTCTTTTTTTACTTTTTCCTTCTCCTCTTTACACCAACTGCATGAATACATGTGTTCCATCAAATTTTTTCTTTTTTCTTTTTTTTAACGAAACATAAGAAAATACATAGAATTTCCCTCCTCTCAAACCGACAAGTCCTCATCCTCTTCTTACTTCTATCTTTTTATTTTTCTTTTATTTTCTCTGAACAATTTCAAGAAGATGAAGAAACTCTTGATTCAACCACTTTCAAGATACAAAGAAGTAGTTAAGTAGTATTTATATTGTATTTAATTTATTTAGTAATATCAACTTACACGTAGTCTTTGTATATATATATTTTAGTGTTTTATGTATTTTAGGAGTATGTAATAGAGACTATGTGTATTTTCCTACTTTGTAATCAAAATACATGTGCATATGTTGAAGTATATATATATAGTTGTCCATCTCCATGGTTATGTACTTGTATATGTATATGTCTAAATATATGTAACTATATGTACACATATGATATGTTTATCTATGTTTATGCATGGTACATATTAATATATATAGTACATGTACATATATGTGGTACTTAGTATAATTGTGTTTTCATGCTTATAAGTAAGGTGTACTATGAGATTATATAAATACATACATATAAATAGTGTAAGGAAACATAATTACATGTGTATATGTATAAGTATACTAAAATACTAATTCCCTAAAATAAGATAATATATATAGATATCTACATGTACATAAGTGAACCGTGACTTTAAAGGAAAAAGTAAGAACAAATTTTCAATAATTCATAAATTATAGTAATATATAAGTATAGATATATATTAATTAATATCCCAAAATTGAAAAAATGTAAAAATTAAAAGAATTTAGAAAATGTACACATGTACTAATAGGAAGTTGCCACATCAATGTTCCTAATATTTAATTAAATTTTCAAATTATAAAAATAATAAGGAAATAAGAAAGTAATAATAATTAATTAAATAGAGAATTATAAATATAACAAAAAGTGAATTTAATAAGAATTTACCCTTAAAACATCGAAATAAATAAATCATTATAAAATAGACTCAAAAATAATAAAACTTCAAAAATATAAAAATTTAGAAATTAATTAAATTATAAATTCATAGAGAAAAGCTTAAAGTAATAATTTAAAAATATTTGGATCAAAATAATAAAATTCGTAATACTTTAAAACCATAATGAAAAATGCAAGTTGCAACATCCAAAATCGACCCCACTACGCAAAAGTACGTTTGAAAATGATAAAAATTAACTATAAGTTTATGAAAATCGCAATTAAAACAAAAAAGTTATATATGATGTAGAAAAAGCTCAAATCGGGAATTTTATATAAATAAATAATAAATCTGGATAGATTTTACTAAATACTTATATAGAATAATTATCTCACCTAAATACTTACTATCTTTTATACTTTCTAATTATCAAATGATCCCGATATGGATATTGATGTCTCTATAGATTATCAATCCCTGACTAATATTATGATTGAATGAGTACTTCTAATAACTCTATACTTGTTTTATTCTTATAATTAGTGCACCTAAATTTTATATATAATATATATTAATCAATTGATGCATGGAGTTTAGGGATGTACATATGCTTGATACTAGTTGTTAAATTGTGCTAAATATTATCAAATGTAGTAACTAAAGAATTAGTTGTATGATTGGCTATTACATTATGTAGATGGTTTGCTGACATAGGTTTATTGCTTAATAATTTGACATAATTTCATTCGACTTATCTTAACTTAAATGGATTGTGCATAAGCACGAACATTGCATCTATTGTTTCGGTCGTCACTTCACGCAAATGGTAATGAAGGGCCTTGTAAGACTACGAATCCCGTATGATTTAATTTATAGTAGAGTACAGGAGCACTTGTATAGAAAGACCCTACCCTTAGCTCGGCGATTTAGTTGGTGCTAAAGACGCTAACCATAGGTGGTTAAAAGTTGAGTTTAGAAACCACCACTATAGGGTATAAGTGTGGATTGCGAGGGCCACCTCACCATTAGATCCAGGAACTTGTATACTAATGGATTTTGGAAATGGAAATATATTTTATAAAATATGGAATTTCAATTTATGGTTAAAAACCTAAGTACTAGAACCAAGTTGTGGTTGGTACCAATGTATCTTTAACCCTTATCTCGAAGGGTATTAAATTCGAAGTTGTATGTAGCACCGATCAACTGCATATATTGTTTAGCATACTGCTTATTTGTGCATTCATATGTCTGTTAATTAATTATTTAATAACCTGCTTGTTGTTATAGTATGAGGGATATCTCACTAAACTCATATAACTTATACCCCAACAGTTTTCTCTTACAAGTTGATTGATAATAGGGCATGGGTTGAGGGCTAAGATAGATCGTATAGTTAGTTTAGAACATTAAATTTAATTACTACTCTTACATTTAGATTTTGTAACTTCATTAAATTTAAATTTTAGATATTTACTATCTAATCTTATTATTTGGTAAGAAATATCGATTCTCTATGGTTCTAAAAAACTTTTGTTTAGTAAAAGATATCAATTCTCTGCGATTTTAAAAAACTATAGAATATTAGATATCCATAGCTATTTATATTTTACAATAAGTTATTAAATTAAAAATCAAACCTTAGTGATTGACTGATTAGAGTCTTACGATTTTTTACTTGCAAGGCAATGGTCGTATCACAGGTACATACATGATATGAAAATTTTAGGCAATCTTATTAGGCCTCCCTTAGGGTCATGACAATTTTCACTATTTAAAAGAGCACAAAATATTTCTCAAAAACTTCTATAGAGAGTTAAATTGAAACAGCTTATTCAACTATCTTCATTTCTATTTACGCACCAAGCTATCTGAGATTAATATTGTTCTTCTCGCATCTATTTAGTAAATATTATTTGTTGTTTGAGTGTTGTTTAAGAGAACTTTGATTGCACTCTATAGATCTATAATTAGCCTAGATTATAGAGAGGCTAGATAAGCAGGGCAGAGAGTTGCAAAGCCTAAGTGTAGAAATTTTTGTAAACTTCTCTTAATTGGTTTTTGATATAATGGATCAAGTGGAATGATATTGGTAAAGAAGACTAGGTCCTTTACAATGGATCTGGAAGAGAGCAATACATAGAAGACTAAAGTTCTATAAATCTTGAGTCTAATATTCTTCTCTCTATCTACTTTACTTTGTGTTATTTATTTGTGTGTTGAATTATTAAAGTATTACTATTCACCAAATTACATTATTAAGAAGGATAATTACAATTTACATCAAAAATGTTTCAAAAAACTTTTTTTACCACTCCCCACCCCCCGTTCGATATCTTATATGGGAGCAACAATTAGTATCAAAACCTTGCTTTAATATCATCTAGAGTTTAAAATCACAAGTGAACTAAGTGGTAGTTTAACAGTTTAACCTAGCAAGACACCATTTTTTTTATGGAACTAACTTTCCCTATTGGAAATTCAAGATGAAGACTTATGTGAAGGTATCTAACTATCAAGCTTGGCAAATCATCTCAATAGGAGATCTCAAAATTTCAACCATTATTACAACAAATGAGGATATTGCCAAAGCTAAGCTTAATTCAAAAGCTAAGAATTTACATTTAAGTACGATTACATGATTAGAATTCTATCTAATTGCTTCTTGTGCTATAGCTAAAGACATTAAGACATCTTAGTGCAAACTTATGAAGGCATTGAGCTAATCAAGGATACGAGAATTAACTCATTGATTCAGTAACATGAAACTTTTCAAATTCTTCCTGTTGAAGAAATCAAGGATTCTTTTAGTAGATTTACTACTATAACTAATAAATTATCTTCTCTTGGTAAAATAATTAGTGATGTAGATAAGGTACGCAAGATGTTGAGGATTCTTCCTAAAGTTTGGAATGCAAAGAAAACTGCCATAAAAGAAACTTGTGATCTATAGAGACTAACATTAAGCCAATTGTGTAGCAAACTTATGGCATATGAAACTGATTTTCTTGAATCGGAGAGTACTTCAAAAGATACAAAGAAGAAGACCATAGCTTTCAAGGCCAAAGCAACAAACACTAATTTTGAAGAAGACTCATCTAAAGAAGAGGACAAGGATGTGACACCTCTAGCTAGAAAACTCAACAAACGGCTAAAGAAGAAAGGTAAGAAAACTTTTACTAAAAGATTTTCTCCTAATAAAAGCCGGTCTAATGATGGAGGCAAGACATTTAAGGAAAAGGAGGAGAAAAAGTTTAAAAAGGAAATTGTATACTATAAATGCAAAAAGCCAAGACCTATCAAGTATGAATGTCCAATGTTAATCAAGTAGATGGAGAAATTCAAGAAGAAATGCAAATCTCCAATGGCTACATGGAGTAACTTGGAAGATTCAAAAACAAAGTCAGAGAGTTTAGAGGAAGCAAATATATGTCTTATGGTACTCTTTGAGGTAGATTCTACAACTGATTGTGACTCTAATATAGAAGTACCTGATGTTATATATGTTGAAATCAACAAAATGCTTAAAGATCTTTCTAAGTCAAATGACAAGATCTCTAAGCTTAAATAAGAAGTGAAGACATTAAAAAGTGAAAAACAAGCACTTAAATTGAATAAATTACTTGTTAGCAAATGAAAATGATTTCTTGAAATGTGATTTTGAAGGATCATATGTTTCTTATGAAGCTTTAGTCAATGAAAATCTTATTCTGAAGGAAGAAATTAAAAATTTGAAAAACCATATGGAAGATTTATCTAAGTCAATCAAAAACACGTTCCAAAAGTTTGATTAAAGTGATAAGAAGTTACAAATGCTAATTTCTAGTCAAAGAATGGATAATTCAAAATCTAGACTTGGTTTCAAATTTAGAGAAACATCTAAGATGAAGAGAGAAATAGTATTTGTTAAATCAAAAGGTGAAAATCAAGAAATAGTCAAGGAAAAGCATAAAGACAAAACGGTTGAACTTGTTAGAAGGTACAACAAACATTACTCTCAAAACAACAATAAGTATCCCTTCAGAGAGTACAACACAAGGTTAAACAAAGGGTATGTCAGAAAGAATCTAAGTCAAAGGAAAGTGATAAGTAATAGGTATATTAAGCAATGACCTTATGCATGTTTTCTATGTAATAAACTAAGACATATAGAGAAATATTGCTTTTTCAAAAAATATAAGCTCAATAATAATCAAGGTTTAATTTAAAAGTTGAGCTTGAATTTTCAAGAACCTAAGCTTTGCTTAGTTCATAAATAGACTTGATTATATTGTGATGTGTGTAGGAACATGAAGCTAAGTTAAAAGGAACATGGTATCTTAATAGTGGATGCTTAAAACACATAACAGGTAATGCTTTGTTGTTCACAAACTTAGAATGGAAGGAAGATGGATATGTGAAATTCAGTGACAATGGTAAAGGTAAAATAATTGTGATAGGTACAATTGGTTTGACACCTCATACAATCGAAAATGTATTGTTGTTTAAAGGTCTCAAACACAATTTATTAAGCATAAGTCAGTTAAGTAACAAAGGGTATAAAATAACATTTGAACATGACAAGTGTACTAGATACTATATAAAAGTACTTAGAAGTGATGTGTAGACTTGTTTATGGTTATAAAGTAGTTGATTATATGCATACGATGTGTACGCTTGGAAACTATTTTCTATATTGTCTAATTATTATGCTATATGTTGTGATTGCTTTGTTGTGTATCACTCTTACATTTGATTATTTGTAATTGGTTGCTTACCTCTAAAATGAACCAAGCTAAAACTTGGATATAAACAACAACCAAACATACATTGCAACCTATTAAGGGAAACAGTTAGGATTTCCAACCAAATACCAACCCTTCAATGAGGTAATGATGATTAGCCTTCCCTCACCCTTAAGGTCAAACTAAGTAACAAGAGAGGTGATCGCAATAAAGTTGGGAGAAGAGGTCTCAAGAGGAGCATGCCTCCATTGCAAAAGCTTGGGTTTAGATGGGCGGCATCATAGCCGAAGCATGCCTTCATCACGCAAAAACTCCTCAACTCAAGTTAGAGCGGGCACAATTTCTATACTTTCACAACAAACCAAACAACGTCGTGCATATGGCATATGCTCATTGTACTACATTGCATCGCATCATATCGCATTGTATCTAACTAACTAAGTGACAAATCTATTTGATTGTTGTGTTGTGTATACTTCTATCTTCATCCCCTTATTGAGCAATGGTAGCTCAAATCCCCCATAGTTTTTTTATAAGTCTTAAAAGATAGACACCAAGACCACCCAATTCTAAGATGTACAAGAGTTGGGCAACAGGTCTAGAGTGAGGAGCAATTGGTTTGGAATATTCCATCTATCTTTATTTTGGAGTCAATTAGGCCATTTGTATAACTCAAACTAACTTATAGTATTATATTTATTGTAAAAACAATTTTGGATTCTTTTGTAAAGCTTCTTGTACAAAAAAATTTTAAGTATTTTTTAAAGGAATTATATTAATCAGACTTCTATTTTTCAAAGAAATATATGAACCAAATGTCTCTATTTTACTATAGCGATTGAACTGAAAATACTTCGGAGTTATTTAGTCATATGTCTCTTATGTATGCCAAGTCTACAATAGCAATTGAGTGCTTAGCTTTTGTCATAGGTTAATATATACGGCTGAACTGTTACAACTCTACTACTCTTAGAGTATGACAATTCTTAAGTGGTATCAAAGCACTATTTCTTAAGGACTTATGGTGCATAGTTCTTCAGGAACTTGTTCTAAAGCATCTTAACTAAAATCAAATAAACACATTAGGTATCAAAGTGAGAGTGAGTGGTAAATGGGTAGTTAAAAGATGTAAACTTCAGGTGTATACATATCCTATGTAAGTAAAAAAACATAGGATAATAAATCCTAATATAAGAATCTAAAACTTCACTAACTCTCCTTTATGCTAACTTACAAGACTATGAAAATGAACTTGTGACTAGTTATCTTTACTTTAGAAATTTGAAGGGAAGAAAAGAATATTGGAGCACCTAGCAGCAGTAGAGCTTATAGAACCTTAAGTAAAAGATTAAAACCATGTAGAGATGAACATGTAGAACCTCATCTAGAGAGTTTGGTGAAAGATATTTTCAAAAAATTATAGAACCTTATGTATAAGCTTAAGATAAAGTGTAATGAAGAGAGTTTAATTGGAAGGATAGAGTAGAATCACGTAAGGAAACCTTATAGAACCTTCCATAGAAGATCATGTAGAGCCCTTAAGAAGGAAAATAGGTAAGACCTAATAAAAAGGATCCTGTAGAAGCTTTTTTTAGAAGGTTAGGTAAAAGCTTTTGTAGAAGATGAGATTGAACTTAATGATGACCATGTAAAAGCTATGGTAAAAGATAACTAAGTAGTAAAATCTAATAGAGTAAGAATTGTAGAAGCAAAAATAGAAGGTTAGAAATAGAAGTAAAAGATTATGGATTTCCTATCCCTAGTAATTCTTAGATGACATCACTAACTTGGATATTGTTATTGATTATAAGCATAAGATTAAAACATATATGGTATAATTAGAAACATAATGATATCCTTAAATAGATAGGATAAAGAAGTAAACCTAGAAGAGAATCTTGATAGGACCTAAGTAAAACATGAGTTGAACTTTAGACGAGATGGAAAAAATGAAAGATTAGATAAATACGTACTTAATTAATGAATTAGGATGGCGATTGACAAATGAATTTTGGAATTGAAGGAGATGAGATAGATTAACTTTAGTATAGGATTGATTGAATGGAATATTAGAGTCAATATTAAACTTTACTAACTTAAATAGTTAGGAAAAATAATATTTCTTGCATGTACCTACCTTAGGTCTTAGGAACTCATTTAACACATTCTAAAAACTCTAATTTGCTAATCTAACATAATATAACTTCAAACATATCTAGACCTTTAATGAATTTAAAATTGTATGAAATGTAATTTGAAAAGTGTCTTCACTTCCATATAAGTATATCGTTATAATTTAGATCATTGTGAATAAATGTAAACCTTTTAGGATATTTTGAACTATAATGTGTATAACCCGTATGTAATGTATTTATATTTTGTACTACTATGAAATTCAAAATTGATAAAGAACCTAATATGTGTAAGAAATAATAAGTATCTACCATACATTCCTCATACTAAAACTATGTCTTCTCTCCCCCTTTAATTGAACTTTGCACAAGTAGTAGATCCCATATGACTGATAATGCATTCATTTTTCATATCATGATTAAATACATTGAATTATTTATCATTTATTTACTTCATGAAACTTTTCAATAGAGGTAGAACTATGTTCACCAATCACCACGTTTAAACCCATGAATCATATCTGTATATATACCTATAGGTACTTTAGGTCAATTATAATTGTAAAACATAGCCAAGATTTAGGATGACAAAGATAGCAAACTACTTAAAACCAACACATACATCAACCCTCACCTTTTTAATATATAAGACAAGCCCTAAAGAATATCCCTCCTTATCCCTTATACAATGTGAACTTAGTTCCCAATAAATTAGAGCCAAGTCAACTCCTTATCCCCATTCTCTTCCACTTGGCCCTACAAAATAATCCTCCATCACCCATTACTATTCATAAACCTACTTACAAGAGCCAAACATTACCTGATGAACATCATGATCGAATCCCTAAGTATCCTAACAATGACATAATCAAATGATAACAAAAAATTTAAGGATAAAACTTAATCCTTAAAATTAAAACCACATCGATCTATCTTAACCATCAAACTCAAGGACAACAATGTCAATATGAATAGCAAAATGCCATAACCATAACTACAAGGATAACACAAAATCACTCCAAATAAAATAAAACATTGATGTAAAGTGGGGCCAAGGAATGATAAGGCCGATTATTGGGGTGGGCTTAAGCTTATAGAAAGCTCAAAAAAGGTGATGGAAAGGTACAAAAACAACAAGAAAAGTAAAACACAAGCAAACCTACAAATAGCTCCATAAGATATGACGCACTAATGAAACTTCCAATAACTCATGGCACAACTCAATATAATGCATAAGTTAGTCCGCTGAGATTACTCGCCACCTAACCTTACTTACGGGTTAAGATAAGAGTAAAGTAAGGAAATAAGCTAACAAGAGCAATATTCGCAAAGAAATATATTCAGTATATTGATGATGATGATGATGATGATCCTTGTGGCTACATGTACAGTGGGTATTAATATCCAAAAAATTAAGGCAACCTACCTAAAAATGGAAAAGACTAAAAAGGGTATTATCTAAAAGAAATAATATACAATGAATAATAAGGGTACAATTCAAAATACAATAAAATGAGCATCTTATATGGAGAATTTTATCACATGGTTGCTCGAAAACATGGCTCATTGTAGACAGATGGCTTTTTGGCAAAAAAAGACAATTATATACAATAAGTTTTGTTTCTACCAAATAGGAGTGGTAGGTTGGTTGTGCCAAGCTCAGCAAATAATTCTTTTGAGGTGAATTCACCTTAGATACTTTCAATATGGCTCGAATTCAAGTCAATTGAGTTGATGGTCGAATCAACCGAGTTGATGTTAAAGTGTTATTCAGGTTGGCAGTTAGAGATGAATGGTGAATGTAAGAAGGTTTGGCTTAGCTAGGGCATTAGGTTAGCAGATTACAGTAGCTTGGACTCCTCAGTAGTGGGTCCTAAGAAAAAAATTCACCTAGCCATGCTTTTTAGCTCTTAGGCTTGAGCGTAGGTTAAGAGTCCAGTGGTTTGATTCCTATCAAAACATACCCTCTCAATCCTCAATAGTAAGCAATAAACGTAAAAATGAGAATACTATAACAAATGTGAATTTAAATTAATAAAGTAATATAGACCCTAGCAAAAGAATAACAGATAAGTATAGCAAGATGAAATAAAGAAATTATCAAAATAGCATTATTCATGTGCACTAACATAAATATCCAATTGGGAAGTAACAACAAATCTATATGGTCTATGTAAAAGTGTTAAGCCCCATCGTCCTTAAGTTATTTTGAGTCTTGTTGTGTCAAGTCAAGTTCAGTTGAGTCAAGTTAAGTGAAGGCCCCATTGACCTCAAGTTATGTTGAGTCTTGTTACGCCAAGTCGAGTTTAATTGAGTCAAGTTGAGTATAGGCCCTGTCAACTTCAAGTGATGTTGAGTCCTATTTTGTCAATTTGAGTTAAGTCAAGTCAAGTTAAGTGTAGGTCCCGTCAGCCACAAGTTATGTTGAGTCCTATTGTGTCATGTCGAATTCAATCGAGTTAAGTTAAGCATAAGCCACATTGGCCTTAAGTTATGTTGAGTCCTATTGCTTCAAGTTAGGTTCAATCAAGTCAAATGTTTAAGTGAAGTCAATTATTGATTGTTTTGGTCGAGTCTGAATTAATGGACAGTCAAGATTTGTCACTCATTCCTACTGGAATAATTTTCCAATGATATATGGAGTGCAAGGAACTATAAAACTAAATAAGTAACAAATAACACTTAGATATGTGACATACAAGGATAAAAGATAAACTAACCAATAATAATAATTGGAAAATAAGCTAAAGTAAACAAACTCTACATCTTAAAATTTACCTTGCAACTCCAACTAATACTAACAATTATATAATAGTATTGACGTACTTATATTTATATGACTAAGATCACTAAAAAGGTGCGAATTCTAAAAAATCAAACAACTAATGTAAACGTAATATGATTCAAACAATCAAATTCAACATTTGAAATGGCATACTATACAAATGATGAAAGATAAAACTGATAACTTATATTTATATAAGCAAATAACACTAAAATCATTGATTGCAAATTATTCTTGGAAATAAATATGAATATTAATCCTTATCATAGTGGTAAAAGTAGTGATCACAATCTCTATAATTTGAACAGGATGAAGTTAGCATCGACATGATAGTTAGAAGTATCTTTAAAAGCTAAGAGGGTAACCATATAAAGTATTGGATACATAAGCATAATTAATAGATGTCAAGGCAATCAATAATATACTTAAAAAATTCATAATTTTGAAATATAATTAAATTAGGAAATGACTAAGAATTGTATCCAAAATCCATAGGTAAATTTGTTAAATGATAGAGGAAGAGGAATGTAAAATAGATAACTAAAGTTTAGCCTATAATAAGAATTAAAATTGCACAATATAATTAGTATATTTTGAAACTCGTAAAAGAACAAAGGTGAACAAGAAAGAAAGCTAATGAAAAGTGGAATTTATTTAAACTAAAAACCTAATAAGGGTTTTAATTAGGTTAAACCCATAAAAACTAAGAAAATTATAGGTAATATGAGTACCAATCTAATTTAAGAAGAACTATAGATGAAATAACAAAACTATATGGTTATTTGTAAGGTTACAAAGGACATAGAATAAATAGGATTGTTATATCGATCTTAAAAGTAAGGGCTATGAGGTTAGTTATAGAAGCTTTTGTAAAAGTAACACCAAATAAAGAAAACTTTAACTCATTTGTTGTAAGATTTGAAAATGTAGCTAAGCTAAACATTAAATTTTCCCAAGGATTAAAGAGAATAGAATAGGATATTAATTAATTTTAGAAAGCAACTTCTTAAAATACTAGATAATTGGTTTCGAAAGTGAAATATAAAAACACTTCATAGGTAAACATATACTTATACCAACAAAATAACTTTAGGATGCCAAAAGACTTCGTAAATCAAAACGACTTTCATCTCTCCTAAATAATTAGAACTAAGCACCTAATACTCAAAACCTAGGCATACAAAAGTTTTGAAGACAAAACTTTTCTGAAGGAGGGTAGAAATGTGAGACCCACATTTTAGCAAGAAGAACATTAACATGGGAAAGCTTAAAACGACTATGAAAATCCACTTGTTATGACTTGAAAAACATATTAGGACTACAAATTAGTAAAATGATCTAGAATCTAGGTATTCAAAATAGAATTATAAAATAATTATATAAGCTAAAAGTTAAAAATGTTTTTAAATTCACTTGTTAATTATCGAAATAAGAAAACTATGAAATTCAAGATCTAATTTAACAAGATCTCAGACCTAAATTAATAATATAAAATTTAATAAAATGACAAGAGACAATACTTAGAAATAATAATCGTGAAAATATATATAAATGAATGAACATTAATAATATAAAATTTAATAAAATAACAAAGGACAACACTTACAAATAATAATTGCAAAAATATATATAAATGGATTAACTAACTATAATAGAAGGTTTATGAACTCTTAAATTTAGGACATCCATGTAATCAATCCGTTTAGGCTCAAAGTTGACTATAGGATCCCAAAAGTCAGTCAAAGAGATACTGTGAATTTAATTGTTGTGATGGAATATTAAAATATTAAAGTGAGCTAAACTGGTAAAATTAAATCTTTTATTAGTAAAATTTTAAAAGATTTAGAAACTTGACTCAAAATATAAAAAGGCTTAGAATAAATTAAATAAATAAGAAAAGCAATAAATACTATAAAAAAATATAATAAGAATTAAAATAAATAATATATAATTAAGTTAATTAATGGAGCATGGGTTGTAGAAACTTTAGTAAAAGCTTCCATGTAAAAATAATCACTAACCTAAAATATTATAAATAATAAACTATGTTTACCTAAATAATAAGTTAAGGGAGCACATTGATTTTTGGAAAACTAAGGATGAGTTGTTGATTTTCTAAAACCAAGGGTTAAAAACCATGGGATTAGATGGTTTTGAGACAAAAACATGAAGGCCTAAGTTCTCAAAAACTATAAATTAGACCATAGTTGTCCAAAACCACTTAACACTTGGCATTAAGAAAATTATGATCCATTACACATATCATGCATGCCATCTAATTAACCTACTCAACCTAAAACCTATAAATACCCTTCCTTTCACTATTTTAGACTCTTTATACACTAAGAAATTTAAGGAAAACTTACGAGAATTTTTTCGAGAAGATTTTAGACAAATTTAAAGAAAATAGGAGAAATTAAGCGATAATCTAAGAGATCGGGATTTTCAAACTTAGGAGCAACCTTACAATGGGTGGCTATCACCACTTAGACCTCCACCTAACGCCCTTTTGGGCCGACAAAACCACCACCATTGGTAGCTACTAAGATCTCTTGCACCGGTAAATTAGGTTTTACACCTAATTTTCAAAAATTTGTTAAAAATATGAAGTTTTATCTAAAAATTCTAGAAAATTTTACTCTTGCATAATTTTAAACATATTTTTATGAAAAAATATTATTTCTATGAAAATCTTTCATTTTATATATTGCCCTAAAGAAATGAGCCGTTCGAAGTTAATTTTTATTCAATTTTCAAAAGCCTAAACAATGTAGTTTCCTCATCAAAATTTTTCTGTAATTACCTTATTACATATATAAAATTTCAATGTAAAGAGTTTCTATAACAATTTTCCTTTTATTTCATTTAATTTTCAATTTTTGAAAAAACCAATAAGTTGACATGTAAGGAAAATTTACTATTTTTTGTATGATTGTGTTGGATCTTATTTTCCACCACTTTTGAGTAAGTTTTGATTACATACAGTAGGTTGACCTTAATTTTTAAGTGGAAATCAGATATTCTATGAAAAAACATATTTTTTGAAGCTAAACTTGATGATTTTACTTAAATGCTTATGAGGATTTTTCTTTAAGTTAATAAATTTATTATTTTTGTTAAAAATCCTTAAAAATCAATAGTAAAGTAAAGACTTTAACTACTATACGTGAAGTGTATTCACGTTGAAAACCATGATTTTTCGGCCTAATATATATATTTTAGCTTCATTAGTTAATTAAGTGTGTTCAACATCCTTTTGGTTGAATTTCAGGTTGTCTATGACCATATATATGAGTTTCTAAACCATGTGAGTCGATAACAGTGGAGTTCTAATGAAGTTAAGCATGAACAAAGTAAAGAAAAATGTGAAAAATGGAGTTTTCGATAAATTTAGGTAAATCTAGTGCTTGTAGAAAGTACTGTAGAAGTTCTAGATGAGCTATAAAAGATTATGTAGTTCTATAGCTACCGATGCAAATTACTGACTTATAGAAGGTATTGTAGAAATTTTCCTAATTAAGTTGACTATAATATTATAGTAGTCTAGAAACTTCAATAGAAGGTTTCTTGGTGTAAAAACTATAATCAAAATTCCTACAAAAGGTTGTGCAAAAGGTATATCTAATATAAAACATGAGTTTAAACACTAGTAAAAGCTTAAATAAAAGGTTTAACTGACAAAGAATATAACTAAGGATCTTAGTAAAAATTTGAGTAAAAGGTACTCTAAACCTAGGAAACCCTAGTAGAAAGTGATGTAAAGGATTCCACATCAAAGAATGTAAGTTGAAACCCTAATAAAAGCTTGAGCAAAAAGTGTCAAACACCAAATAGACCCTAATAGAAGGTCATGTAGAAGGTATTAAGAATCTAAAAAACTTAGTAGAAGATTACATAGAAGGTTAAAATAACCTAATTAAAAGTAATAACACTTGACACTTATAACCAACATTTGTTGAATATTCAAAGAATGTTAAACTAAAATAAAATTACAATGATTAAAAAAATCTTACCCTAATGAATTGTATTGAAAACTAAAATATGATTTGCAATATAAGGACCATTGCTGACAAAAAGTTAAGGAATCTAAGTTGCAAGAGCAAATGGGAATCTAAGTAAGTGGGATCAATGTTTAATGGTATTTTAAAGCACTATATAAAAGTACTTAGAGATTAATGTGTACATGTGATGTGTGCGCTTAGAAACTATTTACTATATTGTTTGATTGTTGTACTATATGTTGAGATCGCTTTACTGTGTATTGCCCCTTGATTTGATTGTTTGTAATTAGTCGATCACCTCTAAAATGAACTAAACTAAAACTTAAACATATAAATAGTAACAGTACATGCATTACAACCCACTAGAGGAAATAGTTAGGATTTCCGATCAAATACCAACCATTCGACGAAGTAGTGATGATTGGCCTTCCCCTACCTTTAAGGCCGAACTAAGTGACAAAAGAGAAAGTCATACTAAGGTTGGGGGCAGTAGGTTCGAAGAGGTCTCGAGAGGAGCATGTCTCCATTACACAAACCTAGGTTTGGTTAGAAGGCATCATGGCCAATGAATGCCTCCATTATGCAAAAACCCCTCAACCCGAGTTAGAGCAAGTGCAATTTTTCTAACTTCACGATGGACTGAATGACATTGTACGGATGGCATATGCTTATTGCAATACATTGTGTTACATCTAACTAACTAAATGACAACCCTGTTTGATTATTGTGTTGTGTATGCTTCCATCTCCATCTCCTTACTAACCGATGGTAATGCATATCCTCATAGTTCTTTTACAGGTCTTAGAAGATAGACATCAAGACTACCCAATTTCTAGATGTATAAGAGATGGGTAACGAGTCTAGAGTGAGGAGCAAATGGACTAAAATATTTTATCTATCTTCATTTTAGTGTTAACTGGGCCATTAGTATAACCTAAACTAACTTGTAGTATTATATTTATTGTAAAAAAAATTTTGAATTCTTTTATGTAACTTCTTGTACAAAAAAATTTCAAGTATTTTTCAAGAGGATTATATTAATCAAACTTTTATTTTTCAAAGAAATATATGAACCAAATATCTTTATTTTACTATAGCTATTAAACTAAAGATACTTCAGAGTTATTTAGTTGTATATGTTTTGTGTGTACCAAGTCTGTGAGAATAGCTAAGTGACTAGCTTCTATTGTAAGTTACTGTACATGGCAAAGCTATTACAACTTTACTGCTTTTGAGGCGTGACAATACCACACATATAGACTATAATTATTGGTGGTTTGATACAACAACAAACTTCATACAAAGCTACTTAAGGTTTCATGAGACATAGGAGATGGTTATCTCTATCAACCCCTAAATGGCTTGCTATAGTAAGACTTGAGCCCCTTTGTTCTCCTACCTTTACTAAGAGTCATGAGATACTCTAACTTTTGGGATAATGGAAGTGTATTTCTTTTTTATGTTTACATTGTATCTCAATGGTTGGTAAAAAAAAAAAAAAGAAAGAAATTATATCTTAATGAAGCATGTTTGTTGCATTAAACTTAAGCATATATGCAAGTGGCATCAAGTGTGCTTATTACCTAGTATCTTACTAAGTTTGTTGTCACTCACCTCTCTTCTTACCATGTCGAATGTTGATATGATTGTTGATGATTTATATTGTGAGCTTAATTGTTGCTTCTACAACAAGAATCTAAATGACATTATCTAGAGGATTCTCGACTTAGAAACATTCCTTCTTTTGCATGTTTTAGATTTTGGACTTGCCTTACAATTTTAGTCAAGTGTTTTGGAGTATTGTAAAAGAACTTTAGACACTTATGGATTTTATAACAATATATTTATGTACTTTATAGAAAAATGTTTTCTACAAATGTAATTGATAAATGTTTTAGAAATCAAACAAGTTAAAAACTAATTAAACCAATCTAACTGCATTACTAGCATTAACACATCTTACATAAGTAAGATAAGTAATGGGTTATGATCGCCTTTTTAGGTTTTGGGGAATGACATGCTTTACCCCAAATTCCTTATGTTGATAGGCATCTTATTTGAGCTTTCAGTTCCTTTCATCTAATGGACATCTTTTCTTCTCAATGCTCAATTAGGCTTATCTATAACCACTGAAATGTTATCTAAAGACTGCGCGTCTCTCCTAAGGGTCTAGCTTCATGCTCAAAACTTAAAATCAAAATCTTCACATAATAGCTCAATTGCTTGATATTTAACATGTAAGGACAGTATGGAACTATTGACTCATGCAATTGCTATGAAAGGAAGGAATCTTCTATGGTTGACTATCAACATAAACTAGTAAGTCCTTTAGATAGAAAGAACCATTGTCACATAGGCATTTGGTCATGTACTCTTAAACCATGGCTTCTAATTTATCGATGAGAAGGATGTTTGAGTGAAGCTTGATGCTCCTAAGTGATAGTCTTTGTTGTGGATTGCGAATGGTAATGCTTGGTAACACTACATGATGAGGCAATAGTTCAAAAAACGACACATGTTAAATAGCAAATTGAAGAAGTCGATACATTCAACAAGTCTACAAAGGCCTCCTTAAACTCAACTAAAAGATCTTTTAGTCAAGTAATAAAATTTGGAGAATTATTTCAATAATTGATCTTTTAGTCCACTTTAATGCCATGGGCTTCTTGTGCTCTTGGCAGGGCTTAGTGATCCAAGCCTAATTATTTTAGGGATGTTTTAAGGATATTTAGTTTTCTAAAGTTGGAATAAGGATCTTAGAACTAGTCTATCTACTCTTAGCCTTTCTTAATTATCGAGGGCATGAAGATAAGCCTTACAACAAGCTTGTTATCTTCCAAAGCATCCATAGGCTTGGTTATAAAACTTTAGGCCCCATCTAATTAAAAGCCATGATGAGTTATAAAGAGTTATGAGGCATAAAGAATTATGAGGCTTTATCTCATCCGTTGAATCACTAATTGTTAGAAGCAATCCAATGAATATCATAAATAGCTCATCTCATTTGATGATCAAGATCGAGCCTCAAGCTCTATAAATAAGAGCTTTCTCTTCCTCATTTAACGAGATATAGAGTATTTCAAAAAATGTCATTACTTTGCTGTACTCAATCTAAGCAAGACCAAATAGCGAATCAATTAAGAACAGGTGAAACATAATCAAGAATGCTCAAATGCGATCTTCTATCACATGCACGCATTTGACAACAAAGTTTGCCTATTCCTTCTTCCATGTCTTTATTTAATATCTCTCCACATGTAATCAATTCAAGACTTCTCGAGATCATCCAACACTCAACTTATATGTGATTGATTGTTTGTAGCAACTCTACCTCTATATATTCTATTTGATTTTTAAATTAAAAGTTCTCCTTTTTTTATTTCATTTTCATCAAAATTATTACTTAGTTTATCAACGGTAAGGTGATTTGCAAGCTTATTAAATTATGAAATTATGATTTTTTCAATCAATTGGAGTACAACTTGAAAAGACAAAATATTAAACGTTTCAATATAACATCAAATCTCTTGTTAAGTATTACAAACTCTAAGTTCATTTACATAAGTTTCCAATTTCGTTATCGATGAAAAATTTGAGGTACTACACTAGAAGGCTACGACCTTTTAAGTCGAATTATGAACTTTCAAGGGTTATTATGAACTATTTCAACCATTAGAGACATAAAATCTCACTTTGCAAAGCCATTTATCGACGATTAGTCTTATCATTGTGGATGATTGGTATGAAGATACTTCTGCAAACTTTCGGATTTTTTGTTATGACAATGAGTAATTACTTGTTGACGAAACAGTCTCACCGAAATAAAGAGAAAAATATTCTTTCTGAGTTATTTATCACAAAAGTCTATAAAATATATTCTTCGAGTTACTTTTGACTCTTCAGATATTGACCCAACGAATCAGTCCTAAATTCTTGAATTTCTTCAAAAGACTACTCTACTCCGAGTACTACTTTCACAAATAAATATCCATTATAAGAAAAACACATGCTTGGAGACAAATACCATTGGCAACGGTCTTATGTTACCTCCATGTGTAAGTTTTAGCAAATGATTTCAGTAGAACCTCATTAATGGGCATGGTATGGTTCCAAATGTGTCATTAATCGAACGATAAGACTGATTTATATTAACAGAAATTGCATTAAACAAACATGTTTACTTTTTATTAATAAAACCATCCATGTATAAGACAACGCCTCGCATTACATGTACAAGTTTGCTGTTCCACATCCTGCTTTTCCAAGAGGATTGCCTGAGATCTAGAATTCTGGATACTATCTTCTAAATATTAACAAAAAGTGTGCTACCGCCTTGTACATGTTTGTCTGGCTAGCTGCGAGTAAGGAAAGCGAGAGCAGTGAAAGCAGCACAAGCCTGGTGTTCTAGCGACTTCTTGGGTCCGATGCACTTTGATGGTTATTTAATTTGAGTGAAAAAAAAGAAAAAAATCCTCCGCAGCTTTATATTGTAACATGCTCTGTCCGGGCGGTTTCTTCTGCATCTTTATTTCCATACTGTTGCTGGCTATTTCTAGCAAGAGCCAAAGAGGCTTTCTCTCTCCCTAAAGGACAATAAGCAGCGGAGCTTCCGAGGCGCAACAAAATTAACGCTCTAAATAACCGCACGGTTGCAAACTCTTAATCCCAATATCCTGATTCTTGGGGATGAGCTTGATGCAAGCTTTATTTCTTTCTGCGCACAGCTCGCAGCTCCAGCATCCAAAGCAAATTTTCATACAAGCGTCTAGATTCATAGGCGTAGCTCTTTACTGCTGGTCGTAAATGAAAGAGTAACTAGACTGCCAACACAATTGTTAGGAGTGATACAAGGATGTGAAAAAGTTAAAATTGAATCATGACATCCACAGCACACCAAGTGCTGCAACCCATTTCAATCCTGATGTCTCATAGAATGATAAGTTAAGGTTCCTCGGCATATTGAAGCTTATGGAATCTGCCACATACTCATTTCACTTGGACCTTCGTCTCCGTGCGGGCAATACACTACCTGATGCAGGAGTCCCTGCGCATGACGATTCATGTCTTCTCCTCCTTGACCATGTATCAAACATAAAAGTGAAAATAGATCTCAGAACACTGAACAAATGTATGCGCAATTTCTGGCGATTCCATCGTTTCTTTTTCACACCGAATGCGGACCATGTATTAGGAAGACAACAGCATCTTGTAAGTGTTGCTCATAGTTTCTACTTCTATATATACATGAACACAAGTATATATGATTTACTCATGGAGAAATTTAAATTTATTAGGCCAAATATTTCCATATCCTAGTAAATATTAGGGAGAGGAATCAAATTCTAAAGAATTAAAAGCGATGAGGCCCTGCTCTTTACAATAGCACCCGTAATATGACCATGCTCTGACCAAAAAAATATAAATAACAAAAATAAAAATTAAACCAAACAAGACCATAGAGATATTGTCTTTTGCTTCATGGAGGACTAGAGGCCTTTACCTGATTGCCATTCTTCATTTCTCCAAAATCCCATTGATCAAAAACTACGGCAAAATCCTGTTTATTTCCACACAAATTCCGAGAGAGAAAGCTTTTCAAACACTACAGGTTTTGCAGTTGTGGAATTCTTCCCTTATAAACTCGATATTTGGAATCCCGTATATGTTTGACTAAAAACAAGAGTCCTTTCATGATGCTAGAGAGCTAGAACAGCAAAATTCCATTACCACCCCTCCCTCTCTGTCTTCTACGACAATAAACAGATAGGAACTTGGCTTGAGTCCCCCAGCTATAAGAATCTATTGCAGATACAACAAAAAAATATTTCTGTTGCACTGAATTTGAACATGCATATTGGACCTTTAAGATAGAAGACATCTGAAAAACAAGATCTCAATATCATTAGATCAACATTCAAGGAAAAACCTTCAGTGAGCTGTGGAAGAATTGAATACTAAAGAAGGGAAATATGCAAATTCACCAGAGGTAAGGAAATGAGTAAATATTTCAAAGAAGATAAATGATTTATGTTGACAAAAACGACACACATGAAATCTGTTAAATGGAGATAATTGGGGCAGTGGAAATAATAAAGTGGATTATGACAAGGCAACTTAATTATGATGGAGATAATATAATTGCAAGTGCAAATACATATGCCTTTGGCTGGAATAGTACAAGCAAACACCTAACATAAGGGCAACCGACAAAAACTTGTCCAACAATCGGATTCAACTAACATCATTGGAAGGATTATAAAAAGGTAATAACTTGACCCAAAAAATAAATAAATAAGAAGGTTTAACAAGCAACAACGTCAACAGGGGGGAAGCTGCAGCATCAGGCTTTGGAAGATTTACAGATGAAAACATACTATTTTTAATATAAATGTGCATTTATGTGAAGAGGCAACTTGACATGAAAGTAAAAGACTTGTAATAGGGTTTGCTCATTAAGCAGCAAGCCGTGGAAATAGCCTTCTCCTCAATGAAAACACCTGCAGTCTCGTGGATTAATGGATGTGAATGCAAAAAAAGTAGTGTGATAAAGAAATAAAAAATAGGTCATCGTGTACATCATACTTAAAACAGCTGAACCATTGAAGACATAATAAATCAATCACAAATAGGATGACACATCCCTAGATACCGACATTTTCTGAAAATTTTTCATCTATATTCAGATATTAAAAGTGTCCATACATTGGATATTCTGGTGATAATACCACAAAAAGAATAAACCTTACCAAGTTAATGGCAGCAAAAACAGACCTGAAAGGGAATAGCAAAAGGCACTCAAAAGAACGTCCAAAGCATCAATCTCACAGTTTCTTTTGTTGGCATCCACAGCCAGATCTGCTAATTACCAGCCAATGAAAATTCATCTAAATTAGGGTCATTAAGCAGGAACATATCTATAATGGTGGAACTTGAGATATTACCTCCTGTATAATACTTTAATACATATATAAGCCACAACTTCGAAATCAACTTGAGAGTAGTTAGGAAGTCAAAATCACATGTCAAGGACTTCTTCCTCTCACACCAATATTTGTGCGACTTTGAGTAACATGCATTGGTGAGGTTGCATCACAAGATAAGATGGCCAATAACTTTTTTCATCTCACCATGGAAAGAAAAACAAATTGAATACATCAGGCATGCAGAGTTCAATATATGATCACAACATAGTCAACAAAATAAACAAACTAATGACATTACCTACAAATGAATTCAAAATATAGGAAAAGTTCAAGCATATACTGACTAATAATGGTGCCAAGAAAATGATGAGTATTTAATATACAGAAATTATCAAGAACACTTATTTGATATGAAAATCACACCAGAACTGCTTTATCATCAACAACTACACCAGTTTCCTTTAATCTTTGTTCAATTCCATATGTTTTTAGGTTCGATTGTAATTAGAGATTAATAATCCAACCAAGCAGGTTAGGAAAGAGAGGTGGAAATACAGCTACATAATATACATTGCATTTAACAAATACCATGTGAAGAAGCAGACCTAAAGCTCCCACATTTTCATCATACAACAAACTAGCAAAAGAGCAGCATGAGCAGAATCTGTCATTAGCATTCCTAACTAGCCTTAAACTCTTTAGTTCACAACCAACAAAATAGGCATTAGGCAGGCTGCTCAAAAACTCATCAAGCCTTTCAAAAAATCCAGTCCCATCAACAGTATTCTCCACCTTGTGCCCTGGACCATTTCCTTGTCTGACTGCCAGTGCAGGCTCCTCCCCCTCATTGCATAAATCCACATTAAAATCCAAATTTTCCTTTCTTCCTCTTCCCATCTGCCCTGCCTGAATTCCCAACCGTCTTCTTACTCAACTCCCCCCTATCCCCTCCAGCTCCAGCTTCCATGGATTCTCACCAGCTGCAGTCTCTCCACCACCAGCATTTCCCAACTTCACCACCTTATCCACCCCTCTCCTCAGCCTCTCTCTGGCTAGGGTCATTTTGTCTTATTTTGATGTATAGTAATACATGCGCTTACGTAAGTTCCCAAGTTTATCATCCACAAGCCATTTGTTTTGTAGTTGTGGATTATAAACTTGGTTTGTTTTGTACATCCTAGCTGCATATCTTTCACATATAATACATTTTCTGACCTTACCCAAAAAAAAAGTCAGCACTTCCCAGAGCTGGAACCCAGATGGGCTGAGTATGTGTCCAAGTCAATTCAGTAGAAGTGCAAGTCACCTGAGCTGAAGCGTGAGTCGGCTGAGTCGCAGTACGAGTCTGGGCCCCAGCTGACTCAAAGCCATTTTCAAAAACGCATCCAGATTAGGTCATTAGGCAGGAACATACACAGAATAGTTGAACCTTAGCATACATGTATTAGCCACAACTTACAAATCAACTTGAGAGTAGTCAGGAAGGAGAAATTACATGTCTCAATGGGTGTTTCTTCTCACACAAATATTCATGTAACTTTGGATAACATTCATTGGTGAGGTTACATGGTCAGATAAGATCAGCCAATAACCTATTTCATCTCACCAAAGAAAGAAAAACAAATTCAATACACCAGGCATGGAGAGTTCAATATTTGATCACACGGTAGTCACCAAAATAAACAAACTAATGACATTACTTACAAATGAGCCATAAAATAGGAAAAACCAAGCAAATACTGCCTAATAATGTGCCAAGAAAATGTTCAAGTATTTACTATACCAAAATCACCAAGAATATTCATTTGATATGAAAATTGCGGCAGAACCACTTTATCATCAACAACTCCAGCAGGACCCTTTAATTTTTTTCAATTCCAATGTATCTATAGGTTCAATTTTAATAATCCATTAGAGAATAATAATCCAACCAAGCAGATTGGGAAAGAGAGGTGAAAATACTGCTACATGATATACATTGCATTTAACTTAAAGGGCCATGTGAAGAGGCAGATCTAAAGCTCCCACATGTTCATAGTACAACAAACAAGCAAAAGAGCAGCAGTACAACAAAAAAGAAAAGCATCGATGGAGCAGAGTCCATCATTAGCATCCCTAACTAGCCTTAACCTCTTTTTCATTCACAACCGACAAAATAGGCAGGCTGCTCAAAAACTCATCAAGCCCTTCAAAAAATCCAGTCCCTTCAATAGTATCCTCCACCCCATGCCCCGGCCCATTTCCCTGTCTGACTGCCCGTTGAGGCTCCTCCCCCTCATTGCTGAACTCCACATTTAAATCCAACTTTGCCTTTGGCCCTTTTCCCATTTGCCTCCTGCCTGAATTACCAATTGTCTTCTTACTCGACTCCCCCTTGTCCCCTCCACCTCCAGCTTGCACTGGATTCTCACTAGCTGCAGTCTCTCCACCACCAGCATTTCCCGACTCTGCCACCTTATTTACTCCTCTCCTCGGCCTCTCTACTGGGGTCGCATTGGCCAATTTTTTCCCAACTCTCCTCCTCCTAGACTTCCTCATGGCCTTATTACCCACCCAGTCATCATCCGAATCTTCACTCGGGTCTGAAACTTCTACATAAACCTCATCGTCATCATAGTAAACCCTCGGCATCTGCTTTTTATGTGCACCTCTCCTGGCCCCAACCAAAGTAGGACAAACAACCATAGGTGAAAGCGGGTTCCACTTAGGCTTTTTATCCGACCCTTTAGGATTATTACCTCCAAACCCTAACGGGAAATAGCCCCAGCATGAAAAGTATTCATCTTTCTCCGCCGCAGGTGGTGCAGGCACCGATACTGCCTCAAACGCCCGCCTACAGTTTTGACATTTTAAAGCACACTCCTCATATACCCTAGGGTACTCGTACAGATAATAACAGTAGGGGCATGCAGTCCAGAAACTATTCACACTACCAGCAGAAGCAGAGTCAGCGCTTCCCTGAGCTGGAGCCCGGGTGGGCTGAGTAGGCGTCCGAGTCGAGTGAGTAGACGTGCGAGTAGGCTGCGTCGAAGTCCGATTGGGTTGAGTAGCAGCACGAGTCTGGTGAGTCTGGGCCCCAGCTGACTCGATGCCGTTTCCAAAGATCGGCTGACTTTCTCGTTCGGCCTCTCCATCACCAAAAGATATGATACCGCTCCTGGGGGCTGTCCTAGGGCTTCTCCTTGGGTTACCGAGTTGGCCAAGTAGACTCAGTTTAAGCTCGTTGTCGTACAATGTTTTCTTGGATGGATTGGAGAGTACGGACCATGCTTCAGAGACGAGTCTGAAAGCATGATCTGCAAAGGGGAGCTGATTACGTTCAGGGTTTAGCAAAAGAGCAAGCTTGCGGAACTGAGTCGCGATGAGCTCGAGGTTCTGAGTCAAGTGACCGAGCTGGAGGATGGCATAATAATCAGGCTGGCTGTTACCGTTGCTGCTGTTGACTTGCGACTCACTGGCTAAGAGCGTGTCGACGATGGCGAGAATATGTTCGGCAGCTTCCAGGTGAGGGTCGGATTCACGCGCACGAATCGCGAAGGTGCGAGTGCCATGGAAGTCACGCGTGGCGAGGAGCTTCTCTGCTGCCATCAACCAACGCTCCGCCTCAGCTCGGTGGCTGCTATCCATTTCTTTGTCTCTCTTTCGTCCCCAATTTTCTCTCTCTCTTGAGGTTTTTCTTTTTTGTTGTTTTATTTTGAGTTTTGATTTTCTCTCTTGTTTTGATTGAGGGAAGAAAACGGTGTGAGCGATCTAATTTTCAGGTGGACGAAAATGCTTATAACTTTTTCAGAAATAATTCTGCACCTTATCCTCATTTTGACGGTTTTGAGTTCATCATGAGGGTAATATCGTCTTTCCATGATTATCATAGTCCTTGCAGTTTTGTTGTCGGAAAGGAGCCGATTTTCTTATGGATAAAAGAGGACGGTAGATTTCGGGGAATGAACGGATATAAGGTGTAATAAAATTAGTTTTGTAGGGTATCATGGTATTTAGGAGGTACCCGATGAGCGATTATTTGTTAATTGTTGTACATTTTGCTAGTGGAATGCGTGGGAATGGATTAACGAAAGAAGAGGAGGGCTTGTACCGTGCAGTCACGGAGTAAGAGGGGGCCTTAGTCCGGACCCATAAATTTTTTCCCCCCATACTATACATTAGATCCCAGCAATATACATATATATAGGCATTAAATCTCGGAAATCGAATCAAACTCATCTAATTAGTTTAATTTTGTGCAATTTGCAAACTAATACTCCGACCTGTTTCTACAAGCTTTCTTTATTAATTTTTTTATTAACATTAAGGATATTAAGATCTATTTATAGTTAAATGGGAATGATTATACTAAGAATCTTTTGAACATGGACCAGAGATAAATTGTCATACCTGTTTTAAAAATTTAATAGAAAACAATTTGCAGAAAATTAGATGAGCAGATATTGTAGTAAAAACATACTCATTAATACCATTTTCATTTGGAACTACCTTTTAACTAAAACTAAAAAAAAAAATTAAGCACATAACCTACGTGCCTTAAATAAAATGCAATCAAGTGAAAAACTCAACGTACACATTGTTGATAGAGTTCTTTAAATATGAGCCTCTCAAATCTATCCAAATCTAACACATCTCACTACTTAAGGCTCATCATCTTGGGCTCAAGCCTTAAGCCTAGCTTACGCAAGCCTAATAAGCTCTTTAATGACTAGAAAACAATGGATAAGAATAATAAATTAAGTTAACAACCACCTCCAGAATATCTAGGATACGTTGGACACCACGAGTTCATTCTCTCATACTTGTAGGAGAAGATCTCTCGCACTATTTGCCCTCAAACTATCAATGCCTCTTTACTATAAATACCAAATTACCACCTAATAATAAAATCTCTTTACACTTTGCATATTAAAAGTTGCCTATTGCTCTCAAGTATCCCCTACTCTTTATAATATACTCTTAACTTAAGTATCGAAATGACCATATCGGACAACATCGTTAGTATTCCTTCATAATATTCTATTTTGCAGGCTTACCACGCGTAAAGCTCAACCTCTATAAATAAATACCCTGAGAAGACACATATTTTATTCTTTCCAAAGCGAAAAACACAATATATATGTGCCTGTACCTTAACTAAAAATGAACATATTCAAAAATTGCAAATTTTAAGTCATTTCACTCTTACATTTTATTTTTTACTCTTTCTCACTATAGATTCACTCTACATTCCTAATTTATTGCGTTTTCAAGTATCATCTTCCGAACCCAATGAAAATTTTGAAACTTTTCTTTTCTCCCGTCTTTTCTTTCTTCAAACCATATAAGTCTAAATGCATTGTCTTCCCTCTCTAGCCCTTAAACTTCTTTCTCTATATCTTTAATTACAATTTTTTATTGTTTATTTTTTTTTGCATAAATTGCAAGTACTTATGTCTCATTCATGCTTAATCTCCACTACAGTCTTATGTTATAATCTGTAAGAAGTACTTTCGGAATTTCTCCTTTTAATTTTCCTTTTCTATAATGTTTTGGTTATTATGGTTCTTCAAAGAAATTGAAGTGTGTTAATTTGTATTTGTTTAGTTGAAAATGAAGTGCAAATGTAATATCTCAAAACCTAAGATGTTACGACCCACCACATGTTATTACTAGATAATGACACGTTTAAGGCTCTTCAACCATCTAAAATCCATAAATACCTATAACAACTACTAAACTCTTATTAACGCAATACTATAAATATGAAGTTTGAGTGGTAAGATACAATCTAGTCTACATCCACATAATATAGCACCTGAGATCAACTGATCAACAATTGCCTGATACTAAACAACTAGAATCCATGGTAACTCTCTAATATACACAATCCGCTAGACACTATAACTAGCAACTAGACATACCACTAAAGTTTATCATGACAGCACACATAGTTGACAGAAGCCAATAGAAATGATGAGTCTTCTCTCCTAAATATATATAACTTAATTTCAATAAGTGAAGACACCGATCACAACAGTCACTTAGTAATCATCATAGTAGTCATAATACTCAACAATTTACCTAATCTAATCAAACTCTAACTTAGATTCCTCATAAGTTACAAGATCACATGTAGCACGTGCAACTAATAGACAAAGGGTCCTAAAAGGATGAGTTAATACCTAATTCATGAATACTAAAAACATATGTATGTGATGAGCAATCACATGCATTTTATGCATGCATGTATCACTGACAATCAATTTAATTATCTTTGATTTAATCCCTTAAGGATACTTATGATCCTTCTACTAGGGTTATAAATGAGCTGAGCTACTCATGAGCTAAGCTCACTTTAAAGTCAGCTCAGCTTGACCTTAAGCTTGATTTTTAAATAAGTCAAGCTTGAGCTCAAAATGAAATTTATTTATATATATGAGCCGAGCTCGAGCTTATGTTTATGCTCATGAGTAGCCTCATTAGCAAGCTTATTTATATCGTTAACGAGCTAGGCTCACGAATAGGCTCGCAATCCATATATTATACTAAAAATCACATTACATGAAAAAATATTATAAGCATGAGTTTGTTTAGGCTCATTCATCTAAACGAGCTCGAATTTAAACTCATTTATGTAAATGAGCTCTAGCCCTTTTATCTAAACAAGCCAGGTTTAAGCTTCAAATTCCTTAGCAAGTTTAAGCTCGAGCTTATAATTTTTGAGATCGAGCTTATGATTTTCAAATTTGGTAAAAGTTTGGCTTAACTCGACTTGGCTCAGCTCAAATGCAATAATTCTTAAATGAACCGAGCTTAAACCTTTAAAAACTTATCTCGGATCGATTAGGCTCATTTATAACCCTATCCAACATACTCTATATAATATATAGAAATATATATAATACATTTGGGATATTGCCACCTCAAGTCCCAAGACTACAATATCAGGAACTATCACTCTAATCCTTAACACCCATGAATCATCCTAAAATCTACCTGAATCATCTCAATATATAACTTCACTAGGGATACCTCTACATATTAATTAATGGGTGACTTTAGGTTTCTACCATTACAAGTAAGCTGAACTATATATACATACAATATACAACATTATTAGTGAACATGTACTTCGTAATGTGGTCTCAATCTAACTTGGACTACTATCAATGCTAATTCCTAATAAACAAATAAGACACATATACACACACATGCCCCTCAAAATCTTATCTAACTAATGAATAAGACAGAAAATTTTATACTCTATATTATTGCAATATTATAAGAAAAATTACTTATAATATAACTGAAGGAAAAAAAACCAAATTATCAAATTATTCACATTAGAAATACAAATTTTCAAAACTCTTCCAAGGAATTACTATTTGGATGAGTCAAGAATCACCATCCAAACTGTTAAACAAAGTACGGAAAAAGGTTTAACCAAATCAACTTGATGGTTCTAAGAGAACTTACCAACCAATTACTTTTTCTTCTCGTTAAACTCCTACAAAACTGGCAGGCCAATTAGTTTATTAGCTTTTCTTTTATCAAAGTATCACAATTGGCTACCCGGTTTATTATAAGCCAACATGTTGATTTCCCCCTACAACTTTTTGTAGAAATTCTTTCAGTTTCCACAAATAGCAACACCAGCAAAAAACTTAACTTCTCCCTCAATAAGACCTATTACTCGATTACAAACACAGTAACCCTTACTCTAAACATGGTTTTTCATGATCAATAATAGATTATTGTACATAGTTTTGACAACTTCCAATATTTACTTAGTCTCTTGTGAATTCTTGAACCAAACAACAATTTTAATTCGAATCCAACATTTCCTTAAACTAAGATCACAAACCCATGTCAAAAGCATGCCTAAGGTCATGAAATATACATCAAGTTCATATCTTACCAAGCTTTGACAACTCCAAAACGTGTCTTTAACACTGCCTTTCTTCTAGAATATGATAAGGATTTGGTTTTCACCATTGAATTTACACTAGACATGTTTGGCACTTGAAATTCGATAGAAAAACAATAAAAGAGAATCAACTTTCCTTAAGATTTCGAGTTCAATTAAGGAAGTAATGAAGAAACTACCAAGAAGGAGCTAAGTCATGAGAGAGAAAGAAGAAGAAGAAAGAGAGAAAGGGGGAGGAAAAAGATATGGATGATTCAAAACAAAAGATAGTTAAAGGAGACTTGTAAAGAATTACAATATTGCTCTTATGTATAAAGGATCTATTTTTACATTTTTACTAGGTGTTACATCCTCTTCCCTTTACAAAAAAAACTTTGGGAAAATACAAAAAAACTCCCATAAACTTTGACTTAGATGCAGATTAATTTCCTAAACTTTCAAAATAAGGTTTTTAACCCTTTAAACTTTGATAAATTATAATCCTTATACTTTGATTTTGGTACGTAAACATATTCCTAAATTATAGAGTGTTTAGGGGTATTTACATACAAAAATTAAAGTTTATGGTGTGTTTATGCACCAAAATAAAAATTTAAAGGGTATTTACATATCAAAATTAAAGTTTAAAGGGGTTATAAGGGTTGTTTGCTAATTTATGAAAGTTTAAGCACGAGAAACCTCACTTTGAAAGTTTAAGGAGTTAATTTGCACCTAAATTAAAGTTTAGAGGGGTTTTTGCAATTTCCCTAAAAAATTTTGTTCTTAAAATTTAATTAGATCTTGGAAGAGTTTCAAGTATTTCCTTCTTGTTTTCTCCACTAGCTTCTAAGAAGATTCATTTGCAAACTAATTACATTACTATAATTTTACATAGTTATTAACTCTTCTCCTCAATATCTTCTCTTTGGTATCTATAATTCTGATAGGCCCCTCTACTATCAAAAAGTTTGCCTATGTAATAAAAGGTTTTAAAGTAATAACTTAATTTAGGTTAAGCATATGCTACCCTAATATCGGTGATGGATGACATCCTATACCCTTTAAACTTTTTTGGGAGTGCTTTCCTACAAGCTATCATTAACATTTTATTTAATTTTTTATTCACCCTACTAGTTGAGTTTACTGTTTTTAATACTTCATTAAATCCTCTATTTATCCTGGTAGTTAATATTTACTCATTTGTATCCTACAACCTTGACTTCTTTATATACAATTTACCCTATTTCATCTAAATTTTCAATCGAGATAGGTACTTTCCCTACTTAAGTTAAGCATTTACTTTGCCTTTCATTTACTTAAATAGCAAAACTCATTATATCCATCACCGACTTAGATTCTAGAACCATTACATTGTTCAAGCCTTTTCAACTTCACTCTTAAGTTTCCTACCTTTCTATTATTGCTTGACTTATCAATTTCATCAACTTCTATCACAGTCACTTCATTACTTAACAAGTTTTCCCTAATTTATATACCTCCATCTCTTATCTCTAGGGTATTACAATATGTCATTTTTCATTCCTTCATATTTATTCCACTTATCATTCATCTAAATTATGATTACAATACCATTATCCTCACTTTAACAACTAAGACATCAACACATTACTTCCAACACATCAAATTTTCAACCCTCCATCACCATATCACAACAAGATAACCACCAACAACAATCCCTTTAACCAACATCATTTCCAACGCCATTCTTTTAACTTCTAATAGATTAGAGACATAAATTTAATAACAAGAAACATCGCCTTCTAGTTCTTGCAAATCTTTAAGCAAATCTACAATTCCAAGGAGAAAAGTAAACACCTCTTAAGCTTGTACCATCTTTTGCTCACTAGCAATTTTTAACCATACAAGCTCAAGAGTTCTCTTGATTCCTCATTTCTAGTATTGTTATCAGACCTCACTCTAAACTATTAACTTCCTTCGCTAGTCTTAAGCTTAAATTAGTTTGACTGTTACATTTGTAGGCTATAATGTTGTTTATATATTCAATTTCATTACTTTTGTGTCTTTTAAGGTTGATCATACCTTTTAAATTGTTTAATTAAGCTTCAAAAGGTCCTATTAGATTTTGTTTTACTTTGTTGTTTCTTATTATCAATATAGTTATTATTTTTCGTCATTATTGTTATGTTAGTTAAAATTATAGGTATGTACTTTTCTCTTCTTACCACTTTGTTGTATGCAATTAATTATTTGCTATTTATCAATTAAATACACCATTGCATTTATTCCAAGCTCTAGTTCATTAATTATCATTTTATATGCTTTTATACTTTTATTGCTTTTGATTAGTGATGAGAAGCTAAATTATACATCTCAAAGCATGTACACATAAGTTGGGATCAACAAGTAACAACTCATGGGTGAACTCATCTAAGATAAGACTCATAACTCAACTTAACTTACATCATAAGATTTGACATGACATGTCAATATCATTGTTAGCACCCGACATACTTAATACGATTTAGACCAACCATAAAGGAAAAAATAAAACTCATTTAGTCCCATCTCATGTGTACATGTATTCTAATTATATTTAAACCACTTACCTAATTTATTGCTATAATTATTAGTCTATAAATCAATAAACTTTTTGTTATTTTGCATTACTACTCACTGTAGATAATTTAGTGATATAGTTTCATATTTTAGGCCCATTGGCATTGGTATTAGTGTTTATTAATTTTGCTTTCATTGCTTATAATAGCATTATTGCTTTTGCAAGGGTGCCATGAATAAACTAATTTTGGAAGGCTTTTTGAAAATAGATTTTATTATTCATGTTAAGGCCTTATATATATGTACATGTATGTTTATAAAGATAGAGATAGAGATAGTTCATTACCAACATAAATATATTGGTTAATTCAAGGGGTGTCTTGGTTTCCATGAAAGGTATCTTTTCAACTTCGCAATTCTATTTACATATTATTCACTTAAGTGGAGTGAGATTTCCATTCTCCCTTATTCATTTTTTAGCCTTTATTACCATGTTCGCTTCGTTGAATCGCTATTCTTAAGGAATCAAAATTCTTAAAAACTAAGAGTTTGATTTCCTTGACGGAAGTTAAGAATTAGAATTCCTAGCTAGGGAAAAAAGACCCTTACTATCCTTATCTTTTTCTTCACCACTAGCAACTACCTACTACCACCCTACTACCATCATCCATCTATGACCATACCATCACTACATAGCACCAATACACTCACAAATTGCAAAAGAGAGTAAGTAGAGAGAAAGAGATCCCAAGAGAGAGAATGTAAGGAGAGAGAAAGGGATCAATAAAGAGACAGTGAGAAGAGAGAAAAAGATCGCAAGAGAGAGAGAGAGAGAGAGAGCAAGGAGTTAGAGATAGAAAATGAGTAGGTAAAGAGAGATGATAAGATAGAAAGAGAGAGTAAAGAGAAAGGAAGAAGTTGAAGGGCAAAATAATCCTTTAACTTCTGTTACAAGTTTATTCCTTATTGTTCTTTTTGTTTAATTAAATAATGCAATAACGATTCTTCCCCTTATTTTGTTCCATAGGAATCACAATTCTTATGAAACAAAATTGCAATTTCTCCATATTTTATTCAATAAAGTGAATGGATAGTTAGTCTTTTAAATTTGCTATTTGGTTATTTTATTCTTATTTAACTTCTATGATTGATTTTTGGGAAATTTTTTCTTGTAAAAGTTAAGATAAGTATGTGAATGGATATATATATATATATATATTTATATATACTATGAGTGTACACAAGCATTTTATTTCACTTTGTTTTTCTATGTTAATTTCTTAAGTATAACTATTATGGGTTAATCCTTTTTACTTATTCTCTTTCTAGGCATTTTATGCTGATCCTTGGTTTACAAATATTATAATGAGCATAACAAGGAGATAAGTTTAACCAAATTCTATCCTCATCCTCCATCGTATCTCTTCCCCAACAAGTCAAACACTCAGACATATTATAGAAGGATAAGATAAAAAAGAAAGCTAGCAAAGAGAAACACATTAGAAAGCTAGGTGAATAATGAATGTTAAATATAATAAGGAAAAACATAGTGATAAATCAATAAAAAAAAAACAAAGGTAAATTATAAAAAATAAATATGCAAAACATAATGACTAGAGAACTATTTACTATAATTCAAATTGGACCTAGTTCTACCCACTCACTTCACATCTTACTATCCTACTAATCCATAAGCTAAATTTTGTAAACCAGCAATGTGTCATTACTTTATAATGACATACTCTGGGCTCTTAACCTATCTAAAATCCATAAATACGTATAATAACTACTAAACTCTCAATAATACAATATTGCAAATATCTAAGTCTAAGTGGTGAGGCACAATCCACTTTACATCTACATACAATACCTAAGATTAACTAAACAATAACAACTTAATAGTTAATAATTGGAGTCCATGGTAACTCCTTTAACGTCTACAATTATCCTAATGCTATAATTAGCAACTAGACATACCACTAGAGTCTATCTCCACAACACATATAGCCAACAAAAGCTAATGGAAATAACATGAATCTTTTCCCCCAAACATATTTATCATCATCAATAAGTTTGGAAATTAGTCATAGTAGTTGCCTATTACTCATCATAGTAGCCATAATATTCAACAATTTATTTAATCTAACCATACTCTAACCTACGTTCTTCGTAAGCCATAAGATCACCTGTAGTACGTGTAACTAAAAGACAAAGGTCTCAAAAGGACAAACTAATGCTGAGTATGTGCGTACCAAAAGCATATGTATATGACAAGAAATCATATAAATCACATGCATTAATGCATACATTTATCATAGATGATGTGCTTATGAGTTGAGCATCGCTAAGGCTTACTTCGATAAGATAAGTCCTTCACACTAGTACAGAAAACATGGTAAGAAATAATATAAAGACAAAGTTAATATGATGCGATCTCTCAAATGTAACTCATTAAAATAGATTCAACACAACTCAACCTTTACTTAATATGACTCACAAATGAAGAAAGAGGCCCACTTGCACTAGACATCACTGTTTATTCTAATTAGATAAGAGCATAAAGGATACTTCGAGGATAACACTCACAAGTCGAGGACAAAGATGCTTAATAGACTAGATTCAAGATAAGTCTGTTATACAAGTTAAGAGACTATTTATAATAACTCTCTAAAGGCAACAAGGAAAGGGATATCATATTAAGGGTATTTTACAAATGAATTATCCTAATATATGCCTATAAAGGTATGAAAGACAAATAAGCAAAAAGGGACATAACAAAATACATCAGAAAGTTACAATACGTAGCTTAAAATGGTTAGTGCTAAGTCTGGTGTGGAATCTTCCTAGAGAGAACTAATCTAGGTGGCTGGGAATAGATTAGGACTCAGCTTTAGGACATATGGTAGGAGTAGGATAAACCTTAGGATGTTGAGAATTGGGTGGCCAACAAATAGTAGAGCAAAGGTTAGTTGACACCAGGTTAGTTACTAACTTAATAGATGTCAAGTTGGCACATAAGGGGTCGGTTGGCGGACAGGTAGCTCAAACGTTGGTAATATGGTCTTTAGCAGCTTATATTAAAGCATAGACGGGTGTAGCATGGAAGGAATACAACTAGGGGTCGTTTAGGTACTATGACTCATCCTTGGCCTATTGTCAAGCCTAATTTTTAACATATTTTTCATAACCCAATTAGTATTAAACTATAACTTGTTTAATACTAACTATTGACTAAGAGTTAAGAAAAACTTAGTTTTTATTTTAAATATTGCTTTGAAGTCGCCACTTGACCAGAGTCGCTACCCAATTGAAATTAGGAAAAATGAGGGTTAGGTTAAATCGATTAGGTAGATCGATTTAACCTAACCACTAGTCTACTTAACAAACTAATTTTAAGAAAAGGTTTTTAAAACCAAAGATTAAGTCTAGGGGCTAATCTTTTTAAACCCTTATGGTACCCTTACGGGTACTACTACTAACTTTTTGAAATTAGATTTAATTTTCAATATACTCTTATAATTTGAAATTACAATTTCTATTTTACAAAAAAAAATAAATCATGTCTATTTACGAAAAGGCTAAAAGAACTAAATATTTACAAAAGGTGGAAAAATAATTTTTTTTCCATATTTTAAGTTGTCCCACAATTGCTATGAGTACCTACATATCCATTATTCGAGATCAAACTTCTGTAGTTCATTAATAAAAACTTTAGGTGAATGGATTGATTTTAATTTCTAAAAAAAAAAAAGTTAAGTTTATGTTTTTATCCTGATTTGAGTTATTTAAGGAAAATTTTCTAAAAATGTCCTAAATTGATTTGATTATATTTTAGAAATTCTAAAAGGTCCTAATTTTAGGAAAGAGTTAATTTAGGTTTTTTTAAAAAAAAAAAATGGATTTTTCTAAGTTATAAAACAATTTTTTCTAATTTTTTTTATTTTTCTTTATTTTTTTTGTTTTGTCTTATTTTATCTTTATGTATTAATGAGAAAAAACAAAATAAAAAAACTAAGCTTTTTCTTTTTCTCTTTTTTTTTTCTTTCTTTATTTTTATTTTTATTTTTATTTTTATTTTTTCTTTTTTATTACAATTATAATCAAATAAAAATAAATAAATAATAATTTACATGAAACATGAAAAGGAAATAAAATACAATACAAAGGAAAAAAAAAGAATCGGATTAAGAGGGGGTTATGGGTCAGACTCGATTAGGGCTTTGGATCAGGCGTTGGGTCATACTTAGACGTGTCAAGTTATGCATAAAGGGTGGACAACAAGCTATTATGAGGGGTGTTTTGGGGTGATTTAGGCAACGAAACGAGCGGGGCAAAGGAAATTTACGTGTTTTTTATTAGGCTTAAGGGGGGCGAAGGTGGGTGTGTAGATGGAGTGCCTCAGTGAAAGGTAATGGGTTCATCGTGGCTCAAAGTTTAGTAGCGATGGCTATCGTAGGTAACGGACATGGTAGTTGCTAGAAGTCAAAGGGGAGTTGGGTTAGAGGTTCTTAGGTATGGGGAACCTAGCCGTAGTGTTGCTTTGGGGTGGAAGCAGTCGGAGAGTAGTGGTTCATGGAGTGGAAGTTACGGCGGTGGGGCTAGGGTTTTTGGTGGTAGTTATGGAGATTGGGTTCACAACTAAGCTTATGACTGGTGGCATTGGAAAGCTTGTGTCTTGGGGGGTTTGACCGTGGTGGTCATGTACCTCAGAAGTAGTTAGGGTGGTTTGAAAAGCAGGAGAGAGAGAGAGAGTTTGAGCAAAGCTTTTCTAGTTGATCTCGAGTGGTTCAAGAGTTGTTTATGATCTTGGAAGTGGTGCTTAGGTCCCTTTTATTTCAAGAAAACATGGAATGGATCAAAAACCCATTAATTCAAAGAATCAAATAAAATGGGTTATGGATGAATTAATTCTTAGATAAATGAAAATCGCTGCAATTTAAGTGTAAATGATGATCTATAGGCGTTCAATCTTAATCTAGATATCTAGTAGAACCTTCGAATTGCATTGAAATAGCTTGAACCAAGGAATTTAAATGCAGAGGAAAATTCGCACGTTCTAACTTTTCCTGATATTCAAATGCCATTATGATCCTCTAAATGATTGAATCTAGATATGAAATTGACATAGATGCAAAGTATTCTAAGTCTACTTCGTGATTTCACTATCAATTTAGTGAAATCATAAAGAAAATTAGATGAAAAAGGAATGAGATGTGAGCTGTCTAACTTGTTCTTATGCAAGAAAATAAAGGAAAGAATAGGAAAGGAGGAGAAAGAGAAGGAAAGGGGATGTTGACATGGCGCCACATCAACCACATAGTCTGGTGGTGTCTTGCCATGTATATTGACAAATACATAGTTGAACACATGGCAAGCAGCCAACATGTCATCCATGTTATGTATTACGACAGGCAGCTTAACATGAAAATGAAGGTGTTGACATGGCGCCATCAGCGTACAGTCGAACAAAGCAATGCTACGTATCTACAATAGACACATGGCGCAATGACATTTAGACACATGGTAGCCGTGTTTTAGGTGAAAAAATAAAAGACACTTTATGCCTATTGTAAGATTTGAACCCAAGATCTCTGAGTCTGTCATAATGCAAGTTAGAGTATTGTATCGTTAGATCATTGGCTTATGCCTTATTCATATATGCAATCAAATTGTATATATGGACTAAGTCGACTTAAGATAAGCTTAGGCCCAATGTCCCTCTTCTCTTTTTTATTATTTAAGGCCTAAAAATACTTAATTCTAAATTAAAATTCCTTATTATATTTAAACTATCTACCTTTTACCTTTTTTTTTTTTTGTTTTTTCTAAAATTTCTATTTTTTGTGTTTTTTTCTAAATTTTCTTTTTCTTTTTTCTTTTTTTTTTTTTTGCATTTTTTATGCTTTTTTCTAAATCTAAAAATTCTAAAATTCCAAAAGGTAAGGTAGGGGGGGAGACAAAAATGAGGTGTCTACAATTGCTCCTCTTTATGATGAAGTTTAAATAAAACTTCAACATAAAGACAAGAAAAGATACCATTTTTACCTTAAAGGTGAGATTGCCCTAAGAAATACTATAACTAGTTAGCTATCTTAGACTTGATCCTTTAGGGATTTCGTGAGTGGTGAAAGGTGAAAGAGAGAAGATGCTTTAGGAGTTGGCCAAGTTATAAAAGCATATTTTTCATGTTTTAAAGTGCAAATTAAGATAGAATTATTATTAATTTTATAGAAATTATTAAGAAATGGTACTTAATTATTTTCATTTGGATATTTCAGGAATTAGAGGATTCAAGAGTAGAATTACAGACGATTTAGAGGAATTTTAAGCAAATAAATGAAGTTCGGATCAACACTTGCAATATTGAATTAAAGGCAGCTGGCTTAAATGCCGACCTTACACTTACACCGCTAGCCTTCATGGAAAAGAAACTTCGCACAAGCCAACCTTAATTTCTTATATAAATAGCTTATGTTTCATCGTTTGAGAAAAAATTTTAGACACTTTTTCCTTAGACGTAGAGGGTTGTAGAATAGTCTTTAGTTAAGTCTTGAAGAATTTTTCAGGAGAATCACTTTGATCATTGAAAGGATTTTTCTTTTGCTGTGGAGACCAATTTAAGGTTACAATTGAAGATTATCTTTTTCAATACAGAATTGGTGACATCTATTTCAATTATTCTTATGCAATTCTGTGAATTATTTATGCTTTCAATTATAAATTTCCTTACAATTTCAATTAGTTTTTGTGTTTTTGTTTCCAAATCAATGGCTGGTTAAATTTATTTATGGGAATTGATGAAATCCTAGATAGCTAAGATGATAATTGTGTTCATGTTATAGGATTAGGAGATATATGGTTGATTCATGATCACAATTTCTATCATTTCAATTATAATTGTTCAATTAATTATAATTGTTAGAAACCCTAATGATACTAGAGTTGATATAGGGTTAATATAGGGTTTGTTAGAAATTCTTAGTTGATTTGATTAATCAATGTAGAAGCAAAGTTAATTGAATTAATTAGAAATTATCTAAAGATTAATGCAATGTTCGGCGATTGATTATTCACTAAGACATTAAGGATAATTGATTTTGGACATTACACAATCATAGTATTGGGAGATACATGATTATAATTTAGAGTCCACTGTTAATTAAAAGATGCGGAAGCTGACTAATTAATTAGGGGTTTAAATCCTTAAGTTTTAAGGTATAATAATTTCACTTGAATGACCATATAGCTATTAATCTATATAACATGATAACAATTTGAATTGCGTAATCTAGGGTGGATTCTGTTTTCCCACAATTCTCAATTGATTGCTTAATTTTAGATTTTTTATAGTTATTTTCTTTTCAATAGTTTTAGAGTAATTATTAGATTAATTAATTTAATTTTGATTGCTTAAATATTGATAAGAACTAGCATAGGATTGGTAATTTCTTCGTTCTCGAGGGATCGATAGCTTTACTTTCTCTATATCACTAGATTTTGACCCAGTATATTTGCTGGAGTATTCATGATTTATTTTTATATATATAATTTAAGTGAATCACTAAGACACAAAAGTGGATTTAGGAGAGTCAACTCCTTAGGTGTTGGCTAGAAAAATTGGTTTAAAATTTGGTTGTGCCCTTTTAAGCTTACTAACCTAGGTAAGAACATCTCTAAGAGATTAGCATCCTTAAAGCTAGAATCAATTTAGAAAACCTAAAAGTGCTCCTCTAAAATGACTAATCTAGGTGAGAGCATCTCTAAAGGACTAGCAACCCTATATTAGAAAATCAATTTAGAAAACCTAGTAATGCTCCTTTAGGCTAACTAACTTAGGCAAAGGTGTCTCTAAGGGACTAATAACCCTAAATTAGAAAATTGATTTAGAAAACCTTGTAATGCTCCTTTGAGTTGACTAACCTAGTAGTAACATCTCTAAGGGACTAGCAACCTTAAACTAGAAAATCAATTTAGAAAACTTAGTAGCACTCCTTTGAGCTCAATAACTTAGGTGGGAGCGTCTCTAAAGGACTAGCAACCCTAACTTCATATATAAGAAGTATCCTATAGGCTTACTAAAAAATGTTGACGAGATATGGGTGATGGGAAGCGCCCTATGGGCTGGTTAAGATCTTAAGAGGGAGAGACTAAAGGACAAGCACCCTATGGGTTTACTAAGACCTTAAATAGAAAGCGGTGAAGAAAAGCACCCTATAGGCTGGCTAAGATCCCAAAAGAAGGATTGATGGTCACTAAGATCCTAAAGAAAATGTGAATTGAGATAGTGCCTTAAAAGCTTACTAGAACCTTAAAGCTAAATGTAAGTTAGGACAACGCTCTATCAACTAGTCAGAACCCTAAAAGAGATGGACAAATGGTAAGTACCCTATGGGTTAGCTAAGAACCCTAAAGGAGTTATGATAAAGTCTTATGATCTAGCTGTAACACCAAAAGGCAATTAGGAGGGATAAAGTATCCCAAATGTTAGTTATTATCCTAGGAGATGCAACTACAATGCTTAAAGCCAATATGTTAACATTGTATAGAAGTACTTACCTGGTTTTGTTGATAACACCCCAACCATCAAACCTTTCTTTGAAAAGTCCTATCAAAATCAGCTAACTCATTCTTCGAAATGGATTCAACTCTAATTTTCCATTATCAACCCAACCAATCTTGACAAGGAGTACCTAAGACTCCGCTAGCCCTTTTGAGAAGTCACAGAAATCAACCTGATACAGAATGCCCTCCAATGCTTCTACTCATCAATGAATATTCTTTCAAAATTTTTTGAATCAAATCCTTTATCCCTAACTGGTAAATATCTACCATGAGGCATTTGTTCATTTGGATTTTACCTTACCTTAAAAAATAAACAATAAATCTCCCTACCAAGGAAGATCAATCCACAATAAGGTATTTAAAAGAGTTTTGTTAATTATCAATGTTTTATATTTTACTTTTATCTTTTCTTGTGTTTGCAGTGTATGGGTTTCATTTAAGTGGAGTAAAAGAATAGGGACCTTTTAGTAGAGCAAGTAAAGTGATGGAGGTGATTCCAATGCTAATAATTGTTAGGGATACCAACTTTGCTTATAGAAGATGAAAATTAAACTACGGTAACATTTAAGATCATTAGCATTTTTGTGTTCTGTGTAAAAGTTTCCATTGATTTTCATGAGTAGTACAATTTTACTACATCAGCATTTATGAGGCCTCTTAACTCTGGACCATCCATCTATGATAAAATTAAAGTCCCTCTTGATCACACTCTCTTCACGATATAAGAACCTCCATATTTGGGAGCGAATTTTTCTCTGGAATCTTGTACATTAGGGAGAGCCTTTCTCAATACTATATTACCCTCTTTGAAGTTCCAAGGTTGTACCCTTTTGTTAAAAGCTCGAGCCATTCTTTGTTGGTAGCATTGATTGTAACACAAGGTTGTCAATCTTTTCCCATCAATCAAATTCAACTACTCGATGTGCTTCTTTACATAATCAGCCTCATCCAACCAAGTTTCTGATAGCACCTTAAGAGATAGGATTTCAACCTCCACCAGTAATATTACTTTCGTGCCATATGCTAAGGAGTAAGGCATTACCCCTATCGATGTTATGAACGAAGTTCGATAGGCTATGAACATAAATGGCAACATCTCGTGCCAATCCTTATATGTAACAGCCATTTTTTCAATTATTCTTTTAAGATTTTTGTTAGCTGCTTCAATAGCCTTATTCATCTAGGGTCGATAAGGGGTAGAGTTCCTATGGATGATCTTAAACTGTCGGCACAATTTTGACATAAGCATGTTGTTGAGATTTGTACCATTATCAGTGATGATGGTTTCTAGAGCCCTGTATCGAGCCAAAATATCTTTATTGAAGAACTTAACCACTACCCCTTTAGTAACACTTGAATAGGATGAGGCCTCAACCCTCTTACTAATGTAATCGATGGTGACAAGTATGAAGCAATGATATCTATACCCCACATTGAAAATAACCATGGCATAGAGAGTGTATGTCATTCTTGAGGCAAAGCATTTATTTTGTTTGCATAAACTTAGCATAAGTAACAATGCTTGATGTAATCGCCCTCCATGGTTGACTAATAATATCCCAGCCTCATAATCTTCTTAGTGAGCATGTAGTTGTTTATGTAGAGGCTACATACCCCCTCGTATACTTCTTTCATCAAAACCTCGGCCTCTTTGTCATTTACACACCTTAGAAGTGTACCGTCAAATGATCATCGTTACAAGGTGGACTTATGTATTAAGAATTGGATAGCCAATCTTTTGATTGTCTATTTGTCCCTTTTCTTAGCTTCATCGAGGTATGTGTCTTGTTATAGGAACATTTTGATGTTATGGTACTAACGCTTTTTGTCATGTATACCTTTAATTACTAAACAAAAAGTAGGTTTTTCTTTAACTTCAATTGTGAGCAGTTGAATTTCGACTCCACCAGTTTTTTGGATCATGGATGCTTAAGTGGCTAATGCATCAACAAATTGATTCTAAGTCTTCGGTACGTGAGTGAATGTGACTTCAAACTTTTCCATCAATTTAGTTAAGTGCTAGTGATGGGTACTAGTTTAAGATCCTATGTTTTATATTCTCCTTGAGCTTAGCCAATAATGAGTGAAGAATCCCCGTATACTTCTAACTCTTGAATATCCTTATCCAAGGCCATTTTGAGTCCAATAATGCATGCTTTATATTCAATAATATTATTGGTATATGAGAAAACAAGCCTTACAACAATAGGGAACTGTGTACCTTTGGGGATATCAATATTGCCTCAATTTTACACCCAAACACATTGGTAGCTCCATTAAAGAACATCTTCTATTTCGAGAGCTCTTCATTGTTCTCTTCATTAGAACTCCTTTCTATTACTAAGATGTCTTCGTCAGTGAATCTAACTTATACCTCTTAAGGAGGTATCTTTAGAAGGATTCCCTATTAGTTGATTTACTAGGGCTTGCCCCTTAACTAAATTCTGGTTCACATATATGATGTTGAACTTTGACAATAACATTTCCTACTTTTAGATTCTACCAATCAGGGCTAGCTTTTCTACCTTATACTCTAGGGGATCATGCTGAGTCAACAATTCAATCGGGTAGTAAAGCATGTATTGTCTGAGCCGATGCATTACTTAGACCAAAGCACAACACATTCTTTCAATTTCAAAATATTTTCGTTCCCCTTCTATAAACTTCTTACTCAAGTAGTAGACAGCTTACTCCTTTCCTTCCTCATCTTTTAGACTAAGCATATACCCCATAGACTTTAGCAATATGGTTAAGTATAGAAACAACAGCTTCCTAGGTTTAGGAGCTACTAGAATTGGAGGGTTCATGAGGTATTCCTTGATTGTTATGGAGGATTCCTTACATTCTTCGTCCCAATTTATCTTGGTGTCTTTCTTCAGCAATTTAAACTAAGGATGGCCTTTATTTGTAAGCTAAGATATGAATCGGGCTATGTAGTTCAAATAACCCAATAAGCCTCTAATCTCCTTAAGTATGCGTAGAGAGGTAAGTTGATTATTGCTTTAATTTTATTAAGGTTCACTTCAATACCTCTTTGGCTAATTATGAAACCCAACAATTTCCGTGATGTTATTGTGAATGTGCGCTTCTCTTGGTTCAACTTCAATTGGAACTTTCTTAACCTATCAAACAACTTCCTTAGATTATGTACGTGATTTCCCCCCTCTTTGGATTTCGTAATCATATCATCAACATAAACTTCAACTTCTTTGTGCATCGTATCATGAAAGATTGCAACCATCGCACTCTGGTAAGTTGCCCCGACATTTTTTAGTCCGAAAGACATTACTTTGTAGCAAAATGTACCCTAAATTGTAATTAAAGTCGTCTTGGCCTTATCTTCTTTGGACATTAAAATCTAATTATACTCAGAGAATCCATCCATAAAGGAGAAGAGATGGTTCTCAACTATGTTATCTACCAAGAAATCAATATGGGGTAAGGGAAAGTTATCTTTAGGTGTTGCTTAAATGAGGTCTCGAAAATCCACGTATACTCTAACCTTTCCATTCTTCTTCATCATCAGCACAATATTGGCCACCCACTCTGGATAATTAGACAATTCAATAAAATCGACCTTAAGTAACTTTTTGACTTCCTCTTTAATCTTCGACAAGATATCTGGTCAGAATCTCCTTAGTTTCTACTTGTTAGTTTGATATCTTCTTTTGTAGGTAAGCGATAGACTACGATCGATGGATTTAACTCGAGCATATCTTCATAAGACCATGCAAACACATCTTAATACTCAAATAGTAGTATAGTTATTTCTATCTTTTGTTCTTCTTTCAAATTCCCTCCAATCTACAAATTCTATGGGCTATCATTAGCCCCAATATTAATCATCTCAATCAGCTTATCGATGGAAATTCTACTCATCTCATATCTTTGCCAACTCTCTTGTATATTATTGTGGTCATTAACATCACCCACGACAACTAACCTAGTAAGGATGGAAGTAATATTAATATTTTCATCATCTACTTGTATAAGGTATCCCTAGCTTTCATGTAGAGCATTAGATTTGGGCAAAAAGTGCGTAAAGGAAAGAGTGTAAGTAAAGAAGAAGTGAAGTATAATGAAGAGAATGGAAACTGATATTTTTTTAGAATAGAAAGTTCTCTCAGGTATATTGTTTTAAAACAAAGACAATTATTACAATACTCAAGGAAATACCAAACCGTAATTCATCCTTTACCTTAAAAAAAAACTTATAGCTACTCATAGGGATAGAAAACCAATTATTTAAGTACTAGAGCTTCTAGGATGGGCTATTGATTCATTTTTGCTGGGGGTATCCTCTTTGGAAGATTCTAGGGCCTAAACATCAACCTAGATGAATGTCTCCATCTATAGTAAAAAGGTCATTGGGGCATGATACAACCTATCATCTCTTTTACTCCACTTATTTGTTTTATAACTCTTCCATTAAATTTAGAATGTAGTCGAGCTCGTAAGTACCAATCTACCCCTCTTTGAATTTCAACCTCTCATGCTTCCTTTCTCTAGGATTGGTAATCATACATACTTCCTCAAAGATCTAGAGTCCAAAATCCTCTTGTTCTCCAATGCCAATATAAGGTATGGTTGTTTCTTTATATATTTCATAACCTTAGTCACCCAAAATTGTTATAACTTGGCCATTCGAGATAAACTTGACCTTTTGATGTAAACTTAAAGGTATAGCCCCTATTGCATGAATCTAAGGTCTTCCCAATAAGAGGTTAAAGAACCTTGGGATGTCTAGAACCTGTAACCAAACAGTAAAAGGTTATGGGTTGATGTAAATTAGCAAGTCAATCTCCCTTATGATCTCTCTCTTAGACCCGTCAAAAGCCTTAATTGTTGTAGAACTCCACTTGATTTCAGTCGTATCAATACCCAATAGGTCCAAGGTGGCAAGAGGGCAAACATTTAATGACGATCCATTATTGATGAGTACTCTAGCTATGATTATATTGTTGACTCTCATCACTATGAAGAGAGGCTTAGTATGTTGGTTACCTTCCTTACCTAATTCTTCGATGGAAAAAGAGATCTAATCCATGGTAAGGATATAATTGGTAATTAGTCCCATCCTTTCGGCTGATATTTCACGAGGGACCTTAACCTCCCTTAGGGTTCGAAAAAGAGCTTTAGGATGTAGTTCGAATGCCATTAATAAACCCATAAGAGATATTTGTGCTAGAGTCTTAGTAAGCTAATCCATTATCTTGTATTCACTTGATTTGATCATCTTGGTGAAGGTAGACAATCCTTCCTCAAATTTAGCTCGTTTGTTGCTTGATTCCTCTAGTACATTTTTCTTTTTAAGGCCTTCTTTTAAGTCATAGACCCTATTGAAGCAAGTAATCCTTCTTACAAGTAAGCTTATTTGCCCTTGATTAACTGCTTGGCAGTTAGATGGGGCAATTTATAATTCTTTAAGGCTATTGGTACATGGAAGGTATAACTCTTTATTTTTGGAGCTTACTTTCCCTCAATTTGTAAAACTTGTAGACTTTAGGTTTTCGATTAGAACCGATCATATTAATAGCAAAATCTGAATCATTAAAGATCATGTTGATGATAAGGCTATGGTTAGGTAAAGGATTATTGTTAACATTTGCAACTAAGGCTTCTACAAAGTCAAGCTGGACCGAGCCTTCCTCAATTAGGTTTTGAATCTTATTTTTTAATCTCTAGCATGAGTTGGTCAAATGATCCACCTGCCCCAAATGATACTAACACTTTGCGTTGGGATAAAAAACCCTTAGCTTATATATTTCATTGGGAAGCTCAAAATGGATCAAATTATCTTTCCTTAACTTTTCAATGACTTGGCTAAGAAGAATTGGTATCCTAGTAAATTGTCTTGGGGGCCTATTGGCTTAAGGTTAGCTTCAAAATTGTTGCTGAACTGGTAGAGGATTTGTTCTAAAAGAGACTTGAGTATTGGGCTTGGTGTTTGAATTCACCATACTAACAATAGCTTCTTTGGGCTTACTAGTAGTTGGCCTTGTAGAAGGTGGTCTTCTATCTAATGGCTCTTGTAACTTGCTGGAAGAGACAACGCTTTTAATCTATAGCCCTGTAACTACTGCATCTGTGAAGTTAGAAGAGGCCTGCCAATCAAGTAGGAGAAATAAGGCCTTTCTAGGGTATTAATAAAGGCTGAGGTCAGCTCTTTTTCAGTCATGAGGATGGATACCCTTACAACTAAAGATCTCCATCTTTAGGCATACTCTTTAAATGACTCATTGTTCCTTTTCCATAAGGCAACCGATTCCATCATGGTTGGTGCCACCTCAACATTGAATTTATATTGTTCTCCTATGTGTTCACCTGATTTAGATCCATTTGGGCATACTAGGTTAAAACAGGTCCTATCAAGCTATCTTGAAAAATTTGTACCATCAGCAAGTCATATTGCATGTATTTGCCTATCTTTCGTACATAAAACCTGGTGTATAGTTTAGGATAGCTAATCCCATTGTATTTCTCAAAATCCGATACTTCGAACTTTTTGGGGAAATTTCCATAATCATAAGCAAAGAAGTTTATAATACTAGCCTACCTAAAACAATCATAACCTTCGATCATTTTCATTTTCTTGGTAATCTACTAGGTCAACTGCCTCTTCAATTCTTCCAATCTGTCTTGGTTGGCTTTTGGCTTCGCGTTAACCAAGAATGATTAGGTGTTGGGTTCAAAAGTCGAGTTGACCCTTAGATAAACCCCTTCTATTTCAAAATTTTTAAAGGCTAGGTTAACTTTAAGATAACCCTCTTTTACTTCAAGGGGTGAGGTTTCAACATTCTTTCCATAATAGGCTTTAGAGTTTTCCTTGTTTGATGGTGTTGTAAATCTAAGTAAAGTAATGTTGTTAACAAGGAAGCTCAACTAATCTACAATTTTTCCCACTATTCATTCCAAGGAGTGGAACCTCAGCTCAATAGGATTAATAACTTTAAGGTTGACACTGTTGTTATTATTTTTGGTGTTGATGTTATCATTTCCTTGGTTAGCCAACTTGGTTTAAGAGCAAGTTCAGATAGGACTTCTTTAGAAGTTTTAACACTTGGGAGCTATTTTTGTGACCTAAAACACTTCTTAATAAGTTAGCATATACATTATTCTTAATTTTTGAAGATAAGGAAATGAAATAAATAAACAAATAAGTAAAAAAAAAAATGCAAGTATGCTATATGGATGCAAAGAAGGGGATCGACAATTTGCTAACAAAATGGCAAGTTTTTTTTTTTTTTTTTTTGTCATTTCTCAACTCTTAGAGTTTTATTACATCAAAATGGAAAGGAAAATTACAAATCAATCTAAACTAAGCTTCTTTTCTTTTGTAGGCCAAATGATGTTTTCTTCTTCTGGCTGCTAGGTCTAACTACCACTACTTTACCCCTCTTTTGATAAGGCCCGGTTGCTTCCTCAAATTCTTAGATCTTCTTTTGGGCCATCTTTAATTGGTGCTCTAGGGCATAAGATCTTTGCCTAGACTCTTGAAAAAGGTTTTTCCACATGTCCTTTTCATCATAAATGACCTCTATATGAGCTTTTACTTGATCCATGTAGGTCATCATTTTAGAGTTAGGATTTGTAAGGGTAGGTTAAAGGACTTTTGATGCCTAGTACTATATTGCGCCTACCTTATGCAATTGATCGTATAAATATTCTTTGGTAACCTTATGTTTGTCCACTTCTCCCATTAATTCACTTAAATCCATATTAAGGTTTACAGTCTTGGTGTCCCACTAAACTTTGATCTTAAGAAATCTGGATACCTTTTTTAGGGAGTGAAGCTCTTCGAGGTTAAGAGTGAATGGCTCTAATGAAGGCCTGTGATCTATGTCTAGGATGCCTCCAAACTACCTGACCATGTTGTTTAGATAGTAGCCTGTATACCAACTCATTCCTATCAATGGTACGATATGATAATTTTTACAAACCAATATGATTTTAGTATAATTGCTCCATTTAGCAGTCCATGGTATGTCTTCAACCCGCAAATCTTATAGAACTTTTATCTAGAGAAGGGTAGGGACATCTTTTGGTAACTTGATCTTAGCAACAAAAGGGTCTATAAGATCAATCTTATGGGCAAATACACCTCTTATCAAATCAAACCCAAAGTATTTAATGTGGTTGACAAACCATACCATTAATAACATCATGCTTGACTTGAGATCTCCACATCCTTTTTTTTTAAGGAAATTAAGGTTCCTTATTTGTTTAGCAAGTAAGGTAGGGATATAGATATAAGATTTCCCTTCCTAAAATTAAGCCACCAACTCCGCAACCCTAAAGTGTATAAGAAAAGACCTGCTTAGAAATAGAATGGTAGCAAATATTACTAATAGGTAGGCCTTGATCCAATTTTCCTTCTAATTACTAAAAAATAAAGCCCTTTTGTTAGAGCCAGGTTCAATCTGGAACCAATGGATTAGATCCCATATCTTAATAGCATAGTTATTCCAATTACTTAGGGCCTTGCTTATTTTAGACTTATGAACCCCAAAAAATTTGGAGAAGATGTTAACTAGGCCAAAATTAAGCTCTGGAACGTATATTTGATCCAAAGGAGGGGCTTAAAGTAGTTTGGTGTATTCTTCTAAAGTTGGACTGATCAAGTGTGGCCTAAGGTGAAATGAAACTTCCTTAGGTTCTTAGAAATGTACTAAGGTTCTCACTAGTGTAACGTTAACATTAACCTTGTATAGTGAGAATATGGGCCTAATCTTATTAGTGATGAACTCTTGTTCCCTTAAGTTGAAGACTTGAAACTATTGATCGAGTATAGGCTTTAGGTTTGTAGGCTTATAGACATGAATCTCTTTGGTGAAGACTCTGATATTGGATGAATTGGCTATTTTTGAAAGATCATAATGAATTCGTAAATTATAAAGGGAAAAACATTTATATCAAAAGAAACTATATTTACAAAAGATCTCCTTTGTACATGGATTCTAGGGAAATAAAATACAGGGAAAAGAAGTCTGAGTTTTTGTATTTCTTTTTTTTTATTATGCCATCCTATTAGTTATTCGTTAGTCTAAAAAAAAAAAAAAAAACTTATGCACGAAAGAAGGCTAGGGTATAAAGATCCTTAAACTCTATGACCTTATGCATTTTCGAAGAAATGGTTCCTTGGTCCCATCAAAGTTAAAGTGAGGTGGCCTAATCAGCGCTAAGCGGTAGTTACCCTACTATACTTGAAACTTACATAATAGTTCTCCGTCCTAAGGTTCTAAGATGACGCAGGTTGACTGTGTCTACCATGCATTCATTGTGCATAAAATAAATCCCCTACCCCACCCCCCACTACCTACCCAACGCCGCCCGCCCGCCCCCCCCTAAATCCAAAAAAAAAAAAAAAAATTTGAAACCTAACTAAAGATAACCTAGTAAGAAAATAAGTCAATACAAATGTATATAAATACAAATATAAGAATGATTAAATAAATAAATAACACTTGGTAAGGGTATTTTAAAAAGTAATTCTAAAGTTGGAAAGTTAGGTGATTAGCCCTCTTGACATCTCCAATAGAGTCGTCAAGCTGTTAAGCCTGATTTTTCCCGGTTTTTAACATATTTTCCTTAACCTGATTAGTATTAAATCCTAGCATAATTTAATCCTAACCATCAACTAAGAGTTAAGAAAAACCTGGTTTTTATTTTAAAAATTGTTTTTGGAGTAGCTACTCAACTAAAGTCGGGAAAAAAGAGGGTTAGGTTAAATCGATTGAGTGGACCGATTGAACCTAGGCACTAGTCTACTTAAAAAACCAATTTTAAGAAAAGGTTTTGAAAACCAAAGATTGAGTTCAGGGGGCTAATCTTTTTAAACCCTCACGAGTACGACTACTAACTTTTCGAAGTTAGATTTAATTTTCAATATACCCTTATAATCTAAAATTACAATTTCTATTTTACAAAAACAATAAATAATGTCTATTTACAAAAAAGGCTAAAAGAACTAAATATTTACAAAAGGTAGAAAAATAATTTTTTTTCCATATTATAAGTCACCTTGTAAATCCTACAAGTACCTACATACCCACTATTCAGGATCAGACTTTCGTAATTCATTGATGAAAACTTTAGGTGAGTGGGTTAATTTTAATTTATAAAAAAAGTTGGGTTTATGTTTTTATCCTGGTTTGAGTTATTTGAGGAAAATTTTCTAAAAAGATCCTAAATTGATTTGTTCATATTTTGAAAATTCTAAAAGGTACTAATTTTGGAAAATGGTTAATTTAGGTTATTTATTTTTAAAAAATATGGATTTTACTAAGTTGTAAAAAAATTTTTTCTAATTTTTTATTTTTCTTTATTTTGTTTTATTTTATCTCTATGTATTAACTGTGAAAAAATAAAATAAAAAAAAACTAAGCTTTTATTTTCTCCTTTTTTTCTTTTTCTTTTTTTTTAAATTACAATTACAAATACAATTAGATAAAAATAAATAAATAAATAAAAATTTACATGAAACATGAAGAGGAAATAAAATACAACACAAGGGAATAAAAAAAGAATCGAACCAAGAGGACACGTGAGTTGGACTTCAGTTGGGTCAAACTCGACTTGAACTTTAGATCGGCCGTTGGGTCGTACTTGGATGGGTTGAGTCGCACATAAAGGGTAAACGACAAGCAATTTGGAGGGGTGTTTTAGGTGATCTAAGTGACGAAACAAGCAGGGGAAAGGAAATCTATGTGTTTCTAATTAGGCTTAAGTGGGGTAAATGGAGTACCTTAATGAAAGGTAGTGGGTTTGTGGTGGTTCAAAGTTTGGTGGCTGTGGCCATCATAGGTGGCAAATATTGTGGCTATTGGAAGTCAAAGGGGAGTCGGGTCAGAGGTTTTGAGGCATAAGGAATCTAGTCGTGGTGTTGCTTTAGGGTAGAAATAGTCGAAGAGTGGTGGTTTGTAAAGTAAAAGTCACGGCAATAAGGTTAGGGTTTTTAGTAGTAGTTGTAAGGTTTAGGGTTACATTTGAGCTTATGACTGGTGGCGTTGGAAAGCTTGTATCGTGGAGGGTTTGGCCGTAGTGGTTGCTTACCTCAAAATTGGTCAAGGTGGTTCGAAAAGAGGGAGAAAGAGAGATAGTGGTTTAGAGAGAGAGAGAGAGAGAGAGTTTGAGTAGAACTTTTCTAGGTGATCTTGAGTGGTTCAAGAGTTGTTTCTTATCTTGGAAGTAGTGCTTTGGGTCCCTTTTATACAGATCTAAGTTCAAGAAAACATGGAATAGATTAAAAACCAATTAATTCGAAGAATCAAATTAAATGGGTTTTTAATGAATTGATTATTGGATAAATGAAAATCACTGCAATTTGAGCATAAATGATGATCTATAAGTGTTCAATCTTACTCTAGATATCTTGTAGAAGCTTCGAATTGCATTAAAATAGCTTGAATCAAGGAATTTAAATGTAGAGGAAAATCCATACGCTCCAACTTTTCTTAATATTCAAATGTCATTTTGATCCTCTAAACAATTGAATATGAACATGAAATTGACATAAATGCAAAGTATTCCAACTTTACTTTGCCATTTCACCATTAATGTGGTAAAATCATGAAGAAAATCAAATGAAAAAGGAATGAGAAGTGAGTTGTCAAGCTTATTCTTGTGCGAGAAAATAAAGGAAAGAACAAGAAAGGAGGAGAAAGAGAAGGAAAGGGGATGCTGATGTGGTGTCACGTCAGCCAAATGATCTAGTGGTGTCATGCCACTAGTCTTAACAAACATGTGACCGAATACGTGGCATGTAACTGACATGTCATCCATGCCACGTATCATAACACATGGCATGATACGTGAACGTAGGTGTTGACGTGGCACCACATGATGTCATGTTCATGTGCGGTTGAACAAAGTAATGCCATGTATCCACTATAGACACATGGCGTAGTGACATTCCAACGAGTGGTAAGCATGTTTTGGGTGAAAAATAAAAGGCACTTTATGCCTATAGTGAGATTCGAACTCAAGATCTCCAAGTTCGTCATAGTATAAGTCAAAGTATGGTATTGTTAAACTGTTGGCCTGTGCCTTATTCGTATATGTAATCAAATTGCATATATGGACTAGATCAACCTGAGCTAAGCTTTGGTCTAATGTCCCTATTCTCTTTTTTATCATTTAAGGCCTAAAAATACTTAAGCTAAATTAAAATTCCTTATTCTATTTAAACTATCTGCTTTTTATATTTTTTATTTCTAAATTTTCTATTTTTTTGTATTCTTTCTAATTTTTTTTTATTTTCTTGTACTTTTTTTCTAAATTAGGACTCTTTAACCTATTTTAAAAATTGTAAAATTATAGGTGATGAAGGCCCGGAGGGGGGAAGGGGTAGGGTGTCTACACCTATAGTAGGTGTGAAATCTATGGAGTTAATCTTTGTAAGCCTCAAAGCTTAGCTTAAGTGATTAGGCTAGAGGCTGATAGTCCATCAACTCTTTAAGTATGTTGAAGATTTGCTGTCATATCTTGATTGGCTTCTTCTTCTAGCACATATGGTGTAATGTCAACAACGTTGAAGGTAGGTGATACTTCATACCCCTTAGGTAGCTCAAGCTCATATGCATTGTCATTAGTCTATTGGAGAACTGCAAAAGGGCCATTAACACAGGGTGAAAGCTTGTTAACTCTTCTACTAAAAAATCTCACTTTACTCAAATGAACCCAGACCAAGTCTCTTAGGTTGTAGACAACAGTCTTCCAACCTTTGCTTTCATGTTCTTGTTGTTTTGCCATAGTTCTTGCCAACTATTCTGCAACCTTCTTATGTAATTGCTAAAACTCTCCTATAAGTTGCACTACTTACCAACTTTCTCTACTTAAGGTTGGATGAGTAATTATGTCTAAAGGGAAGCTCAGGTTCGGTCCATAGATGACCTCAAAAGGAAACTTACTTTTTAAGTTGTAGGTTAAGTGATGATAAGCAAACTTAGTGATTAGCAAACAAAAATCCCAATCACTCAAGTTCTTTCCTACAGTATCCTAAAGTAAACTTCAAACCTACTCCTGTTAATTAGTTTGATCTAGCCATCAATTTAGGCATGGAAGGAAGTGTTGAACATCAATTTGGTGCTGAGCTTTCTCCATAGCATCTTCTAAAAGAAGCTTGCAGACATGGTATTATAGTCTAATAGTATGCTTCAAGGAACTCCATTAAGCCACTTTATTTCCTACAAAAAGAGGTTAACAATAAATAAGGCATCATTAGTTTTATGGCTGGAGATGAAGTGGCTTATCTTGCTAAACAAATCGATTACCACCATAATAGTGTCTTGCTTTTAAGCTATTATAGGTAGTTGAAGCATGAAGTCCATGCTTACATAGGTCTAAAGCTATTTAGTTATGGGTAAGGATGTGTATTTCCTATACTACTCCTTCTAAGCTTTAGCTCTCTTACACACTTCACATCTTTCCAACACCTTGTCAATGTGTTTCATCATCTTAGGCTAGTAGAAGTGTTCCTTGAGAAGCTTATGTGTCTTCTTTTCCCCAAAATGGTTGACTAAGCCTCCAGCATGAGCCTTTTTGACCAACGACTCTCTAGTTGAGCTGGTAAGTACACAAATCCATCTGCCCTTCATTAAGAATCCTTGGTTAAGATAGAATCCATCTATTACCATAGAAGGCATTTTGTCAATGCTGCTTAAAGAGTGCATCGAAACTAAGTATCTAGGCTTGAATAGTAGTAAGAAGTACATGAGGACAAGATAGAGCATTTACTGCACTATTGGAATTGCCTTTTATGTATATTATTGCAAAGGAGAAAGTCTTGAAGAAATCGACCCACTTAGCATGATATTGAGAGAGCTTTTGCTAGCTTCAGAGATGATTTAGGGACTCGTAGTCTATGTAAATGAATTCTTAAGGTAGTAAGTAGTGTTTCTAAACATAAAGAGCTCGAACAAGGGAGTAGAATTCCTTATTGTAGGTTGAATATTTCAAGGTAGCCTTGCTAAGCTTCTCAATGAAATAAGCAACTGAGTGTTAATCTTACATGAGGATGACTCCAATGCCTACTCTCGATGCATCACACTTAAGTTCAAAAAGTTTATTAAAATTTGGCAATATCAATATGGGGGCTGAAGTTAGCTTGGACTTCATCTCCTCAAAGCTCCTCTAAGCCTCTCCATCCACTTAAAATCCATATTCTTCATGGTCAGCTCAATTAAGCGTGAAGCTATCAAGCTCAAGTGGCGAATGAACCACCTATAGAATGATACCAAACTATAGAAGCTTTAGACATCAGCAATACCGACTAGAGGAGGCCACTCAAGGATAGCTATCACTTTCTCCTCATAAACTTAGATACCACCATCCAACATAATATATTGATGATGTAAAATTATACTTATCCATCATGTTATTTTCATGCATATTTTGAGCTATTTTAATATAATTTGGTTGAATTTCTAATTAATTTGAGTTTTTTTTTTTTTTCAGGACTCATTTAAAATGATGTAATGAGAAGATGAGAATTTAGATGATTTTTAAGAATTTCATCTATTTTGAAGAATAATGCAAAGATAGTATGAATCAAAGAGAATTTGTTCTTGAAATAAGCAAAGAAGAAGACTACAGTTGCACTTCATAGCCGTACTCCTTGCCTGTAAAGCCTATGTATTTAATTTCAAAATTTAAGTTCAAAGAATTTTTGACATGAACATAACCATGGTCACCTAACACAATGATGTTCCCTAGATGTGATCTTCTTGTCATTAATTTCAAGATAATTCTCGAAGAATTATTGCAAGTTGTTATTCACGCCTAGCCACCATGCCCGTGTTCATGCCTATGGACCTTCAATTTACTATGATTCACTTACCATTTGGAGATTATTCTATCCAGACACTATAAATAGAAGATATACAAATGTATCAAAGAGAGAGAAGAGAGGCAATAGAGAATAGAAACATTTTTTTAGGATTTAGTTTTACTTTCATCATGTAAGTTGTCATCGACTATGATTATAGCTTAAAAGTATTGCATCTAGACCAATGAACCATCAAGATAACAATGTAGTGTACAATAATTGTTTTATATTAGTGTAATTCTCTTGTTCTTATTGACTTAATTATGCATTTTGTTTTGGATTAAATTTTATTTGTAGAGTCTCAACTTAATTATTTGATTTGATGTATTGAAGTCGCAAGGCCAATACATAAATGGATCTACCATAATTGAATGGATTTGCTATAAGTTTAGAGATAAGTTATAGATTTTTTTCAGAATTGAAAATTAATTCTTGTTTATGTATAGAATTCCTGATCTTAATGTTATTCTACGGAGTCCCATCCTAGAAGCAATTCAGGTAGTATGAGCCTCCTATTTGACAAATAAGAATCGAATGGGTAAATTTAGGGTATCAGTAGAATAAACTCGATTAGCCTAAAAACTTACAAATAGGCTCAAGACGTTTGTTGAAGACCTAGATATTAAAAATATAATAAAATAATAATAATATAGCTAAAATAGTACAATTTAACTATATTATATATTATTATTCATAAGTAAGTAGAATAGGTGTTGATAGATTATAAATTTTTAGAGATAAATTATATATGTAATAAACTTACTATGGGACATTAAGTAACATGTAAAATATATATGTATGTGCCGTGTGGAAATTTTAGAAAAATATACATATTACCAAAACTAATTAAATACCTAAAAATAGCATGTTTAGGCCAAAATAAGCTAATTAAATTCAAGAAAACTTAATAAAAAAAAAATCTAAAGAACACTTAGATAGCTGGGAACTGATCATTTTAGGTGTAGCTAAGCAAAGACATGTGTTTAAGATTTAAGCAAAGTTTGCATGCAAGGATTAGGCTTGATATTTAAGGGAAAAATGCATGAGGAGAGAGCAAGAAATTTAATTCAACACTTAATCAGCTTAGGAAATTCAAAAACCCTCTCCAACATATTATACATGTAAGTGATGAACTAAGAAAAATCTGAATGAACTAAAATAATCAAAGAGATAAATTTAAGAAAAAGAGCAAAATTGGTGTACAGGTTGGGCAGTTTAGCAACTCATTGGAGTAAAGAGGAGTTGCAAGTCAACTGACGACCCCACCATAAGGAGCAGCCAGCAACTAGAGGTGCTAACAAGGTTGAAGCCGTCGTGAGTAGCTAGAGCCTCATTTTTCAATGAAATCCATTTTTAGCCCCATTTTAAGTAATTTATTAAAAATATAAAAAATACCAAAAAATTATTAAAAAATTATTTCTACATATTTTTGTGTATAGAATTTATGAAAAATATCATTTTTTATAAATATAGTAGCTATCATATACGTCCTTAAAAAATCGAAGAAATTGGACAATTTTCAAACTTGAAATAAATAGGGCTAATGATGTAATTTCTACTTCAATTTTTTATGTAAACTATCTAAGTTAATATTATATTGCTATGTGAAAGTTTTTTGTGAAACTATTTTCTATATTTTTATATGATTTTTAAGCTCTAAACTATGTACTAAATAGTGCTTTTAGTAAAGAGTGACATGTTTTTCCTAATAACCTCAATTAGATTCTAAGCTTGGTTCATTATTAAAGTATTTACACCATTTTAGAGTAGTTGTCTTGAGTAGAAGAGCACAAAGTTATAGAAAATCGCCATTGAGTATTTATGAGTGAATTTGGTAACTTAAGGATTTTGTTGGAATTGAAAATTTGATGAACCATGATGTAGTGAATAAGGAGTTAGGAAGTAATAAAGCTGAGGTAGGTTATTTGAAGTATTATTTGTTGTTTTAAATCGATCTCATAATTGTAACTTGGAGAAAAGTGAGTAAATTAGCTAATTAGTGGATATTAGTTAAGGGAAGATAATAACTCAAAGGATTCTATAAATGAATTTTTGCATTAGAAGGATACTCATAGAGTGATTTAGAAGCAAAGTTTATGAATAAAATATAAAACTAGGAGATTCAAAAGCTTAGTCAAAAGATGATTTTCTTATAGAGATAATAGAGTTAGATGGTAACTTAGATGATAGTTTAGTAAGGAGTTTAACTTGAAGAAGTTCAGAGGTTGTCTTAGAGAGTAAAATTGACATCACAAACGACCTTTGTATAGCTTAGAAAGTAACTCATAGGATATTTGACTATAGGAAACTACTATGAAATCACTTAGAACCTAACTCAAAGGATTTGACAGTTTAGTGTAACTTATAAAAATCAATGAATGGTCAAGAAATCATGATTTTTTAGTAGTAATAACTTATAAAATTTATCATAAAACAACCCAAAAACATATAAAACAAACTAATGGCTAATGAATCAACGCTTGAAAACTAATCTATTGTATTATAGGAATAATTAAAGAGCAAGGAGGCAACAATTAGGAGTAGTTACCAGTAGATATAGGTAAGTTATGATCGATGCTTCATGGCATATTAAAGTATCATATTAAGACACTTGAAGAAATAAGAGTACTTACTTGCAGTTATAACTAGTTATTTATGCATGTGCTACACGTGTGCTTGTGATACTAGTTGATGATTAGGAGTTTAACTCTGAGTGCTATTTTTTTTCTTGAATATATCGTGTTTAACGTATATGAACTTGGTTGGTTACCTTATAATTTAAACTAATATTAAGTTGATTAAGATCTAACTTGAGATTCATGATAACCCAATAGGGGTAACAATTAGGTTGTTAGACCAAATACCAACACTTCGATGTGGATAATAGAAATGATCCTTTTTCCACCTTTAATCAAACTAAGTGATATGAAAAGAGATCATGGTAAGGTTTGAAACTGTAGTTAGAATGTTATCTAAAGAGGAGGGTGTTCTCCATTGCACAAACTCAAATTTAATCTAATAGTATTGCTGAAACTCCTCAAAATCTAGGTTAGAGTGAATAAAATTTCTTTAACTTCACAATAGACCGGCTAAACATTATGTGATGATCTATCATTTTCTTGTTACATTTGCATCTAATTAATGATTAAATGACCATGTTTGTTAATGTACTCTTATAACTCTATCCCTTCTTACTGAGCTAATTAAGCTCACATCCCAATAGATTATTTTGTAAGTATGGAGTAGTACCCAAAGATGTCTCGTTACAATTGTTCGCAGGTTAATTTTGACTAATTGGGAAGTGAGGTGTTGTAGTCTAATGAATGGATCAAAGCTCACGTTACTTTTGTTTTTCTTTTGTAGGAAAATTATAAGGTCTTCCTAAGAGGCCTTAGAGTCTTCATAGGCTTGTTGATATATCTATAATATATAACGTAGTCCTCCTATGAAGATGTACAGTTCCTTTTGAAAACTCTATAACCTCTTATGTATATAAAGCTATGTAAAAATACTAAATTATCAGTAGACATGAGAAAATGTATTTTGTAAAGTATTACTCCACAGGTCTTATTTACTATAGGTTCCCATCTGACTGCTTCAAAGTTGGTTGAGTCATTGTTCGCTTTATGTGGCCTATACCTATGTTAGCAGCTAAGGAGGGTAGCTTCTAGCCTAAATTAGCTTATACAATGGAACTGTTATGATTCCTTGAGTTTAGGGTGTAACAGGTAAGATGTAATTAGGATTAGAATTTAATAGAGAAGCGATTCTTATTAGATTAGCACTTGAATTCCTTTGGTTAATAAGAATAAGAAATTCATTAAAAACCATATGATTCTACATGCTATGCTCATGGTAATTAGAGTCTAGATATCCTAATTTATGTTTATTTAGTTTTATTTCATCATTGCATTATTAGATAATCCTTTATTCATTTTTATTTCTATATTTTCATTTAATTCATCATTAATATTTCAACTTAACATAAGTTAAAGTAATTAGAACGGATAAGTAAGTGTTCAATCCTCGTAGGATCGAAACCTTGGACTTTTGCAGTCCTCTATAATATTACTTAATTGGTGCACTTACCTAATAGCATGGTATACACCCCCATCAAGTTTTTAGTGCCATTGTTGGAGACCGTTGATTAGGAAAGCTCGTTCCTTTATTCCTCTACTATTTTACTTTTTATTATTTTTCTATTTCTTTCTATTAAGTAAACCAAAATCTTGAATTTTCTTGTTTTACGTTGAGGAAATTTGGAGTGATGGCCAATAACAACGAAGTACATAAAACTATGTTTGACTATATTAAACCATCAACTAGTGGAGCCAACTCTAGTATTGCAAGACTAGTTATCACTACGAATGAGTTTATGATCTCACCAATTATTATCCAGATGGTTTAGTAACAATTGTGATTTGAAGGCTTTCTAGAGGAGGATCCACATGCACATCTTGCAAACTTCTTAGAGATATGTGTAACTTTCAAAATCAAAGGAGCTATAGATGATGTAGTAAGGTTTAGATTGTTTCCATTTTCTTTGTAGGCAAAAGTAAGGCAATAGTTAGCCTCATTACAAAAAGATTCTAATACTTGTTGAGATTTACTAATAGAAAAGTTTTTACAAAAGTGTTTTCCTCTAACTAGGACAACTAAGTTTAAGAGCAATATCTTATCATTTACTCAATCTAAAGAGGAAACAATTTATGATGCCTAGGAGTATTTTAAGTAGTTTCTTAGAAAGTGCCCTAATCACTCTCTACCACTCTAAATGCATGTATAAACCTTTTACAATAGATTGAATTTTAATATTAAGCAATTGGTTGATGCATCTGTAGGTAGTACATTAACCTCAAAAATGCTTAGTGAAGCTTGCACCTTATTTGATTCCAATGAGAGTGGTTACAGGCTAACAAGTTTGTACAAATAATAGGAAGCTTAATGGTGCCACGAGGAAGGATCATTTTTCCTTATCGTTTGTCAACTAGATGTTGGAATGTCTATCAAGTAATATATTTTATTACTTTTTAGATGATTTGTCTGGTTATTTTCAAATTCCAATTGCTTTAGAGAACCAAATGAAAACTACCTATACATGTCCTTATGTCCTTATGTCCTTATGGTATATTTACATATTGGAGAATACCATTTGGCCTCTGTAACGCACTTACGACTGTTCAACAATACATGATGGCAATTTTTTTGATGAATTCATAGAGGATATAATGGAAGTTTTCATGGATGATTTCTTGTTTTCGGGAATTCATTTGATAAATACCTTAGGAACCTTGAAAAAGTATTGGCTAGATGTGAAGAAACTAATTTAGTTTTGAATTAAGAAAAGTGCCATTTCATAGTACAAGAGGTGATAGTGTTAGGATACAAGGTGTCTTGGAAAGGCATAGAAGTTGATAATGCTAAAATTGACACTATCGCTAAATTACCCTCTCCCACATCTGTTAGAGTTGTATATAGTTTCCTAAGACATGTTAGGTTTTACAAAAGGTTTATTAAAGATTTTTTAAAATAGCTAGACGTTTAACCTGGTTGTTAGAAAAGGATACTCCATTTATATTTTCTCAAGATTTCTTAGATGCGTTTAATATTTTAAAAGATAAATTGACTAACGCCCCAATTATGGTAGCCTTGAACTGGAGCCTACCATTTGAACTAATGTGCCATACTAGTGACTATGCTATAGGGGCAGTGTTAGGCCAAAGGTGATAAAAGCATTTCCAACTAATCTATTATGCTAACAAGACTCTTACTAAGACTCAAGAGAATTACACCACCATAGAAAAGGAACTCCTAGCAATAGTCTTTACCTTTGATAAAGTTAGGTCATGTCTTATCTTGTCTAAAATTGTTGTTTACACTAACCACTCTACTTTATGATTTTTGTAGATAAGACAGATGCCAAGCTTAGATTGATTAGGTAGATTTTTTTACTCCAAAAGTTTAAGTTGGAAATTAGAGACAAAAAGGGAGCAGAGAATTTAATAGCCGACCATCTCTTGCATCTAGAAAATCCTTCATTAGAAAAGCTTGATGAATAGGAGATCAACAATCAGTTCTCAAGTGAGAAGCTATACCATGTAAGTCCTTGAGAAGCTCCTTGGTTTGCCGACATAACTAATTATCTAGTAGCTAGGATTGTTTCTTCTAAATAGATTTTAGATAGAAGAAAATGTTTTTCGATGATATCAAAAGTTACTTTTGGGAAGTCCCTTATTTAAAATTGGTATAGCGTCTCATTTAGAATGTTGGCAAATTTTAGAACATTATCATTCAGAACCAATAGAAGGATACTTAAGTGCAAATAAAAATGGCTTATAAAGTCCTCAAATGTGGTTTTTATTGGTTAATATTATTTAGAGATGCTTGTAAGTTTGTTGAACTTTATGATAGATGTTAAAGAGCAAGAAATATATTTAAAAGAGATGAAATGGAACAAAATCCAATTTTGAACTGTGAAATTTTTTATATTTGGGGTATTGATTTTATGAGACCATTTGTAAATTCAAATGGGAATAAATATACTTATTAGCCATAGATTATGTATTTAAATGGGTAGAAGTGTAAGCTCTACCAATTGATGACTCTAAGGTAGTAAGACAATTTCTAAAAAGTTTGTTTTCTAAATTTGGTGCTCCTAGAGCACTTATAAGTGATAGGGGAACCTACTTTTGCAATGTCTAACTAGAGAAAGTATTGAAGTAATATGGAGTTAAGCATTGAATTTCAACTCCATACCACCCTTAAATTAGCGAACAAGTTGAAGTAGCGAATAGGGACCTTAAACAAATCTTAGAAAAGATTGTCAAGCATAATCATAGAGACTAGTTAAAGAAGCTGGATGATGCTCTTTAAGCTTATAGAACTGTGTACAAGACACTGATTGAAACAACCCCATATCAGCTTGTCTATGGTAAAGCATATAATTTACTTATGGAAATCGAGCATGAGACCTATTGAGCCATAAGTGTGCTAACCTTAATCTCGAGTGTATAGGAAAGTATAGGATACTTCAACTAAATGAGCTCGAGAAAAGGTGAGATATAGCCTATGAGAACTAAAAGGGTATTTAAGGATAGAGCTAAGTGATTTCATGACAACCAAATTAGGCAAGGGAAACAATTTCGAGCTAAAGACAAAGTATTGCTATATCAATCCCAATTAAAGCTTTTCTTAAGTAAGCTTAAGTCCAGATGGTCAAGACCTTAAACTATAACTTAGGTATTCTTATATGGAGCAGTAGATGTAAGCCCCAAAGTTAAGCCAATTGACCATAGGATTGAACTTAAAACATAAGGTTTTGGACGATCGGTTAAAGAATCCGATCAAACCCCAAATTATAAACTATTGAGAGAAATATTAGTAAAAATGACCCCGTAAACGTGAATTTAAGAAAATAAGTAATAAAATAGGAGACTATAAAATTTTCAAATTTTAAGCATAATAATTGCTAATTACTGAAAAGGCAAAAAGTATAATCTAATAACTAATAAATTACTAGAGATAGATTATATGTATACTAAAAATAATAGAATGACTTAAATAATATTTAAGAATATTTTTTTGTACTATATATGAATTTACATGTAAGTATAAATACGCGTAATTACTTAAAATACGCGAAATGTGCTAAAATAATACTAAATGCTTAAAGAAAATTCATAATTAATTAAGGAAAAATCAAGAAAAATCAGGAAAAATCATGAATCATCCAGAATTGGGTCGTGGCAGCTGGGAAAAATAAGAAAAAATTCAGCCAATTAAATTAAGACAACGCAAAAGTCAAAAAATAAGGGATAAGGTAATTGTCTTGTCCTATTTAATGCACAATAAATCCCCTAAAACCCTATAAATAGCAAGAAAAATTCAGAAGCTCATTTGGACAGTTACAAATCAGAGAAAATTTGGGAGAGCAAAAATTGAGAGAAAAATTTGAGTTAGAAAAAAAATAAGAAAAACTGTGCAGTTAAGGCTTTTAAAAGGAACCCCTACCAGACGAGTAGTTGGAAGTAGACGGCCACCACCACCACACGGTGGTGGCAGCGCCCAAGCCTGCCGACAAAGCTACAGTGGCCGGCGGTGGCCGGAGCCACCCAAATCGGTGAATCCGATTTCCAGCCCGTTTCTTGTGTAATTTTGTAAAAATTTTAAATATTATTATAAAATTATGAATTTTGTTATTCTAAAATATTTTTGTATGTAGTTTGTAGGAAAAATATTATTTTGATGAAAATATGTCTCGTGATATAGGATCCTTAAGAAATCATGCAAAACCGAGCATGTTTCGATTTAGAAATAAATGACCTTAGGAGTGTAGTTTCAAGCCCAAAATTTTTGTGTAGATTACTTAGATAATATAGAATAGTGCTATGAAGCTCGTTTTCAAAAATTAATTTTCGAAATTTTTAGATAATTTTTAGGCCCTAAAATGAGGCATAAAATGGGTAATTTAGGGATAATTAGGTAATTAAATGGTTAATTACTGTTTTAGTAAATAAGTATATGTTTTAGGATGTGAAAATCTAATGGAGTATGATACTTGTAGCAATTAGGGTGTTAGATGTAATTATTAGGTTAATTATGTAGTAAATGATTAATAGGGAAAAATAGTTAACTTTAAGTTAATTTTGTAAATTGGGGAAAATAGGAGTAAAATCTGATCTAGGATGAATTTAGACATTTTGAAATGATAATTGATGTTTAGGGATGGTAATTAAAGTGATAGAAATATTAGAAGTGCATTATGTACATAATAGGCAATAATGCATAATATGTAATTTTTGGAAATATACTAAATAGAAAATATTAGAATAAAAATTGATATTATGATAATAATAAAAATATACAATAAATGTGAGGGGAAACTTGAATTTATGTAATTATATGAAAAATGTAAAAATTTCTCTCATTAGGAGTAAATTCGGTACACAAATAAGGATTTAAGTGTACTGGATGGAATAAAATACTAATTAGAGGTAATGATGGTATTTAGGAGATCGGGAAGTAATGTGATTAATTTCACATTATGGGTTGAAACAGATTTCTAAGGTTGGAATCTAAAACATTACTTAGAAATCGAACTAAAAACCTAATTTAGAAATCGATGCGAAAACCGAACTTGAACCTAACCCCAAACCTAGAATAATTGTAAAAGACTTAATACCTAGATAATTAGGCATATTAAACCTTAAACAAAACCTAACAATAAGCGTTATAGGATAAAATGAACTTATAATATTTATATGAAAAGCTGAAACCACGTTCGTGTTATAAGGATAATCGGCGATGGCCTGAGCAAATCGGACCTCGAGTGAGTGAGCGAGGAGTCGAGGTAAGTTGGGATTAATATGATGTTGTATTTTGGAGGCTTAAGATTATGCTTGATTGTACTTGTTAGATAGTTGAATGTGTGTATGTGCTTGATTATGGGTGATGCTATGATTCTGTTTGTTATTCTGGCATATATTGTATGATTTGTATGTAATGATTGATCACCCTAAACTGGACTTAATCTAATATACGACCAGTAATCATAATCGGACATGCATAGCAACCTGTTAGGGGAACTTAGGACTCTCCGGCCAAATACTGACCCCTTCGGAAGGGATAGCGCAGGATTGCAAAATGGTCCCTTCTTCATCCTCAGTCAAACTAAGTGACAGGAGAGGAGGTCACGGCGAGGGTGAAGACAGTGGTTCGAAGGTAGTCACGAGAGGAGTAAGGTCTCCATTACACAAGCCTGGGTTTAGTCGTAAGCTGTTGCATTAACGGCAACTCCTCAACCCGAATTAGAGCGGGCACAATTTCTCTAATCTCACGACGGTCGGACAACGTCGTACGATGGCATTTGCTTGCACATGCATTGCACCTAATAAGTGATTGAAAACCTTGTTATGTGTATGGTATAGTTTTAAGTCCTCCATCCTAACTTACCGAGCTGTGGTTGCTCACATCCCTATAGACGTCATGCAGGTGCTGGCTAAGAAGTGGCAAACAACTACTCTGAAGCTAGCAACTGCTGGATCCTGGGGAGTGAGGAAAAACATTGGAGAATCAACACATATTTTATTACTTTTCATTTCTGATTAATGTAATAACTGAATTATAGTGATTATATATAACTTTTTTCACTTTCTTAGGCAAATGAATTATTTAAATTACAAACTGTTTGCTTCAAAGCGGGTTAGTCGTGGATGCCTTGTGTAGATCAGGTCTAAGATAGCGGTTATAAGGCCAACTTCTATCTTAGGATGGTTTACACGGCGGGGCTGTTACGACTCTGCCGCTTCGGGGCGTGACAGTAGAGATATTAAGTCCTAAGAAGGGAACTTTCATAATAAATGACTACCGACTTAAATTGTACTTAGGAGGAGAGTTCGAAAGGGAGAATGATCTTGACTATAACTTCCATCTAATCAAAGAAAAGGGTAACTTTGTTCTTAATTTGTCGAGCAAATGACATTAACCAAAATTGCTTCTTGGGAGGAAACCCAAGCGAATTTTAGTTCTTATTTACTAAATTTTCCATCTTGTATCTTTTTTATTTATGTTTGATTTTGTATTAAATCAACACAAATGATTTCTAGATTGTTCTTAAGTGTTTCAAGGCCAATCATAGAAGATAAGGACTTATTGTGACTAAGAAAGAGATAGGAAGAACCTTGGTCGTGAATTGGAGCATAGAGCTTAAGGAAGATAGATAAGTCCGAGTCTAGTGAGAACTATGGCCCAAAATCATGCCCATGATCTTGACCGTAATCCTCTCGTCATAAAATTACAATTAAATCTCAAATTTGAAGTTTTGGGTCAAGAGGTGACCACAACCTCAAACCATGCCTATGGTCTTACCCTTGTTCCTATTATCGTAAATTAAACTTGAAATTTAAATTGGAATTTTAAATTCCAGTGCAAACCACAATCGAAGACCATGCTCGTATTCTTAGCCATATACTTTTAGGACGTGAAAAATACAAAAATTGCAATTGAAATTGGGTATGAAGGATCCATAGCCAATGACCATGCCTATGGTTACGTCACTGTACTAAGGGCCACTTAATCAAGATGCGCCCAAATCTTGCACTTAAGGAAGCGCAATGCACTTTCCTAATTTAAATTCCTCTTAACTAAAATTCACTTTCCTTCCCCTAAACCACCTTCCTATTACTATTATGCAATGGATATTCAAGGTATCTCTTAAATTACTAATTACCTGGATTAAAAGATGTTATTATAACTTCCCTCAAAATTAAGTTGCTTAATTAAGATTGCACCAACAATTTGGGAAACTAGTATTTAAGTTAACTTTCATCTTTGAATAACCATATTGCAATCCTAAAATTCCTAAACACTAGCTATCAACAAAATGCAGGGAAAGAGAGAAAAAAGAAAAAAAGAAAAACTACTATAACCTCCACCAATGACACTAAGACCTACCCGTTACGTAACTTGTAGGAACTCTTTCAACCCAACACTGGAAGAGGATCCCCTAGCCATACTTATACCTCATCTAAAACACATATTGTAATTCAACAATCCTGATCACTAAACTTGTTATGAAGCTCTTTCCAAAAAAAATTTTTCTTGATCAAGTTTCATTGATTAGGAGGTATTGAAACTCACAAACATGGAATCTAAGATCCGTACCATAGTTAAGAGAGGAGGTTGGGATAGGTTGTTTAATGTCTAAGCACCCATTTATAAAGAATTGACCTTATAATTCCTTACCACCTTATTCTTAGAACACAACCAAGTCCCTTGTAGAGCCCAAAATGCAATTCCATTTTGACTTTGAAACATTAACTTTAACCTTTCCATAGTTGAGTTTACGGGTTTGATGGGGATTTTTTACAAGAAATTCATTTGTTCACCTAAATTCTACCCTTTTCCATGTAAACTACCTCGCGGTGTTAGCTTCGCCAATTATTGGCTCAACTAAGTGGTGAGAGGATGTACAATCCTAAATTTGCAAGAGGTTCTCACTTAAAAATTCAAACCCATAGAATCTTTCATAAGGATTTCTACCCTTATAGCCTTGTAGAAGGATACCCTATCAGCCTAGTGGTTGCTCTTACATTCTACATGCGTCATCAAGCAATTGATTCTCAGGTGAACCAATTGGGTTATTGATCATATGTCGTGGTTTTGGTAAAGCAACTAAAGCTTTTAGTTGATAATCCTCAACTCAAAATGATCCGAAATGTCACACCCATAAATCTTTCCACGTTCCACCAAATGAGACTTCTTCCCGATGAGGTCAAGAAATCATCCTTAGGAAGGAAAGAAAGCAAAAACTCCACTAATGATGAACTAGTAAAAGAAGTGAAGAAATTAAGAACTCAAGTTCAAAAATTGGTTTAATTGCAAGAGATTGTTGAATAATCTCTAAAAAGATTGTTGAATAATCTCTAAAAAGATTGTTTAGGAGACAAAATAGGACAATGAAGTTTTGTAGCAACCTCACTAACTAAGTTAAGATGAAAATTCCTCCACCAACAAATGAGGAATTGATTAATGTGGCAAGCAAGATGAACTTAGGGATGATACGAAGGAGGAAGCGACATCTAAGACCCAAGAAGTAGAAGCTTCTAAAGGTGACAGAGAAAACGAACCCATCAATGATGATTCGAAAGATGAAACCAATGTGGAAGACTTAGATTTCTTTTAGGAATTTAAAGTTATTCGTTTTGATTAGTTCAAACAAGTGCTTAGTTAATTAGTCCATTAAATTTCTTTTGAATTATCATATTTTAGTTTCAAGTTTATGTTCTTATTCATTCAATTCAATGAATTAATAAAAGTTTCTTTTCCTCATATGCACTTATCTCTTTCTTTTAAGTATGTTAATTTAGATCTCTTAAGCCGATAAATCCTAACAAATCACAATGAATTCTTCAACAAATGTTAGGGGCATAATTAACATAAGACACAACATGACACGATTATCTACAAAATTACAAAGGGAAAACACAAGACATGACATTATACACGATAAGAGGATACAATTAGGACAAGAATAAACGTAATTATATTATAATTTAACTATTTGTGATCTCTACTTAATTTTACATATTTTTGACACTAACACAAATTCAACACAATTAGAAACACTAGACATAACTCACTAACACAAATTGCTAGCCCTAAATAAGCAAGGATTGACTTTGGTCCCTCTAAAGAGCAAGGTGCCTTCCCACTGCTAATGAAGCTTTGGTAATTAAGTAAATTAAAGAGCCTATCAGCAAAACCTTGTGTTAGGGGAATGAGTAGAGGATGAGTAGATACGACAAGTATTTACTTTAGATTATGGTGTTTGATAGAGTTAGGAGAGATTTGTATACATCTTAATTAAATGGAAATGAGTCATATATGGTTTTGCCCAACTGAATAAAAATTGAACTAATTTAAGAAGAGAATCCTTGGTTGAATGGCATGATTAAACGTTAGTTTATGGGAATTGACCATTGAATTCTAGTATTTGTGTCCTAGATGAATTGAAAAAGTTAATAAGGATAAGTGTATACAAGTAACTAGAAAATTTTAAGGGATGCGAAGTGTATTTGTGAGGTTAATTTGATTTTTTCTATAATTTCTAAATAATAGTAGTTCATCTTGAAAAGCTTATCCAATTTCAGTCCTTGTTAAGGATCAATTGATTTGCTTGAGAACAAGTAAATGTCTAAGTGTAAGGAAATTTGATGAGTATAAAATTATACTCATCTGTCATGCTATTTTTCTAGATATTTTGAGCTATTTTAATATAATTTGGTTAAATTTGCTTTTAATTTGAGTTATTTTTTATTTTAGGACTCAATTGAAATGATGTGACAAAAAGATGAGACTTTAACTGATTTTTTAGAATTTCATCTATTTTGAAGTATAATCCAAAGATAGTAAAGATCAAAGAGAATTTGTTCAAGAAATAAGTATGAAAAATGGCTACAGTTGCACTTTATAACCGTATTCCTTGGTTGTGAAGCCCACATCTTTAATTTTAAAATTTAAGTTCAAAGATTTCTTACAAGAACATTTACCATTGCCATATTCCCAGCCATAATCTTCTCATAATTAATTTCAAGATAATTCTTAAAGAATTATCGCAAGGTATTGTTCACACCCAGCCACCACACCTGTGTTCATGCTTGCAAACCTTTAATTTGCTGTGATTCACTTGCCATTTAAAGATTGTTCTATTTAGATACTATAAATAGAAGATAGACATTTGCGTCAATGAGAGAGAATAGAGATAGTAGAGAATAGAAACATTTTTTTTAAGGTTTAGTTTTACTTTCATCATGCAAGTTGTCATCTTTACTATGATTATAGCTTTGAAGCATTGATATCTAAACATGTGAACCATCTAGGTAACAATGTAGTGTACACTAATTGTTTTATATTAACTTATTCTTATTGATTCAATCACACGTTTTGTTTTAGATTAAGTTATTATTTCTAAAGTCTTAACTTAATTATCTAATTTTATGTATTAAAGTTGCAAGACCAATATATAAAAAGATCTACCGTAATTGAAGAAATTTGCTATAAGTTTAGAGATAAGTTATAGATTTCTTCTAGGATTGAAAATTAATTCTTATTTGAATGTAGAATTCCTAATCTTAATGCTATTACGAGGAGTTCTATCCTAGAAGCGATTCAAGTTGGATGTAATTAAGATTAGAATTAATAGAGAACTAATTCCTACTAGATTAACACTTGAATTCATCCAGTTAATAAAAATAAGAAATTCATTAAAAGCCATATGATTCTACATGCTATACTCTTAGTGATTAGAGTCTAGATATCCTAATTTATGTTTATTTAGTTTTATTTCATTATTGCATTATTAGATAATCCTTTCTTTCTTTTTTTTTTTGTTTCTGTTTCTCTATTTTCATTCAATTCATCATTAATATTGTAATTTAACATAAGTTAGAGTAATTAGAATAGGTGAGTAAATGTTCAATTCTCATGAGATCGACAACCTTGGACTTTTGTAGTCCTCCATACTATCACTTATAGGTACACTTGCTTAATACTCACTTTGGTAGAATGTGTACCTCTCCATATGCCCATACAACTTCTCATCTCAAAGGATATCAAAAGACAACTCTTAAGTACTTGATGTGGGATGGGAGGTCGGCACTATATATTAGAATATTATCAAAATAAACTATAACACATTTCCTGATCAACAACCTTAACGCATGATTCGTCAATCACATGAAAGTACTAAGCACATTAGTGAGCCTAAATGGCATAACTAACCATTTGTAAGGACCATCCTTCATCTTAAATGCTATCTTCCGTTCATTACCTAGCCTCATATAGATCTAGTGATAGCCACTCCTCAAATCAACCTTTGAGAAGATTCGTGCATCATGAAATTCGTCCAACATATCATCTAACCAAGGTATAAGTTACCATACTTGTTTTTTTATCTTGTTAATGGCCTTACTACCAATACACATGCACCAAGATCCGCCTTTCTTATGGATTAAGAAGGTAAGCATGGCACACAAACTCATACTTTTCTAGAAGAATCCTGATTTGATGAGCTTGTCTACCTACTTCTTGACCTTAGTTGCTTACTTGAGATTGAGCTTATAGCCAATATATTCTATAAGGTTGAGGGTAAGTAATGGCTTTAAGGAATCTATCACACTCTGGGCGGTAACATTAGTGCAGCCACCTCCATCAATGATCAAAGCATATAAGCTACCTTTCACTCTGTAGTTAGTATGGAAAAGATTTTCTCTCTACTGGTTTTCTTCCATCATTGTAGTACTAAGTACTCTCCTAACAACCATGCTCAAGTATTATGATGTGCCTAATCAAAGGATTAGAATATCAAGCAATAATCGACTCAATAGTTGATTGATCCTAATTCACGAAAGTTTAGGTTTTTGGATATTCATGGATGGGTTTTTTGAATGATTTCTCTATTTAGATATCACTCACCTATAGATAAACCACTCGTTAGATTATTTGAACGATATGACTCTCAAATAAATAATTTAACGTTACTCATCACAGTCTCACAAGATTGATAAGAGTAGAAAAGTTTGAGAGAAAAAAAAAAGTCTCAATATATTGTAAAAGATGGAATGATGTTTGTTATAATGGGATAAGAACTTTTAAATAATCCTACAACCATAATTAAAACAAAACAAAAGACCTATAATTAATGCTAAAAGAATTTGAATTCCTATTAGCTAATAGAACTAAATTTCTATTAGTCAATAGAACTAAATTTCCATTGGTTAATAGAAATAAATTCCTAATTGCTAATAGAACTAAGTTTCCATTGGTCAATAGAAATAAATTATTATTGGCTAATAGAACTAATTTCTAATTCACTAATAATAAATCACTAAGGAATATTTTAATTATAATGAAATACATAAAGAAAATACTTAAATAGAACAAAGAATATAATTCAAGATGATCTAATTTGTCATACTCGGGGGATTGATCCTTATCATATTGCCCTAATTCAGGTCAAACAACAGCTTTGGGATCTTCTTGAAACTCATTGACCTGATGCTATACTTCTTCGTCCTCCCTTTCATTGGCACTCTCCCCCTTAGATTGTAGTTCCTACCTATTAATGGTCATAACTCATCAGTTTGGGCCGTTGATTGATCATATGCTCGAAATCAAGACACTTGAAGCATTTTATCTCTCTAATCTTCAAACTAGAGCTTTGACCAATATCCTTCTTTGCTTTGGCTCTTCAATCTTATCCTACCCTTGACCTTCATCAAGTTGGCTATAAGTCAAACCAAATAGGTTCAAGCCTTGATTACATGGAGATAAGCCAATGTAAGGTCGATTTGTAGTTGTAAGATGGCTAAGAGGAGCTTAGCTACCTTTGCTTACTACTATTATTTTAACCTTTGTGCTACCTTAATGGCTTCATCTATGGAGTCAATCCTCTAGACTTAAGGACATTACTAATCTCCCAATTTATGCCAGACATAAACCTAACAATAATTTGAGCATTTGGATCTTCCACTTCACACTCGATCATGAGCATCTGAAACTTATGAATGTATTGATCTACACTCTTAACTCTCTACTTGAGTTCTTAGAACCTCCTAAATGTATCGTACTCATAGTATTCAGGAATGAAACAACTTCTCAAGACATGCTTCATTTCATTCAAAGCGTGGATCTCATGATGACCTCATCACAAGACTGTCTGTACTTTCTTCTACTACATTGCAATGTAACTTGTGAACTTCGTAGCTAAGCATATCTTCATTGCATTCTCATAATCATATAAGTGAAATATTTTCTCAATCTTTTTTTCCTAATCAAGATACTCATTTGCATTGTTTACTTTAGTAAAGCTCAAGATTTATATCTTGACATTCTCCATTCCTCTTGGAGTTTGGGCTTCTCTCTCATCAAACTCATAAAAAATGTCATCTTCCTCCTCCTCTTCTTCTATAACATCATTTAACTTAATCCTTCATTGCACCCTTCTATTTTGAATTAAGAGAGCACCCGCTTTATAAGGAGCTTGGGCACTTGCAGCTTACACTTCTTAGTGACCAAGCTTAGTTTAGTCATTCAATGGCATGCCATCTAAAAGTTAAGCATTGGCTAAGCGTTGAATGGTAATGGCCAGGTTGGCCACTATAGGAGGGAAATCTTAAATCTATTCTTCTATGGACCATTCGATTTACAATCCTTAATAACCTTGGCCATGAGCACCATTCTCAACATCGGCAACCTCTCCTTTTACACTTGAATTTGAAATTAGTGATTACTTCACTAGTGTAACACAACACGTGGCTTAAAACGATTAACACCGTAATATTGCACAAAATCTTCTTAGAGGGAACTGATCTAGATTGCTAGAGGTAGGTTGAGACTCAGCTTTAGGATATATAGCAAGAATAGGATAGATCTTAAAAGACAGGAGTTAGGTAGCCAATAGATGGTAGGTCTTAGGTCAGTTGACATCAGGTCAGTTGACATCAAGTCAATAGCTAGCTCAATAGAAGTCAGGTCAACATATAGGGGATTGATTGGCAGACGAGTAGCTTGGAGGTCGACTATAAGGTCTTCAACAGCTCATATTAAAGTATAGACGAGTAGTGCATGGAAGGAATTTAGCCAAGTGCCATCCTAGTACTATGACTTGTCCTTGGCTAGTTATAGAAGTGAAATCTACCAAGCTAAGCTTTTCAGGCCTTAAAGCCTAGCTTAAGTGATTAGGCCAGAGATTAGCAATTTGTCATTAGACAATTAATAATCCATCAAATCACATAAGGGTGCTCATAACCCCGCCATGTTCAATATAATATATCTAATACAATTAGGATATTGTGACTCCAAGCCCTAATAATACAATGATGGGAACTAGCACTCTGGGCCCAACACTCCTAAGTCATACTAAATCTACCAAAGTCATCTTAAGGTGCAACTCTACTAAGGATACTGCAATATATCGATTAATGGGTCATTGTAGAATTTTACCACTACAAGTTCCTAGACCGAGCCTCACACATAAAGCTTACAAAAATTTGTAAGTCGAATAATTATTAGATTCATTTGTTGTTTTTAGCCTACCAAGCACAAGTAACAAGGGCACTAAACATGTACCTGGTAACATAATCTCAGACTTAAACTAAACTATTGTCCTAATAAACAAATAAGGCACATATACTCTCACCTCATAATCTTACTTGACTAATGAATAAGACAGAAAATTTCATAAACTCTATATTATTAAAATATTATTAGAAAAATAACTTGTAATTAGTTGAAGGAAATACAGTTTTTTAGAACTCTTCCAAGGAATCACTAGTTGGATGGTTCAAGAATCACTATCCAAACGATGAAACAAAGCACTAAAAAAAGGGTGAACCAAACCAGCTTGACGTTCTAAGAGAACAAACCGACCGGTTACTCTTTCTTCTCGCCAAACTCCCAATAAAATGGCAAGCCAATTCCTCTTGGACCGGCAAGTCAGTTCCCATTTTTCCATTGAAGTACCTAGCTGGGCGATTTTTTTTTAAATCGGCAGAGCAGTATCCGCTACAACTTTTGTAGAAATTTTTCCCTTTTCCGCAAACAACAACATCGACTATAGACTTTATTTCTCCTTCAGTAAATATCTATCACTTGATTGCAAACACAACAACTCTTACTCCAAACATGATTTTTCATGATTAACAACTGATTATCACGTAAGGGTTAAACAACTTTCAATACTTACTTTATTCCTTGCAAATTCTTGAACCAAACAACAATTTTGATGTGAATGACGTTTACTTAAACCAAGATTACAAACTCAAGATAGAAACATGTCTATGGCCATGAAACGCACATCACTTTTGTATTTTATTGGGCTTTGACAGCCCCAAAATGCTCTTTTAACATTACCCTTCCTCTAAAATATGACAAGGATATGGTTTTCACCCATTGAATCTACATTAGATATTTTTAGCACTTGAAAAGTGATGGAAAAATAATATTAACGAATCAACTTAACCTAAAATTCCGGGTTCGGTTGAGGAAGCAATGAAGAAACTATCAAGAAAGGGTTATATTTGAGAAGAAGAAGAAGAAGAAGAAGAAGAAGAAGAAGAAGAAGAAGAAAGGAGGAAAAAGATATGAATTAGTTAAAATAAAAGGTAGCTGAAGGAGACTTATAGAGAATTATGATACTGACCTTGAGTATAAAAGATCTATTTTCACATTTTTGTTGGGTGTTAAAGTAAATGTTTATTTTACACTTCAAGTTCAATTTGATTATGGATAGTATGCATTTAGTGGAACCAATGTGTTTATATAGGTTCACTTATTGCATTGATATGGTTGAAATGGTGCTATTGTAAAATTTACTATATGTGTGCATATGAGAATACTCAATATGGTGATAAACTCAATATTGATTAAAATGTTTGAAACTAAAAAGTGATGCAATTTATGGGCAATTCTGGCTTAAGTTCTATAAAGGGAATTGGAATCGATCATAGTGCATGCTCTATTAAGTCTTTTAAGCACCAGCCTATTTTGGAAGTTGAATCCAATGGGAGTTAATAGTCATGAACAATAGTGGCATTGGGAATTTTGTGAGAACAACTAAAGTATCCAGAGATGAGTGTATCTAACAACTTTATGTTAAGAGTTTTGAAGGGCCATAGACTCCACACGAACATTATAAACGCCAAGTTAATTCTTTGATTCAAGTAATGTCAAAAGTGCATCAAACGATACTTGAATTTTAATATCCCAAAATTTACAAATTCACTTAAATGGTAAAATATATAGGGGAAATTATGCCAAGGTGTGCATACATACTTCTACATTATTAATATTCATTAGAAATTTATTATAATCAAGGTAACATATGATTATATGAAGGAAATATTTCACCTGCAGAAACCAAGCAAATTTGATCAATTTAAACCTTAAAAGGGCTTTGTCAACGAAATTCGACAAAATAATAGCTTTAAAATAATAATAATAATACCAATAATAATAGTAATAGGAAATTTTTAGGACCTACTAGGTGTTGAAGTAGAAAACAGATGCTTAGCTATTCTTCATGGATTTGGAAACTTGCCAATGGAAATGACGGTTGGATGCTAAAATATATATATGAATATATAAAAGTTCAACACTTACAGCTCATCCATTTTCTTTTTTTTTTTTTTTAAATAGATAGGGAATGAAAAACTTATTTTTTATGAATAATTATTACTGGGAATATATTAGAAATTTCTATTCTAGTGTTTATTTCATGTCATTATTTATAAAAAATGCCTTTTTACGCTTATTTGGTCATTTTGGAAAATAATCAAAAGTAATTTATATGTAGCATTCATGTTGCACAATGGTTAAGCTATTTAAACTTCTATTCCACCTGTAGAAGGAATAAAAAATTTTATCTTTTCTTAAGTGGCAGCTATTCTCAATGGAGTAGAATAGAAAAGTTTTTGGGAATTAAATTTCTCTATATATTGTTCAAGTAAATAAAGTATAAGAAGAATAGTCATTCTATTTTCCTTTTTATTATCTCTAAGTAAAGGGATCGTTATGATCTTGCTTTGAGAACCCTAATGAACCGATGATGAAGATTTATGCCTGAAGTATTCGAAAGGAAATATGAAGACACATAATTGATTAAGGGATAATATGATAAGAATATGCGGGTGAAATTAAATGACAAATGACCATTGTGTTAGTTTTCCTTTTAAATGGTTCACCAATTAGGATTTCATCTGTAACAATATTAAACAAAACAAATATCTTAGGGTTAGTGTCTCTTATAACATCTATTAAATGATAATAAATATAGTACTAATAATAATAACCATAAGACTAGTATAACATGTATCGAATTGAAATTTAAAAGAATAACACATATTGGTAATACTACAAATAAATTATTTGGCTTAATAATTTGGAATGAAAATATACATAATGAGTAGAAAATTTACTAGAAACACATGGATATCATGACATGTAGATATATATCATAGTGAATTATTTGATCTAAGTAAAATATACCTAATCGCTATGCATATACAAACTAAAATATAGAGGAAAAAAAAATTAAAAATCAAAACCTTTGAGAAAATGGCGTGGAAAGAACCTGAGAATGAGATAGACTAAGTATGAATTATCCAAACACCGATGCATAGTTATGGCACCTACTTACTAGCATATCCAATACATAACCATAACTGAGGAACAAATCAATGGAGTAATTTGAAGAAACACAAATCCTCTTTAGTCTTCCGTAGGAAATGTCGATGAAGTTTAGCTCGAAAATTAAATCATTCACTAAAAACATAAGCTTCTTATTTATGAAGGAAAACCACCTAGTCTTTTCGACAACTTTGAACAGCCGGAGCACTTGCGGAGGACGCACAGTTCGTTGAGGAAAGAGAACAACTAAATACTGGTAAAAGGAAAATTAATCTGAAGTATCAAATCTATCCATTTTATTCTCATAAACTTAAAGATAAGTCGTACGCTACTCTAGTTTTAACGTTGTAGTTTTCATAAAATTATCTAATGTTGCATGCTATATATTATGTAAATAACATATAAAATGACTTAGATTGTAATTATGAATTAATTTGATTAGCAATGTTTAGTTGTATTTCAAAATTTGGCATTGATACTTCAATTCCAAATTTTAAAAAATAGACATAACGTGCAATTTCATAATAATTGTAAATTGTAATTAGTATAACCTTGTTGGTTTGTCAGCCGAACCTTCTAATGTAGATTGGTCATTTATCCTAAAGCCGAGCTCATATTAATATCAACACATTCTTATGAATCTAATGATACTAATGCCGCTAGGTTTGAAGAAGTATATTGAGTTAATGTCATCTTATGACAACTATTCAATAGCTAAAATATGACTTTATATGAATAAAAACAATGCTTCAATACGAACCCAGCAATATATTTGATGTAATAGTTAGTCAATTGTACCAAAAAAAAAAAAAAATTACTTAGGATATAGCTTGTATAATATATAATATATGTAGACATATCGTGTATGTAATTATACACATATTTATACAGATATACCGTGGTTATTAGTTTCATTCTACATGTATAAATATATATATAGTATGATTCTCATAGCTCATGTAAGGGAAAAGGAAATTAATATTGCAAAATTAAAAATATATATATATCTTGAAAATAAAACTCAAAAATATAGCACATAAATTCGATTTTTGAAAATGCAATTTCAAAATGAATTGAAATCCGCTTTCCAAAAACTAAATTCATTTATTTAAAATAAAATCCATTTTTCGAAAGCCAATTTCAGGAAAGTTTAATATAATATGTAAAAATAAATAATAATGTAGTGATGTAGTGGTTGAGAAGTTTGTATTTGAAAGATGTAGATTTAGGTTTGACTGCTTGTAGCCCTCTTTTTCCCTTTTCTCTGTTACTACACCCGCTCACTCATTTACTCTACGTGCAAAAAGGAAACATTGATGGGATTCAAACTTGTATCTCTTATATAAAAGCCTATCATCCTTACCACTAAATTATATTATCACTTAATTAATGGTTTGGGAAATAAATAAAAATCAGCTTTTGAAAAATTGATTTTTTTACAAATAATAAAAGCGACTTTTCAAAAGCCGATTCTATATTAAAATTCAAATACTCAGCCTTTCAAAAACTGATTTCAATTCATTTTAAAATTGTATTTATAAAAACCAAATTCAAATGTTGTATTTTTTGGTTTATTTTTAAAAAGACTATATATTTTAGCAAAAATTTTTAAGTTTACAATATTAATTTCCTTTCTCCGCTCATGTAATATGTACGTATATTACCTATATTATTATGTTTATGAATTAGCTAGTACATAATAGATATTATATTTATATATATTATATGTCCAGATGTAAGTATATATTTCAACGATGATGATTTAATTGTGAGCTAATATGAATTAACTTGAATAATGTTTCTGTAAGCATTATAGATCCTAAAACTTGGTTACATTATAGGAGTTTATACAAGATGAGGCATAACATAACTGATGTTCAAGTATCTAAAATTTATATTTCGAGCACTAAAAGATTGTAAGTTGTTATGCAAGTAGCTAGGAGTGTACACCTATGGTGCTTAAGCTTGGAAACTATTGTGACCATGCGACATGCTGTTTTTTGTACTCTCTTACATTATGGATTGCCTACAAATTGCTTAATCACCCCTTTAACAACTTAACGATAGCCAACTTAAAATCTTCAATTGCACATGCATATCAATCCACTAAGAAACACACTTAGAATTTTCACACCAAATATTGGCCCTATGAAGAGGAGCAGAGCATCATTTTCTTGTACTTTGGTAAACTAGTTGGTGAGGGAGTAGGCTATGACATGTGGTTAGGAATTTGTCCATTTCATCTTCGGGAGGAGCCAAAGTGTCTAAATTATGCATTCTTGCGTTTAGTGTCATTTACTTTCGATCATAACTCTTCAACTCAGGTTAAACTGGGTTTATTTCTTTTAGCTACATAAAGGACGAGACAACATCGTGTGGATGACATTTTTTGAAGACATTACTTTTAAGAATTGAATGAAAACCTTAATTGTTATTGTTTATGATGCTTATCCCCTATTAAGTTGTGGTTTGCTTTACTCTTTAGAAACCCTTTTGCAAGTAATAATGGCTAAAGCATAAACAAGTTAGTTAATTGGATGTGAAATGAGAATTTTTCCAACAAACCATGAAGTTGTCTTTTGTATTATAGAAGTTCTCTTTTGTTTTTGCCAAGGTTCGTTATGATTTATACAACTTTTGAAATTATAAGACTATTAAGAAGATTTTCTTTATGGATGAAAGTAACGAGTTAATTTATTTTTTATTGCTTCCTCTTATCGATAAGCTTTAAAGTAGATTAATTGTGGCACCTTGTGTATAGCTCTCTATGATTAGGAGCTTAATTGGTTAGCTATTACCATAGTGATCACAATACACGATGGATTGCTACAATAAAATTGCATTTAGGCATGACACGAATATCACCTTAAGATATGATCTGATGCTTATACAAGATCCATAGATATCCACTCGTATGCTAATGGAAATTTTATTGATGAAGAAATGAATTAAGCTCTTGAGATCCCCAAGTTAACTTTAATTAGCATGGTAAGACACCCTCCACCATCACTAATAAGTTGCAGAATCCCTTGAAGCATGTGAGGTTTAACATGTCAGTTAGACATTCATTTCCATTTTTCAATACATGGTGTGATTACTATAAATGGTCGATCATGTGTTATATGTATAATGGTTGATCAAGAGAAGTCTCAAATTGATGACATGTGAAGGGATATTATTAGAGAGAGGCATGAAAGCAAGAACAGGCAAACTTAGTTTCTCATAACTTGTGTGTGACAGTGGATTAAATTGAGCAATCTTGCTTATTCTCCTTTCATTCTTAATTTATTAGTTGTTTGGTCTTTTGTGGAACATCCGATAGAGTTTCGTGTTTCTTAGAAGTTTTCTAATGTTTCAAATTGTTCAAATGAGGAGAAGAAGGCCCTTATTTATAGATGTTAAGGCTTTATCTCAATCGTAAGATAGTTTTAATGATAAATAGATATAATGAGCTATTGATCATAGCCATTCAATTGCTTTGATCGACCATGAAGCTTCCTTTGTCCTTTTGTAACTATAATAAGATTTTGTGATGGATGGGTCTAGCTAAGCCTAATGCATTATAAAGAAGCCCAATGGCTTATAAAAGATGCCTATGAAGGCTTATGACATATCAAGGCATGTTGAGAGACCTTTCTTCATTTGTGAGACAATCAAGAAAGGCCGAAAGCAAACATATAGGTTTAATGATTCCTATTCTAAGCCTTAAGACATCCTTGAAATTAGGCCCAACTCTCTAAGCCTTACTATTAGCCCAAGAAGCTAACCTATGGTATTAATTTAGGCTAAATGCCCAATTACCAAAATAATCTCTAAATTTTACTCCTTAAGCAAAAGCTTCTTTAACAAAGTTTAGAGCAGCTTGAGGTAGTTTGTTGCATGCTTCAATTCTTCAATTATTGCTTGGTACATACAGGCTGTCAAGTTATTGCTTTTATCATTCAATTTGTTCATAAGGTCATTACCTCCCGCTTGTTATTGAATTGCAATAGAATGATTGTATATTTGTTTTGATAATGTGATATTCAATTTAGCATATACAGGCTATCGAGTTATTGCTTTATTCATAAAGTCATTACCTTCTACTTGTCAATGATTTGCAGTAGGATGATTTTGCATTTGTGTTGACAATGTGATATCCACCCATTGGTGTAAGAGATTTTCTTGTGCAATTATTTTGCTACCCCTAAGGTAACACTTGGACATGCAACACAAATTTAATGACTTGAAGTAACTAAATTTTTAATAGCTATTTTTAGTACTTAGGCCTTAGGTCCAAATCAATTGGACCAAGGCCATTAATAAGCCCACTCTAGGTGTAACCTAGCTTCATTTCTTATAACTACAAGATGAAGCCCTTAGGTAAAAAACTTTTCGCTTCTTTTCTTTTAACTAGGATTTTAATTTCTTAAAACCCTCATTGACATAAGTATCGAAATGGTTGTGTTGGAGTCAACTTCGATGCCTCATTAAGGTGTTTTGTTTTGTGGGAAGCCTAAATTTGATGAATTTCTATTGGAAAATCAACGGAGTAAAAATCTTGCATCAACATTGGCTCCATCTATAGGAAGAATTTAATTCAAAACTGACAATTATTTCACATTTTGAATTAAATTCTTTCCAGCTCATTTATTTCACTAAATAAAATGAGGAAAGAATGTAACTAGAATTCTTAAGGAATATAATAAGGGTATAATACCTATTACTTTGTTTGGTTAGATTAATAAACAATTTAAAAATAGATACGTAATAAAACTTTAATAACTAAAGCATCCTTGATTCATTTTTTTTCTCAAATAATTCTAAAGTAATGAGTGGTGGTGGTGGAAATCAACTACGAGGGCAGGGGTGGTGATAGCGATCAACTGTAGTTGTGAGCGGTGGTGATAGCGGTGGTCGATGGTAATAGCGGTGGCTGGGATAGCAGCTTAGAGGGGGAGGTAGGGGTAAATGTGGCGATAGTGATAACAATAGTGGTGGTGATAATAGCTGTGATCAGAGCTGGTAGTGATGATAATAGCTGTGGTTAATAATGATGGTAGCAGCGATGGTAATAATGATGGGTGATGGTAATGGCAGTAGTATGATTATAATGGTGTTGGTGGTAACAGTAGTAGTAACGGTACAGTGGCGGCGACGGTAACGATAACGATAGTGATGATGATAGTAATGGTGGTCAGTAGAGACGATGACGATAATGGTAATAATGGTGGTCGGTAGAGATGATGGCGATAGCGATGGCGATGACGATAGCGATAATGGTAATAGTGATTATTAAATTGATTTAAGGTTATTTTTGAAAAAAAATATAAAATTTTATGAAAAATCGTAATTTTTAATTGAATAAAAAAATTCTTATTATTTAATTTTATATAATAAAATTTTTTAAAGAATTATGGTTCGAATTCTTAGGATCGATATCCATCTTTCCTGATCTAATGGTGCACATATCAATTTTCCCCCCAGCCATACGGATAGATTTGCAGAGATCTACTAGTTAATTATGAATTCTGAAGGCTTTTTTCTAGCCCTTTTTGGCACGGGATTCGAGATATACACGTGAACGAAGTAACTCTCGATCACCGTCATCGTGTCCATTCCAAGATATTGAAATCTTGCGCTGCCCTCCCATTTCACAAAGTTGTGAGAGAAGGGGAAAAAAAAAATGTGAAAAGAGCTCATATTCTGGGCGGAAGAATCCACGCAACTGTCTCGATCTTCAAGATCGAACCCCAACTAATGCCTCTGTCGTCATCGAGGCTTCCTCGTTGTCCTCTGCAAAATCGAGACCGTATCCTGGAGGAGGCAATCTGGGTTCGTAAATGGGAAGAGACCTGAATGTGAAGAAGCCCAGGTGGTTCAGACAGAAAGCTCCACAGGGCGACAAGTTCATTGAAATTAAAGAACAGATTTCTACATCCATTACACAAACTCGTTCATCCATCACCGTGCTTCAACAGTCGGAACCAACTCCGCAGCTCACTGATTCCAGCCAATAGCAGCCCTTCCTGGACGTTCGCTCCTCGCGAGATGACCTCCAATCCTCAATCGCGCTCCGTTCTTCAAGTCCAAACTCTGCATTATGCAGATGTAATCTGGAGCCACGGAGACGGAGCTTAACTCGATGAATAGCAACTCCAAATTACGCTCCGAGTCCGAGCAGACTTGTTGCTGTCGGGCACAACCTGCAATTTGGGCAAGGAAAATGCCGAGATCAAAGAACCTGACCCTCTTTGCACTGCCAAGCTCCGAGATCCGAGATCTCGGAATACCGAGAACCAACGGACAAGATTGTGCAATCCTTTACCGAGCTTCTTCAAATCTGACGTCTAAGCTCCCCTACTCGCAGCTACTGCACTTCAAAATTTGGCAGCTTTTCGAGGCCTGAGCTCTATTATATAGTCTGCAGGATATCTGCACCGCAATGATGGAAGCCACTGTGGCATACATGCTGAGCTCCGAGTATCAACCCACACGTGACCGGCAAATTCTGATCGGTCCTCCAACAGACGCGGTTAGAACAAAGCAATTGAGAAGCCTCGATGCATGACAGACCAACTTATCTATACTTACCAAGTGTCACTTTTGAATATATGCCGAGTTTTCCTCCAAACCATCCTATCCAAGCTCCATGTGTCCAAGTTTCTGAGTTCATTGACCTGCAAGTTCCGGTGCCTCCCTACAACTTCACCTGCTATAAAAACCGACCAGCAGCTCTAAGCTCTGCCCGTTCTCCGTCTACCGAGCTTCTCTCCGAGCTATTTTTCGACCAACCGGCTGCTCACATGCCGAGCTTTTTGTGAAAGAGCAGGCGCCGAGCTAATAACAAAGTTAGTTTAAAGTGCATGGAGTTGTAAACCTGCTCAAACAAACTATCTGTCCATATCTGTCCATGCGCACATTCCGTAACAGAACTATCTCGAGCTCCCATAGAACCTAAGTTTTTGTCGATACCAAGCTCTTGTAAATATTTATAAAGAGCTAAAAATTATTATATTAGTTATTGAGATAAATATATTATTTATTTAGGTTTAAATTTTTGGGTTAGATAACAAGACCTATAGTGTCCAGTCTATTTTAGAATGATTAGGGAAATTTAGCTTAATAGGTTTAAAATAAGAATCGTTGGTCTAATCTATCTACCTCCAACCTTTTTCAAGTAAGTTTATACACTTATAAGGAGGGCTACTAATTTTAAGCTCATTAGCTAACTTATTCTAACTAATCATGAATCGAGCAAGCTTCATCTCTTCCGTTAATCACTCAGATTATTCGATAGATATCATCATGTCCAAGAGCTTATAAATACCTAGTATTTCTTTATAATTTAAAACTTTTAAAGAGATTGGGAAAACGGTGATCCATTGTGAAAACTCTACTCTTTAAGATTAAATAGCGTTCAAGCAAAAAATTGATCTCATTCGCTCAAGTTACAGTGTAAACGCCTGAGGTCCTTTAAGGCTGCCTTATCTATTGCTTGTGCATTTAAGACACTGGTATTGCTTATTCCTCTTCTCTGTCTTATTCTCACCTAATTATCCTTTCAAGTGATAGTGTTACTTCGTTTCTTTAAAGTTACGTATAGTGTACCATTCACGTAGCATACACGTGACCACTTTAATCGAACCCTTACATTTATATTTTGGTGACTCCACCGGAGAAGAATGATTACAGAGATATGACACCTCCTAGAAAGAGAACAACCGGTACATTTGATACTACGTCTTAAGAGCTCGACACCAATGTTAAACTTATTGAGTAGAATCCATTCCCATAGCTTGAGAATACTGGTTAGGACCATTTGATGCCTAAGGCTCCTTTAGATCCCATGCAGACAGTGCAAGAAGCCACAAGGGCTTTAAATCAGTTCATAGCTATATTTTAACCCATCCTTATCGAGATGGCTGCCATTATTGCTATGCAATAAAGTATGGCTTTGCCAAATCTTATGGTTACTATACAACCAAGCATTATTACCTCAGCTCAATTAATTAATCCTCCAATCATTGAAGAGGATCTCCATCAAAGATGAGGTAATGAAACCCCCTCACCAAAATCTACATGACAACCAACTTCTATACTGGAGAATGTAAGAGTCCATTTAGGCGACTCTTCATCTTCATGGGTGCTTGCTCCTTCATTTAATCTTACCATCCCAATCTTAGGAGGATCTACTTCTCATCCCAATCTTGCCCCCCGCTACACTACTTACGTTCATAGCTTCTGTTCCAAAGACTTCCTTTATAACAAAGGAAGACTTAGATGTTTATATAAGAAAAATATAAGCTAAGTCGTCTATGGGAGTACCAAAGATGAAACTCTTATATTACAAACGCATCATAGCAAAACCATATCCTAAGGACTATGTAAGTCTTAAGTTCATGTTGTTCAATGAAAAAAAGATAAGTATGAAGGAATATGTACTAAAATTTATTGAAACCTTAGAGCCTAATAGGCTTGATGATGACCTTAAGCTCAAAGAATTCTTTAAATCATTAATAGAGAAGGCATACACCTAATATATTAACCTCCCCTTGGGATTAGTTGATTAATGGGCGACTATGTGCAAGCTCTTTTTGGAGAAACTTTTGTCCACTCAAGAGCGAGTCATGATTATAGAAGAATACAAAAATACCAAGAGGAAGATCTGATGGATTATATAAAGCGCTTTAGAGAATGTATTCTAGACATTCAAGATATTTGTGATGAAAGAGAACTAGTAAAAATTTGTATCCAAGGGATGTTCTCTTAATATGTTGTGCACCTAGAGAACCTTTCCCTATGTTCTTTTGCTGTACTCATTGAGAATGCACGAAGGAAAAACAACTATGTTATGAGGCAACGAAAGGAAAGTAGCAAGCTTAACAAACGAGTAGCATTCATGTCCTCGATTGGGAGTGAAGATTTTAATGCCAGAAAAAGACCTAAGAAAGATACAAAAACTCTTTTGTTTCCACGCCCCATAGCAAGGTACGTACCATCCTCGACCGTTGGTTGCAGGATGAAGCAATCAAGTTGCCAAGAGTTGAGCGCCAACCTATAGAGAACGAAGGAAGAAATCCCAAATATTATTAGTTTCATAGAACGGTAAATCATCCTACTAAGGATTGTCGAAGCTTAAGAAAGATATTTCATGAAAGAATTCAAAATGGGGAGCTTATCACCGAAGATAATGACATTCGCAACAACTCGCTTCCAAGCTATGATACCCATGTGATAGCACATAAGTGCTTTGAAAGTGATTAGTGATTCGTTAGGTATTGATAAAAAAAAAATGGGTTTAAGTTATGGCATTGCTTTTGTAAATAAAGAACAAATTTTACTACTCAATAATAAAACTTTTATTATCTTACTCATCTTTGTATATTAAATTTAACTCTCTTAAGCCCAGGCAATGTCCTAGAATCTTAGCTCCCATACCTTAAGCCCAGGTAACGACTTAGTATCTCGGCTCCCATGCCTCAAGCCTAAGCAATGCCTTAGAATCTTAGTGTCTACGCTTAAAGCCTAAGCAACGCCCTAGCATTTAAGCTCCTATGCCTTAAGCCTAGGCGATGCCCTGGCATCTTAACTCCCATGTCTAAAGCCCAAGCAATGCCTTAGCATCTTGATTCCTATGCCTTAAGCCTAGTAGTGCCCTAGCATCTCAGCTCTTACACCTAAAGCCTAAGTAATGCCCTGGCATCTCAGCTTCCATGCCTTAAGCCTAAGCAATGCTTTAGCATCTTAGTTCCCATGCCTCAAGCTTAAGCAACGCCTTAACATCTCAGCTTCCACACTTCAAGCTGAGGTGACACTTTGGCATCTTCGCTTATACGCTTTAAGCTCAAGCAACGCCTTAGCATCTCAGCTTGCATACCTTAAGCCCAGGTGACGTGTTAGTATCTCGACTCTTATGGTTGAAGCCTAGGCAATGCCTTGCATGTTAGCTTTCATACCTTATGTCCAAGCAATGCCCTAGCATCTTGGCCTTTATGCCTTAAGCCCAAGGCAATGCTTTAGCATTTAGCACTTATGCAGGAACTATTCAAGTAGTGATGTACTGATAGATCTTAGCCTACCATGCTTTCATCTTACTCATATACAAACCACAATCAAGTGAAAGTAGTAATGGTAGCAAGGATCTTAGTCTTCTTCAAGAAAAACCATATGCTATAGCTTTATGGTGATATGATCCACTTATGTACCCATCCAAGTTGTACCTTTGTAAGGAAGGAAAACAAGGGATGAGAGAAAGGCAACTCTTTCCTCTTGATTCTAAAATCAAAACATTGACATAATGATGTTGATCCTATAGTCCTGTCAAGACTCGTTATAAAACAAGCTTGCAACGCGTGAACCCTATTAGGGCTTGCCGTGTGCGAGTCTTGTTGTGCTTGAGGCCTACTAGGACCTGTTTCATTTGAGGCCTATTGAGTAAAATGCTCACTGCACTTGAAGCCTGCTAAAGCCTACTGTGCTTAAGGCTTTCTTACTTAAGGTTCCTCTATGTAAAGGCTGATGTTCTTGAGGTGTGCTCACTTAAGGCCTACTGCACTTAAAACTTGCTCGTAGAAGGTAGCTCCTTAGAAGAGGAACTACCTAGCCTATGCTAATTCTTGAAGTAAATTTTTAAGGTTGACTGGGATAATTAATTATGATACTGGTCATTCCTACAAAGATGGAAAAAGAACGTATGAGTGAAAGATACAACTACAACACTTGAATAAAAAAAAGAAAAGAGAGAGAGAGCATATGAAGGTACTTACTCTTTCCCGTGACCTGGGCTTGGAACTTAAGGCTTGTCTTTCCTTTGTTCCTCGAAGAAGTATGCGAGTAGCTTCTGAAGCACCCATTAAGGATGTTCGAAAACTGTACTCTTTATGAGAGGTTGTTGTGGTAGCAAGGTTGGCTCATCTAAAGCTGCATAGATTCAATAGTATAGCTACATCTTCTAATATTAGAGTTATCTTCTCCTACGAAGCAATAAACATGTGAGTCTAAATACTCTAACATGAGATGATTTTCCACCATACTTCCATTCCACTCATTTACGGGAACTACAGCCAAGTAGAAGTAGTAATAACATGGAGGACTTTATCTTTCTTCAATGAAGTCATTTATTTTAGCTTCTATACAATATATGCTACCCATTTATCCTACCTAGAGGGTGGCTTCTTTAAGAATGAAAATTGGATACTAGAGAAAGGTAGCTCTCTCCTCTCATTTCTAAAGTGCAATACTAAATCTCCCATGATAGTATCTTTAGAATCAGCATAAGGCTCATGCTTGATAAACTAAAGACCACCATCAGTGCAAGGTGTTGCACAAGCTTCTTCATGCTTAGCCTTGTCCTAGAACATATCTTAAAAAATAGTCTCATCTAACCACTTGTCTCAAAGACACAGGGCTAGTAGCAAACATTATCTTAATGCACCAATAAGTTCTTCTTCTTTACATTCATCTTAAGAACACGGGATAAGTGGTGGACATTTATCTTGATGCACTAACAAGTCCTTCAACTTCACTACTTTTATGCTTTGACATCGATTAGTCTTCATCTCTTCCTGGTAAAGCACAAAAAAATCAATATATTATTTAAGTCAAGATACTATGGTATAGTGAAACTAAGTAGAGATATGATAATGGTATATGTTAGAAAAAACGGTGGACTAAAGGATCGACCATAGTCTTATGACTTTGGTTAAGTTATTAAGATTTCCATGTTGGTGGTTATGCATAAGAAAAGGCAAAAGTCACAACCGCATTATTTATCAACAACAATTAAGTATTAGAGAAAAGGACTTGTACAAGTCAAAAGACAAGAACAGAAAAGGATAGAAATTTGACTTAACCAAGTCTATGTATGCTGTGAAAGAAGAATGATATGTAATAAACCAGCAATACCTCTGTAGTTGTATAGGAAAGGATGATCGACTCACTAGGGACATGAGTCTAGTCAAAAGAATTTACTAACCTAATTCTCCTATCGCTGGGCTACTGTGCTATCAAAGGATTTAAATACTTATAGATTTGAACTCTTATGTTAATAGGATGGAGACGAATTGTACGCATGAATTTTCTCTCCTATGACCTCTAAAAATGTAAAAGAGAATTGGTGAGGACATAAAGAAAAGCTATTATATGAGATGTACATACATATAAAGAGTAAAACATATTGGTACGAAGTATATGGGAATATACTTTGAGCCTCCATATTATGAAATTTTAAATATCATAGCAGATAGAGAGGTTTAGTCTTAAGTTTAAGCTACAACAAGGATTCTCTGTTATACATGTACTGTACACTCATGCAAGTTGTATGAAGTGACAATAAAATTATAGTGCCTCTACATTAGTTTTCAGTATAAGGGTTCCCTTCGTAATTATCAATGCACGTGCAATAAACATGTCCCATCTAGTTTTGTTGGAATTGTTGAGCATCTAAAAAAGTCATAAGACAATTCATTACATAAAAAATTCATGGCATAGGTATTGTCAATAGTGATAGAAAGGTCTTTTTACTACCTCCCACTCAAGTACTACAAGAACTTTGCCTAATGTTCTTATGGCATGCAAGCCTCTACGATTGGTGTCAGATATGGAATCGTTAAACTGAATAACGAGTCTCGCTACCCTTTGCCATTATTCCAAGTGTTGGAAAATCAAACTTACGAGAGAACAAGAAAGGAATAGAAATACGCATGTGTGCATGTATATAAATATGTATGTGTGTGTATGTATATATATAAGTCACAAGTCAAGCGATTAAGATGAAAAGAGAATAATAATAATGGTGATGATGATTAAAGTAAAACAAGCACTAGCAAAAGAAAGCAAGTATATATGTGTATTACATAAGGGAAGCAGATACTTTCTATACATACAAGCTTCCCACTACCTATCTGTTTTGTGAAATTGAGTTTACAGGTAGCGACTATCAGGAATAATTATCAAATATGCAATCAATTTGTACATTAATAGCTACCATTGTTACTTATTGTCAAAGGAAGTGTGACTTATAATAAACTAGCATAGCAAATATTGATGACTTAAGTGTTCATATATAGTTGATGATATAGAGATAAAATAGAGATTAAAATATTCCATGTTTGGAAATTGGCAGATTTGGGGTTTTTTTTTTCGATAGTTAGATTAACTTGAATTTAAAGATGAGGCATGGTTAAGGAAATATGATGAGAGTGTCTTTAAGTAAATATTTGAGAAAGATTTCGAGTATATGTTCGAAAAGATATTAAAAGATGAAATATTTAAATTTGAGATTGGGTAATTTGTTGATTCAATGAGGAAATAATATTGAGATATATAATGAGTATGGATAAGATATCGAAGAGAAAAGATTTGAAGAGAAAAATTGATGTGATAGGAAAAGATTTTTAAGCTGATATAGTCTGTAATATACAAAGGAAATAATATGGATGATGGTGTAGCTTTACTTGAGGAGTCTTATTTATCCAGACTGAAGGGAATCAATGTAAGATAGATATAGCTCCAAAGCATGTATTTCTTAGGGGAAAAAAAAAAAAAGAAACAAAAAGACAAGATTTTTCTAGATCCAGCAAATATATGATTGAATGAAGGCAAGTCTCTTGTTCCAAATTTGAATTAACAGTATAAAAATAAGTGTAGATGAAGTTGCAACACCAATGGTACCTTATTTTCAACTATACTTGTGAAGAGCCTATATATGCATCTAAGAGTCTGTACATGAGTATTATCATGAAGAATAGACTAGAAATCATGTTAAATGTTAGGACTAGCCCCGATAAGATAGTGCCAATTGCAAAGCAATTGGTCTTGTTTGGAATTCTACTTCCTTCAAAATGAATATATGCATAGCATATAGAATTACCAATTCACTCAATGGATTAAAGCCGAGAAGTAAGTTTAAATCACTAGTACGAAGTTGGTACATGAAGGTCAATTTAATGAAGGATCATCTCACATAAAAAAATTTATCCATTAAAGAAGATTTATTCAACACATTGCCTTAGAGGCAATACCACTCTAGCATGCAATAAGCAACATACACAATTATATGATGCTATAAGCTTACGCACCGAGGTATATAATAAATAAAGTTACAACACTGGTGTTAGATGAAGACTTCAACTGTATGAGTACGCTTTGTAGCAATATAATTCTTTATGATTTGTGGGCGTTGAGTAACGATCTAACTATTCAAAGTGATTGATGCCTAAAATACTTGTATACCACCCAAGAATTTTGGTCAAGGGGTAAAATGTAAAGGGCTAAAAATTACTATATTACTTATTAGGATAAGCCTATTATTTATTTAGGCTTGATTCCTTGGGCCAAGTGATAGGGTTTACGGAGTCTAGTCCATTTTAGGATGATTTAGAGAGATTTGGCTTAGTGGGCTTAGAATAAGGATCTTTGGACCGGCCCGTTCACCTCTAATCTTTCTCAGGTATGCTCATGCACTTATAAGGATCGTTGGACCAGACCGGCCAGTTCGCCTCCAACCATTAGGTAGCTCATTCTAGATAACCATGAATCAAGAAAGCTCCATCTTATCCGTTAATCACTTAAATGATTCGACGGATATTATCATGCCCAAGAGCCTATAAATACTCAATATTTTCTCATCATTTACAACTCTTAGAGAGATCGGAAAAATAGTAATCCACTGTGAAAACTCTGCTCTCTAAGATCAAATAGCATTAAGGCAAAGAATTGATCCATTTGCTTAAGCTACAAGGTGAATGCTTAAGGTCCCCTAAGGCTACCTTATTTGCCACTTGTGTATTTGAGACACTGAGATTCCCTATTCCTCCTCCCTATCTTATTCTTACCTAATCATCCCTTCAGGTAATAGTCTCGCTTCACTTCTTTGAAGTCACATGTAGTGCGCTACTCATACAACATGCACATAACTACTCCAATCGAACCCTTACATCTATAATATCAAACTTCCATGTACATGAAGGTTTAAATTAGCATATGGACGAGCATCAACAATAAGCCCATGACTCATCATGGCCTTAGAAGCATACACTCGAATAAGAATCTAAACTACCTAAATAAAAATTCGTCTTGCGGATAAAAATCCAAATTGTTTGGATAAAAATTCGATTTGCACAAATAAAATTCTTAATTGCTCAGATAAAATCCAACTTGCATGGATAAAAAACTGAATTGCTTGGTAGGTGCTGAGGAAATTCTAAGGTAATGAAGCTCAGGACAATCCTTGAGAGCTAGGTCCCTAAGCTTGATTTAGAAACACCTATATGTGAAATTGAAACACTTGAGCACCTTAAAAACTCTAAAAGCAAAGAAGCCTTAGGTAAATCATGTGACCATGGCCTTTAAATTGGTTATTGAATGCTAAAGTATAGCTTGGCAATCTACAAATTTGTGCCCAAATCAAAAGTCTGAAGCTAATAAGCCCAGATGTAGTCAAATGACTTAGGGCAACAAACTCGTAGACCCTAAGCATCATAGGTAAGGAGAATATCGGCATGTCAAAATTCAAAAAGACACTAGTGAAGGCATTGAAAGCCTATGTTAGTTAATGCCTAGCAGACTTACTTTCCTTAGATAATCCTGTAGCATTAATACTTGAGAAAAGTTCAAATTTCATGAATAATCCTATGATACTTGACCTAAAAAAATTCGCTAATCTTGCTTAGATCATCTTCATTGGCATATAAGCCTGATGAAAAATTCTACTCTCCTCTTAAAGTCATCCAATTATCCTTGTTGGCATGAAACCCTAGACAAAATTTAACAGCTAGCACACCACATTACTTTGCTTAAGTTAAGACTTCAGCTCACTAGGTTATGATTAAGATAGAAATACTCACATGAAGCTCTTGCATAATGTAGCCGCTTGGCTTAGAACCATAGGAGCCTATGCAAGTACTTAATCCCCTTATCAAACACATTGAAAAGAGAGTAGGAGAGTAAGTGGTGATGACTATTTTTAATACTTTAGCCCTTAAACCCAAAACAATCGGACCAAGGCCATTAATAAGCCTACTCCCTTAGGTAAACGACTTTTGGCTCCTTTTTTTTTTTAAACTAAGGTTTTAATATCCTTGCGCCCTTACCAACTTAAGCATCAAAATAGCTACGATAGAGTAAACTTTGGTGCTCTACTAACAATATCTTATTTTGTAAGGAGCCTAAATTTAATGAATTTCTACCAACAAATCAATGGAGTGAAAACCTCACTTCAACATGAATAATTTCTCCTTTCACGTAAGTGTAGCACTTAGTTCTCCTAGTTCTAACTAGTAAACTTCTCTATTACTACTCTATAGCAGTAGAAACTCCACACACAAAGTCATTATCTACTTTGACGTGATACATCTCATGGTTTTGTTTCCTTAGTGTAGCTGTTATGTAGAAGATCATCTATCCTAGAAGTTCTCCCCATTTAGTACACTTAATGTTAAAGTACCAATAAAATCTATGTTGTTATATAGGTACCTCAATAATTAGGTTTCCATCAGCCTATACTTGCAGGATGTGACAATAAATCTAAAGTTTGATTTGTTGACCTCAATTTCCTTAGGCGCACACTGTGATCTAATTTAATATGCCATATCTAAGACTTTAATTTAAAGATCTACCAGATCAAAAGTTTTCATGGAACTTCAACATTGTACTAATCACTTTCAACTCCCTACCTATGCCATACTAATGCTTGTCCTCTAGCTTACAATCCAGAATTTAGCAAAAACATCCCCTAGCTTGTATTAGAGCTAAATTAGTTGGGAAAAGGAAAACAATAACAAAAACTCAAGCAAACAATTATTTATACTAGCTAGTATATAACTAAAAATATAACAACTATACAATTGATAATACACTTAGACATTAATTTCAAATTAGATCTCGAAAACAAAATATTCTTAAGTATCATGACTGACTACTGTACTAGTCATGTGTAGTAATAAACCAGCAAGTACTCACTAGGTTGATCTCATGAGAAAGAAGGACAAAAGCTACGTACCAAATATAGCTTGTTACTCTAATCTAAGTACGTAGATTTTGGAGTAGAAACTAAGAATAATAAATAAACTAAACTAGTGCAAATAATAATGTTAACTTGTGATGCTTATCTCTTAGTTCATTGGCAAGAATGTTATTTGGGTATTATATAGGGTTTTTTCTCAGGTTTTGATGAAATTCACTTAAAGTCATCTTCATAGATACGAAGATAAAGTTCTTAATATAGCAACAACAACAATGAAATGCATTTTTGTATACAAATTGGCAAATATTTGACCACTAGCACTAATCAAATACCCTTGTTTCAAATGTGGGTTAATTGTTTGGTTAGCTTTAATCTACATTTAGAATAGTAGTAGGTAAAGTAAATTCAAGTGATTTCAATCAACCTAATGGTTACATAATTAATCAAAAACACCTAAGAGATTTATAATAGGTATTAAATCCTTGGTTGGACATTTAGTAGCACCTAAATGTACTAAAATTAATGGTCATGCATTTTAATGAGTTTTACAAGAAACTCAACATCAAAACTTTTAAATGACACAAACCCATACCTAAATATCATTACAATCACAAATTCCACCACCAAACCATCACAATCCCATAAGAAAACTACTTAGCCACTACTATTAAGTATCATAACAATCAATCATAGTAAAAACATAACATTAAACATAATAAGAGTTGATTTTAGAAACCATTAAGTTGAAGAACAATACAAAGAGGATGAAACTTAGTCAATCAGAGCTCTAATACTTGTTATAAGCCTTTATACTAACTAAAATCACTAAAAATATGTAGAATAACCCCAAAAGACCTAAAAGCTATGAGGTACAATGTCTAAAACCCTTAACTAAATGGCCATGTTTTGAAAAATGAAAGAAATGAGGGTTTTATGATCAAAGCCTAGTAACCAAACAATAGTAGGTCTACCATCCAAAGTGATACGGATTCCATAGATGGATACGCAGGCCCAATATCACGCGTAACCAAAAGGGTAGGTTCTGGCCGTAAGATGGCTTGAAAAGTAAATGGTAGTCGAGGATGAGCAAGGGTTTCCATACACCAACGATGGATATGATGCATCAACGCCTCACACAAGTATGGGTTACACTTGATATGATGTACAAGTATGACTGGAGGTCACTCGCCACTAGTCTACACTCAATGGGATAAATAAGGTAACTCAAGAGTAAGTAAAAGAAAACTTAGCTCAAGAGAGAGTAAAAGTTCAGTGTATTCTCTGTATCTAATTCATTATGTAGCTAATATAATATACAAGTATTTATAGTATCCAATTAGGATAAGTCCTAAATTACAAAAAATTACAGAAATGGATCCCTACTTGCTAAACAAAAGGAGAATAATTTATAAGGGAAGCATGAAATCGTGAAAAAGAATATCCTTTGTCAAAAAGGATAGTACGAATGTTAGAAAGGATAGCACGCACATAATTTTACTCATTCTGACTCAATAATGTTACGAGCTAAGCAAGGGTAGGCCTTGATTAGGTCCAATTGGCGTTGATAGTTCAGTAGCTTTGATTACTGGGACTGGACGAAGTTTAGCATAGGGACGACTCACATTCGGGTCGACCTCAAATAGTTGACTCCCAAAAATTGTTAGCTCGGCCTCAGCACTATGGAGATGGTTGTTTTCCTAATTTGGTGCTTAGACTGGGGTATTGCGGAGGGGTTGGCTCCACATGTTGGTTGATCACTTCGATAACTTCTTAGATGGTGTGGAGAGCAAAGTAGCTCGGCAGATTGGACTGGGGTAAACATTGCTTCTCGATGCTTAACTCACCTCAAACAGCTTGGTGAACCATTTAAGAAAGCCCTTGGGCTCTAGAGCGCGTCATCGGTCCTTGATCCCTATCATAAAAGGTATACATGTGTTAGCTCCAACTTCCCCTATTTAATGATGTAGTATTTTTTGGCATTAAACTTTACTAAGGTTTTAATGCTACTTATTGGATGATAAGGATACCACCGCATGGACAATATAGTAGAGATTATTCTAACCATTCTAGTCTAATCCCCATCCTCACTAGCATCTTATAGATCCAAGGGCTAATACTCCAAAAGCCTACTAGCTAGATGACATGAGGTACACCATTTAGACAATGGTACCAATCATGATAGAAATCAGCTTTTAGCACCCCTCATATGTTCCTGAGCAAATGGTCTAGCTAACTTGACCTATTAGATCCTTAGTTGTCAACTAAGTATTGAAGAAGCTAACATGATTTACAAAGCCGACATGTTTATACATTCAAGCTATCATAACACATAGAGTATTATCTTAGCATCAGAACAAGATAAGGCCAAGCTGTCTAGAAGCTTAAAATCAATCTTACTGTCCTCTTATCTAGAACTCTCTTTACTACATGTCCAAGGTTGGCAAAGAGAAAGTAATAGGAATCAAACCACTGGACCCTTGACCTATGCCTGAGCTCGAAGGCTAAAAAGCATAGCTAAGCAAATTCTTTCCTCAAGACCTACCACCAAGAAATCTAAGCTACTGCAATCTGCTGACTTGTTGCCTTAGCCGAACCGAATGCTCTCGTACCCATCCTTCATCTCCAACTGCCATCCTGAATTGCATTTGAATGTTAGCTTAGCTCATCTAACCATTAGCTCAGCTAACTTAAATCCAAGCCATACTAAATGTGTCTAAGGTAAATTTGCCTTAGAAGAATTATCTATTTGACTCAACACAGCTGACCTATTACCCCTGCTTGGTAGAAACTAAACTAATCGTACAAATATGTCTTTTCTGCTAAAAGGCCATCCACCCATAATGAGCTACGTCTCCAAGTAACCATATGACAGAATCTTTCATACAAGATGCTCATTTTGTTGTATTTTCAATTGTACCTTTATTATTCCTTGTATATTACTTCCTTTAGACAATACCCTTTTTAGTCTTTTCCATTTTTAAGTAGGTTGTCTTAGTTTTATGGATATAAATACACTTTGTACATGTAGCTGCATTAACAACGTCATCATCATCAATATACTGAACATACTTCTTTATGAGCATTTTTCTCGTTAGCTTCTTTGCTTACTTCACTCTTACCCTAACCTTTAAGTGAGGTTAAGTAGCGAGTAACCTTAATGGACCATCTCGTACATCATATCGAGTTGTGCCATGAGTCCTCGAAAATTCCATTGATACATCATATCCTGTAGAGCTGTTTGTAGGTTTGCTTATGTTTTACTTTTCCTATTGTTTTTTACACCTTTCCATCACCTTTTTTGAGCTTTCTACAAGCTCGAACCCACTGCAGCAATCGGCCTTGTCTATTCTCGACTATGATTCCCCATTGAAATACCTTGAGCTCACCAAGGAACTAGAAGCTCCTGACCTTACCATAATGCATTAGAATCTGTTATGCATCGAATCTTCTAACCCTTCCCCTAAAGATACGTATCCCACGATCCTTGATTATACTTCCTAACATTGGATATTCCATTTCTAAAAGAATTACATGATTGTCCTTTCTCTTTCTATACACTTCTATATTTAGTTTCACCCTTTTTGGTAATTACATGTATCATTTTGTTACCTTAGGAATTAGGTATAAATACCTCATTATGAGCATTGTTGTGGTTAGATCTTTACTTTATTTAATGAAATGTTATTGTTTTCTTCTCCTTCATGAGAGCTCCTCCTTGTGAGAACCCTAACCCTAGCTCATATCAAACCCTTAAGCAAGGTTTGTGTGGCGGGTGACCCATTGCCATGAATTGATGAGTCACATCTAGCAAGACTTTAGTCATAAGTGGTTGAGTGGTGCATCACATCCATGAGCATCTTACTTTCTTGCTTAACTTTCACCCAAAATCTACCCTAACCCACCTCTCTTTTCTTCTATATTTTTCGAAGGACCCATCTATTCTATGATAAGACCTTAACTCACATTTGTGTTGGTATTGTGCTTTGTGCTTGTGACCATCATTTCCCTATCATCTTGGTGTTAGAGCTCATGGTTTTGAGTAAGGCCATAAGTTACGTAATCAATAGTGTATGTTTTTTAATAGTGTTGTATGTATTGGAAGTAGGGCTACAATTGTAGGTCGAATTCTTTTTCACTGAGTAGTTCTTTGTTGTGCTCTGTTTTCATCCATTGAAACAGGGTAGGTGGTCATGATGTTGGAACGATTATAGTTGTAGGTATAGTACTATGTGTATGTTTGCTTGTTGTTATCGTGGTGGTGGTAGTGGTTATTGAGAAGGGTTATAGTAATTGCATACTGTGTATGTGTTGTTCTGATGAGTGTTACAGTTGTTAAAATGGTAGTTATCGAAGTTGTGTACTGAGTTGTAGAGTAAGAAATGATAGACCTAAATATAAATGAGATGGTTAGAGACAACGAATGTAGTGCACCATGGAGATGCCATCATATGAAACAAACCCCAAGATCCATAGATGAGTGGATGGATAAGTTCACTAAGCTTTTGGAGAATATGTTAGTCATAATGCAAGGAGAAATCGTAGCTTACGTTGAAAGAGCTTGCCAATCTAATGGTCATGCTATTGATGAAACTCTAGAGGAAATCCAAGCTGAATATCAATGTAACTAGCATAAGAATGAAGTCTAACATAAAAAGAGAAATTTACACAGCTCACAATGTTCGAGTAGAAGTCAAGCATAGAGCCAATTGAAGAATGGAGAAGAAGAAGAGAGTGATGATGAAGATTTCTATGAGGTCAATAAAAGGATAGATCAAGCATCCCAAGGTGGTGGGTATCCAAGTTGACCTAATAGAGTTAACCATCCTATTTGGCACATCCGAGGAAAAGCAAATCACCCTAATCACTAAAGAATCGATCTTGATGATGTTGGAGAAGTTAATGAGGACTTTGATGAAGATTATTATGAAGAAGAATGTGTTTTCTGAGCTCCAAGAAGCATTGATAATGTGAGAGTTTGAGCCCTAAGCTTCTCAAGATGAGATAGTGTTAGCGAATATTAAGATTGGGAAGAGCGAGTGGAGAAGTTGTTTAAATGCTATCATTCATCGAAGAGGACAAGATTAGAATTGTTGTTGTAGAGTTTATAAGATATGCTAGCATAAAATGATAGAAATTACATATGACGTAAAGAAGGGATGGTAAACGAGGAGTAAGAACATGGTTCAAAATGAAAAGAGTCATGTAAGGAAGATTTATTATCAATCCATAATATTTGGATGCTTTTGCGAAGTTATAAGAGTTGAGACAAAGAAACCGATCTATTGATGAGTATGTATAAGAATTCCAAATGTTGATGATCAAATGTAAAGTTAATGATCCTGAGGCCTAAACTACTTCAAATTTGTTCTTGGCCTAAGATATAAACTCAGAGACATCATTGATAACATGTCATTAACATATATATTTTAGAGTGATTTTGTGCAATTTTGTAATTTAATTTAGTTAATTCTATAGTAATTTGGAGCTCAATTTGTTTAATTTTCATTTTTAGGGACTTTTGAAGAATTTGGTGAATTTTTGAGGATTTTTATCAAGTTTTGGAGTGAAAGAATTTCAAGTAAGAAATAAAACCCAATGAAGACCACAACCATGATCCTTAGCCGTAGACCCCTTCTAATCAATTTTTATCAAAATTTGAATATTTTAGACAAAGTGCAAGATCATACCCCATCTCTACGGCCGTAAACATTGGGCGTAGTGATTCTATGATTTTCAAATCTTCCATTTTTGTTAAGTTTTCTACATAAATATAGGTCCAATTCTTATAAATAGAGCTGAGTAAAAAAACCGTAAACCACTGATTGAATTGTGGATCGAACTGAATTGAATCGTAGACCAAACCAAATTGAATCAAACTGAAGTATTGTTTTTTTTTTTTTTTCTAACCATGAGAATCGCGGTTTATCACATCTCGGCATAGCATAGGACGTATCATCATACAGGAATACCTATTTATATTCAACAAAAGTTTTATTTATAACAAAAAAGTATTACAATGGAGTTTAGCTTTACACTTGTTTACATAAGAGAGTACATCCATAAAACATAACCAATCCTAAAACATAGTACTTTTTTTTTTTTTTATTTCATATGTACAAATCCTTCATGGAACTAAGATCACAATATAACAAGACTTCTTCAAAAGTGGCCAACTCTGTCCTACGCACTCTTATAAGACTTTTTTCCCTAACTGATGTTGATGCCCAGTCAATTCTCTTCATAACCTGAGGATACATAAGTATGCCCTCTACTCTTTGTAAGCTAAGTGAGAGTGGATAAAGTAAGCATAATACACATTCACAAGGATAAGTACTATAAAACATTCGATTTCATAACTCAAGTTATCAAGACAAACTGTCTATGCAAGAAATTCGTACCATGCTTATGTAAGTCACATGCATCGGTACTGATATCCTATACTTTTCCAATTCTTCATCCGATTAGTCAACATATCTAAGCATTTGGATGCAATATCTAAGACCCTAAGGCAATAAGGAGCTGCTTGGGAGTAGGACCCCCAACAAAAAACCACCTACTATGATTTGAAAATCCAACACATAGTCAGTATAGTTAAAACCACATATCTTAGCTAGAATAAGTTGAGCAATGTAGTTCTATATGCTCAAAACCCAACTTAGTAGTGTTCAAGCTTTTAGAAACTTGACCCATAGGTCCTTTTGTGCCATGCCATCAATGCGATAAATAGTACAATAACCCAGTATCAGGTACCAGTCTCTAGTTCTACATCATAAACAATTCAACTATCTCAACCTCAGCATTGTTTCTCAACTTTACAATACATTTCTTCATATAAGTTTCACTAGGTGAACGCCCTAAAGGATTGTTCAATTTCCAAGTTTTCTAAATAGAAATATACATCGATGAATTAGTTGTACATGAGGAAATATTTTACTTAGTCAACACACATTCAATATAATCATGTATCTAGTCAATCCAACACATCATTACAGTTTACAACTCAACTAACTCCAAGTCAAGTAGACATAGGTCTACTTGCTCAAAAATAGAAATATACACTTGCTCAGGCTTGACAATAGCGTAAAATCGTAAGCTTTACCATGTGATCCCTCCTCACCTATCACACCTAAGAAAATACAAACAGATCCCAAGTTAACTACGGGTTGATACTAAACTCTTATAAGCTTTTACTATCATATTTCCTAAGTTTATTCCAATCATAACTTATTCATTTCTTATCCGATTTTAATAAACTTTATATCATCACGATCGTTATTTTGAGTACTATTGAGGTATCTTAAGAATCAAGATTAATAAATATTGTCAAAAGTCTACAAATACCCTTTCGTATTACCGATTCAATCGTACGTTATTGTAACTCCGTAATCAACTCGAACTAGCTTTAATTCTAAACTAGAAGTCCAAAAAATTACACTTTTCAAGCATGCTCAATATCAATTACATGTCATAGTCACCAATCTTACATTATCTAGCAATCTCTTTAATAGTATTATTCACTATTTCGCATATTTAGCCAATATATAGGTTTATATAAGGAAAATACATAATAAATAATATATGAGCCTAATTAATTATACTAAAAATACTGTGAACTTAGAAAAATATACACTTTAGATATTGACCATCATTTGTACTAAACTAGCTTATCAACTATATTTCTAAAAATAGCATTTTGGCTCAAAATTTGTGAAAATTAAGCAAATAAGTGAATTTAATCATAAGATAAAAATCAAGTGTTCCAAACATCATTCTAAACTTCTAGAAATCAGAATACATAGGGCTCATACATTGATTTTGTCATAAACTAATTGGCTTAACAAAATAGCAAAATTATCAATTTTATCCAAAATAGCCAGTTTTATCCAAAATAATTATAATAAATAGTAAAATTGATTATTTTAAAAAATTATTGTTACTAAAATTAAACACATATATTAAGCATATTATGTATAAGAATTCAACTCAAAAGGACATTATTTAATATTTATAAAATTTAATCTAATTTTTGTCTAAACTGAGCAATTCCTTAAGCATCCTATATTTCTACTAATTATATAATTAAAATAAAATTACTACATTAATCTACACATAAAATAACTTAGGAAATAAATTTTCATAATTAATTAACACCATTTAGTATTTTTAGAAAATTAGGAAACATCAAGCCGGAATTTTAGTTCACTTAAACCGATCGCCTCTGGTCACAACCGAACCACCCAACCTTGTTGGGACAACTGGCCACACCACCCTCTCTTTTAAGCTTCTCCAAATCAGGTTGCTTCTATCCTAATCAATTGCCCTAAATCGGAACTGACTCCATTTTTACCCTGTTTTTCTTTTTTTTTTTTGTAATTTTTTTTCTAAATTTTTTTGAGCAATTTTCTTACATTTTTAGATTTCCAAAATGTTGTTTTAATGTGTATAGGTCCTATTTATAATTTACAAATTGGTTGGATTTATTAAAAATTGAACATATGGCATACATGTCATTTTTCTAGTTTCTCCAACCTTGAGATATCAATTTCCTATTAAATTGTCGATGACTTATGTTTTCCATTGTTTCTTATGCTGTCACATCATTGATAACTCATCCATTCACTTTTTTAATTAATTTTCCTTATTTTTTATAATTTATTACTATTATATATATGTATTTAATACATATAATACATATTCAGTGTTAATATATATATATCTTATGTATAATTCAACTTCATTTATTATTTTTGAAAGTTAAATAACTTGTTTTGCTATATCTTAAAGCTTAAATTTCGTGTTTTCGATAATTATCGACTTTATTGATAAATTGATGTTTTTATATAACTTATTTTGAGAAATTGATTTTAGTAGAATATTTTGTCTAACTTTTCTAATATTACTGTAAAGTTTGGAATAAAACGGATAACATAACCTGATGTCCTAAATTTAGGGGCGCGTATCTAAGGGTTATGGGACTCAAAATCCTAGGGTATTACATGATTCAATTTAGTTATATTTAAACTGTTCATTCTCCCAAATTGAACCGTTTGGTCAAACAAAAAAAAAATTCATACAATTATTTTGTAACTTTTTTTCCATCAATTTTCATAGATTTCATTAAATTTTTTATATCTTGTTCTTCATTATCTTATTTCTAGGTCAACTATTAAGATTACGTTAAGTAAACTCTAACTAAAATTTCATATTTAGAAATTTTCCTTTTCTAAATTTTCTTTTTCTTATATGTTTTCAAATCAAGGGTCTAATTTTGATGCTCTTTACATATCTCTCATCTCTTTTCTAATCTTTGGTGTGTCTCTTTTATCTTCTTCATATTTGTTGGAACAAAATCTCTTATCCTCATTCAATCAAGTTGGGTTTGTTAAAATCTTGTGCAATTTTTTTGCTAAGCATTGTTATACATGATAAATATATGAGAAATTATTAACAAAAAATTGATATAAATGATTCGAACTATTGATCTAATTAGACTGTATCAGTTTTATTAGGTTCAAAAAATTTACAAATTGAACCATATGGTTAGGTTATATTTCAGGAAAAAAAAGAACAATTATGTTAGCTTTGGTTTTGAAGGGGAATTGCATTGAACCCAACTATGCTCACCCCTACTTATAAATAGATATATAAGGTTAGATTTACGGAGAGAGCCCCTTTAGAGTAAGGTTAGTAGGCTAAAATTACCAAGGTTTCTTTATTCTTCTTGTTTCTTTTTATTGTTGTTATTATGTTTTTATTTTAGATTTATTTAATAAATCGTTATCAAGCTTATGTTCCATTGTGACACTTGTTATTTTTATTAATATTATTATTCAATCTATAACATTTATGTATTGCAATCTAATTGTGCAGTTTTGTTTCGTTCTTTAATTTAATTTTACCAGTGATTAAATTATTGTTTGAGTCTATTATAGAGTTCATGAGTTCTTATAATATGACTAACTAGTATAATTAAACAAAACTAATTGACTAAAACGTTTAGTATTTCGGCTTTTTCGAATAATAGTAGGATTTAAAGGTTTAATGCAATTATGAGATATCCTATTGTAGAAGCAATTTAAATAGAGTATACTTAAGATTAAGAATTAGTTAAAGATGCAGGTCTAGTCAGTTCATAATAGGAATCCCCGATCCAATAGTGCAATTAAGATTAAATAATTCATTTAGAACTAGGTAATAAACAACACAAAGATTTACTGAAGAACATGCTTTCTCCTTTATTTTAATTACTTCTATTTATGTTCATGTTTTTGTTATTTTAATTATCTTTATTCTTGTAATCTTTATTATATTATCTTTAGTTTATTAATTCTTCAACTACACCCTTAATTGTAAAAGTTGGATAATTGGAAATTTTTAGGGATAATATTGCTAATTAAGTAGGTTTTACTCCCATATATGGTTTCTCATAAGATCGACACTCAGACTCAAATTTGAATCTATACTATGACTTAACTAGATGCACTTATCTATGCTACCACATACAAATTAGTTGTCGAGGTGCAATTCATTCACACCCCTAAAGAAACTATTAAGGTCACCCAACATGTTGAAAGATAGAGAAGGAATTGACCTTACCAAGCTTTACCTTCCTATTCTATTTAACCAGTCCAACCTGTCTAAGGGAGTTGCAAGAAGCCTAGTAGCTCAATACTGAGAAAGAAAGAAGGACAGATATCAAATGTAGGAGTTAAAATAGAGCAAGGAGGGAAAGAAAAGGAAATTGAAAAGGGGCAACCTTAGGAAGGAAAACTAACAAGACTAAGTACTTTAAATGTAAGGGCTTTAGACATATGGTTGCCTAATATCCAAATAGACAAACTATGATTATTAAAGGAGATGTTTCAACCTTTAAAGTATACAATACTAGTGAAGAAGTTGTTGGACATAGGGTTCATTAATTGATTTTGATAAGAACAAAAAGTATATATCTAAACATATTATTTTTAAAAAGAATCAAACAAACGGATAACTAAATTAAGTATTATTTGTTTATATTGAGGTAATTGAATAAGATCGATTAATTTGCTTAAAAAATAAATATATCAATTATCTATACAAGAAATTTAATCTTTTGAATAGTGATCAAATGATCTTAAAGTTAAAGTGTATTTATTTGTTATGTGTTACAAGAATTTTTAGGTGATATTTGGCCTACTAAGTTGATGGCTCAAGGAAAAACCAGGTTGACAGTATAAAGCCTTGAAAAATATAAAGAAAAACCTACTGGCCTAAAGGAGCTAGCATGCCAGTTTCCTTACCGGTGTTCATGCCGGTAGAGTATTTTGTTATCGACTTGTCGGTAATACAAGGAGCCCGTACGTCGGTAAGTTTGATTTAAGTAGCCGTTAGAGCATTTAATGTGCAATAAAGGGAAGAATTCAATGAGTTGATATAAAAACTTAACAACCCAACCAAAGGTAATTAAGATATGATATTCTACTACAATTAAAAAGATATTCTCTTACATTCTTGAGCTTATTTACTTCTCTTTGGTTTCTTATACACTTATTTGCTATCAAACAAAAAAAGACATAGTTGTGGTGCTTGAAAGCCCTTACATTTGTAATCTTGAGTGAAAAAAGTGATATACTTGAGTTAGTTATGTGTAAAAGAGATTATGTAAGCTTGTGTAGCTCTTAGAGCATTGAGTTGTGAAATTAATAAAGTAAAGTGAAGTGAAGTCCTTAGTTGGAGGCATTGTGAGTTTATGGAGAATAGGAGGCAATCCGAACTCCACATTATATCCGGGCTTAAATTTCTTTATCCCTATCTCATTTAATTTCTATACTTATTATTGTTTTATTGTTGCTTTAATTACTCTTATTATTGCATTTATTTAGTTATATCGAAGAGAATTGCATATTGTCCTAGAACTCAATTCACCCCCCACCCCTCTTGAGTTTAGCCTAATGTTTTTCAATTGGTATCAAAGCTAGTCTCTAATCACTTGCTTAATCACATATTAGAGTAAAGATCCTAGCATCTAATGCATTAGGCTTTTTGGAAGGACAAGTAATCAATAGGCCTACTCTCTTAATCGGTAGCAATTATATCCATATTGGTAATGTAGGATGTCCATATTCTTGAAAGCACAAAATAGACTATTATTACATATAGTTAACCAAGGACCGTTTAAGATAGAAGGAAAAGAAGAAAGAGATTACTCGAATGATCATTGGAAATTACTTTATCTAAATGAAGTTGTTATGAATATTTTGTATTATGCCATAAATGAAAATGACTTCAATAGAATAGGTACATGTAAAAGTGTCAAAGGAATATGGGATGAATTACAAAGCACATATGAAGGAACTAGTAGAGTAAAGGGTACAAAAATAAGCTTATTATGTGGATAATTTGAAAATTTTAGGATGGATCCTAATGAAACAATTGATGAGATGCATAATAGGTTTATCAATATCATTAACCCTTTGAGTGTTCTTGGAAAGACATTTACTAATCTTGAGATAAATTCCAAAATTCTTAGGTCTTTGCCAAGAGATTGGGAAGCCAAAAGAACTACTACTGAGGAAGCTCATGATCTTAATGAAATGTCAAAAGAGCAATTCCTTAGAACACTTAAGACACATGAGATAGTAAAGAGACAAGGAGAGGAGTCTAGAAAGAAAACAATTTCTCTAAAAGTCACAAAGGAGAACTCAAGTGATGAAGAAAGTGAAGACGATGATGAGGTTGCAATGTTGGCAAAGAAGTTTAAAAAGTTTATGAAATTCAATAAAAGGATTAAGAAAGATAAGGATGGATATGGATCACCTTCTAAGTTTAAGAAGGAAAAGAGAGAAGTTATTAAATGTTACAATTGTCAAAAACTGGGACATAATCAACAATATTATCCATTGCTTAAGAAGGCTAATAAAGAGTAAAAAAGGAAAGGTATGATAGCTATAATAGCTACTTGGAATGATGGGGAGTCTAGCGACTCCGATAATGAAACTTGCTTCATGGCTCTTAATGATGAGGTATACTTTCCTTCACATGACTCTTCCTTTGATGAACTTAGGAGTATGTATGATGAGTTATTTAAAGAATTCATAAAAGTGCAAAATAAGAATAAAGTGTTGAAGCAAATGATGAGTGAAGTAAGTGATGAGTTTGATATTATCAAAAGTGAATACAATAAAGTAATTGATGTAAAAGAAGGATTAGAAGAAGACAATGAATATTTCAAAATTGAAAATGAGAGATTGACAAAAGAAAATGTAAAGCTAAGTACTAGAAATAATGAATTGATAAATAAAACTAGTAAATTAAAAGAGGTCAATGAGAATTTTGAAAAGGAAATAAAAGAACTAAAACTTAAGGCAAAGAATGATGAAGGTGTGGTAGAGAAACTAAGTCGTTTTGAAATTGAAAACTCGATCCTAAGAACTAGCTTAGATGACTCAAGAAAAACAATGGCAAAATTTGTAAATGAAGAAAAGAATTTGGATAAAATCCTCAGAAGACAAAGGCTAGGCTTAGACAAAATTGGAATAGGTTATATTAAGGAGAATGTGTATAGAACATACAAAAGCTACTTTGTTAAGGTATTAAATAAAACTTGTAACTATTGTGAAAGATACGGTCATATTGTGCATACATGTGCATTACGTCACAATCTTTCCTTATGCAACAAAAGTAAAATGATTTGGGTCCCTAAGGGACAAGCTTACATTACAATAACTAACCCCAAAAGACCTAAACTAAAGTGGGTACCAAAAGGATAACCATTTGTTTTGTAAGATCCTTCAAGGCACAACAACAAATGGATCTTAGATAACGGTTGCTTAAGATATATGACGAGAGATGCATCTAAGTTCGTATCTATAGACTTAAAGGATGAAGGAAATGTAACCTTAAAAGATAATCGAAAAGCTCATGTTGTTGGTGAAGGTAACATTTGAATTAATAATGATCTTACTATTAAGCATTGTTAGTCATTGATAATTTAAAACATAATTTACTTAGCATTAGTCAATTGTGTGACATAGGATATAAAGTAATCTTTTATGCATCAAAGTGTTCTATTGAAAACATTAACAATGACCAAATCCATTTTAAGGGGTATAGATAAGGATACATTTACAAAATTGACTTCACTATGTTCTCATGTTCTCTTGAGACTTGTCTATCTACTCAAAACAATGATAGTTGGTTGTGGCATAGAAAGTTAAGACATGCTAGTATGGATATCTTATCAAAACTAGCCAAAAGGAATCTTGTTAAGGGATTACCTAAGATTAGTTTTGATAAAGATAGAATATGTCAAGCATGTCAATGCGACAAACAAACCAAGTCATCTTTCAAATCAAAAGATACCATCTCAACTTCTAGGCCACTCCAACTACTACACATGGATTTATTTGGTTCAACCTAAACCTTAAGTTTAGGAGGGAAAAGATACACATTGGTCATAGTTGATGATTTCACTAGATACACTTAGACCTTCTTCCTTGCCAACAAGGATGAAACTTATCGTGTATTCTTGAACTATAGCAAGAAGGTCCAAAATGAAAAAGGTCTTCCTATTGTCTCTATAAGAAGTGATCATGTAAGAGAATTTGAAAATCTTGATATGGAAGATTTTGGTAATAAAAATGGAATAGAACATACCTTCTCGACACATAAAACTCCGCAACAAAATGGAGTTACCAAAAGCAAAAATAGGACCTTTATAGAAATGGCTAGGACTATGCTATGTGACAATAACCTACCTAAATATTTTCGGGCAAAAGCCGTCATTACAACTTGTTACATATCAAATTGCATTTTCATAAAACCAATTCTTAAGAAAACCCCCTATGAGCTTTGGAAAGACAAAAGACCTAACATATCATATTTTCATCCCTTTGGAACAAGATGTTACATTCTCAATAACAGGAAGGAACAATTAGGAAAATTTGATTCAAAGTCGGATGAAGGTATTTTTCTTGGTTATTCTCTTACTAGTAAAGCTTATAGAGTATATAACAAGAGAACATTTGCTGTAGAAGAGTTAATTCATATTGCATTTGATGATACTTGTGTATATAAAGAGTTTAATGATGAAATAGAAAACATTGGTGCTCATTTGGACAATCCTGGTCTTAATGGGAATCAATCCAACTCAATTGAAAAGGAATTCTCTAAGCAAGATGAAATTGTTAACAACTCTAACTTAGATTTACCTAGAGAATAAAAGTTTGTGAAAAATTATCCTAAGGATCTAATAATAGGAGATCCATCCAATAGGGTACAAACTAGAGCCTCACTTGAAAATCTAAGTAATGTAATACTACTATCTCAACTTGAACTAAAAAATGTAGATGAAGCTCTAAAAGATGAATTTTGGATTCAAGCTATGCAAGAAGAGCTAAATCAATTTACTAGAAATGAGGTATGGAACTTTGTATCTAAACCAAAAGATAGACCAGTAATTAGAACTAAGTGAGTCTTTCGAAACAAGTTAGATGATACCGAAATAGTAACAAGAAACAAGGCACGTCTAGTTGCAATAGGCTACAACCAAGAAGAAGGAATTGATTTTGATGAGACCTTTGCTCTAGTTGCTAGATTTGAGGCCATTAGAATGATTTTAGCATTTGCCACATATAAAGACTTTAAACTATATCAAATGAATGTTAAAAGTGCCTTTCTAAATGGTTACATCAAAGAAGAGGTATATGTAAAGCAACTATCGCATTTTGAGGATAATGAATTCCCAAACCATGTATATAAGCTTAATAAAACCTTGTATGGACTAAAGCAAGCTCCTAGAGTTTGGTACGAAAGATTGAGTAACTTCTTGATAAAGAATGAATTCACTAGAAGGAAACTTGACACAACACTATTTATTAAACAATAAAATAATCATATACTAATTATTCAAATATACGTTGATGACATTAACTTTGGTGTTACTCATATGGATTTAGTTGATGAGTTTGTCCAATGCATGAAAAATGAATTTAAAATGAATATGATGGGAGAACCCAACTATTTCTTAGGTCTTCAAGTTAAGCAAACCGAAGATGGAACCTTCATTAACCAAGCTAAATACACTAAAGAACTCTTAAAAAGGTTCAAAATGGAAAATTGCAAAACTAAGCCAACTCCAATGAGCACCACTCCAAAACTTGATAAAGACAGGAGTGGAAAGAGTATTTGTGAAAAGATATATAAGGGCATGATAGGAAGTCTTCTATATTTAACTGCATCTAGGCCTGATATCATGTTTGCCATGTGTCTATGTGCACGATTTCAATCTTACCTTAAAGAATCTCACTTGAATGCGGTCAAACACATTTTCAAGTATCTTATGGGCACTTTTGAAATCAGCTTGTGGTATCTTAAGTTCACCTCACTTAATCTTGTTGGATATTCTGATGCCAACTTCATCGGTTATAAAGTCGATCAGAAAAGCACAAGCGGGACATTTCCTTGGTAATTCATTAGTACCATGGCACTCAAAGAAACAAAACTCAGTTGCATTATCTACTGTTGAAGCTGAATATATGGCAGCCGATAGTTGTTGTACCCAAGTATTATGGATGAAGCAAAAATTACTTGACTATGGTTTAAAATTTACTAATGTTCCAATAAGATGTAATAATACAAGTGCTATAAATTTTACCAAAAATCCAATTCAACATTTTAGGACTATGCATATAGAAATTAGACATTACTTAATTTGTGATCATGTGCAAAACAATGATATTTTCTTAGAATTTGTTAACACTAGCAATCAAATAGCCAATATCTTCACTACACCCTCAAGTGAGGAAAGATTTTGCACTTTAAGAAGAAAATTGGGAATGTTCTTGCAAGATGAGTGCTAGACACATAAGAACCAACATAGCTCTTTTGAATAAAATTAACTTGCTAAGTAAGTTGATCGGAAAATATCACACTATGAGGTATAAGAAACATGAACATATGACTTTTATGTATTAAATATCACATTTAATATGTTTTGAGCACACTTGAAGTCATTCGTGCTTATCTAAGTTTATATATGCGCAAATTTATCATGCATTGGTTTCCATGCCCAAAACTAAAGCTCACATGTCTATTTTCATTCATAAATCATACTTGAGTGGCAAACTAGCATAAATTGAATTTTATACATAATTGACCTCTTTAGACCTATATTAGATACTAAAATGCTCTAAGGAGCTTTTCTTGCTTATTTTGGTCAATATGGGTGTTATTTAGTTTGATCATGAGTTATTGTGCATCTTTATAACTTCCTTCATATTTAAAGAATAAACTCATCTTGAAATTGTGGAAGGATGTCCACTTGTTCACCATGTATTCATATGATTAGCCTTGATCCTAAGGAACTCATATAGTGATTTTGTCTTTTATAGAGCCTTAAAGCTATAATTTGTGTCTATTATGCTCAAACATGTATTTGAAATTTGCTTGAAGTGTTGGTGTACCAAAACTCAATCCCTATGCACATAATTTGCTCATACATGGATACTTTCACTTTATCAAGAATTACATACTTCAACAAATTTGATTTGGCTAAATCCTTTATTTCTAGCTAAAATTTAAGTTTCGTAGTCCTTAACAAACTCAAATAAACTTGTTTGAAGTGTCAGAATATTCATTAAATCATTACAAATGAACTTGAATTGGTAACTTTGATAAATAAGGGGGACTTAACTATTTTTCTGCAAAATTGCAAAAAACCAACATGTTTGTTCATCAATCCACCAACTTGATGATTCATCAATCCACCAACTTGCCAGTATACCCCTGAAATTAACAACTTAATTTCAGTTCTGTTTGCTTAGCCAACATGCTGGCATTCTAACATACTGACTTGCTGAAATACTGCCCTAAATTTTCATTTTTTTTTTTATTTTGTTCAATGAACCAACATGCTAGTCTACCTAACCATCGGCATGCCAGTATACTCCTCTAGTTAATAACCTATTTTTCATTTTATTTAAATAGCTAACATAATGGTTCATCAATTTCCAGGTACAACTTAAGTCGCATCGAACCTTCTCTCTCCCTCTATTCTCTTCTAAAAAACCCCCTTTCTCCCCTTTAAACCCTAACCTCTTTCCCTCTCTTCGATCCACCTCTTTTCCTCCATCAAAATTTATTTTTTCCTCCCTCAATCAACCCCTACTCTCTCAACCCACTCTTTCTCTCTCCTCATTGCATCCTACTTCTCCTTCTTCATCCTCTCTTCATTTTCTCTCTCTAACCATACCCATCAACCATCACATCATCTGCCCACCTCCACTGTCATGCCGGCTTCCATCACCCGAACTCTCCCCACTATCCTATCCACCTTTACCCATATCTACACCATCTACTCTCTTCCTCACCACACATGCCCATACACATCTACACCTCTTTAACCACTCATGGCACCGCGCATTGCTTGTGGACTCGCACTCCGACCTATGACTACCAACTCTTTCCATCACACCAGCATACCCAACAATTCGAGAAGTTTGCTAACCTCAAAGTTGATACCGGTATCTTCTATCCCTCGAAGGTGCTCGAGGATTTTCACATTGTGGCTTTTCCTGGCGTCATCACCAATCATGTCCTTAATATTCTTTGGCTTCCTAACAAAGTTTATGATGATGCACTTAAATATTTTTACTATAATATGTCAGACTCTCTAGACAATCAAGGTTGGCAAAAATTAAAAATAAATCCGAGTGATGTAATTCGTAGTAATGTCCTTTACACTTATGCTTATGATACCTTAATCACTACTACTCTTGAGGATATATGTAGCCTTATTGGCGTTGCTATTGGAGGAATTAACGTAAATGTTAATTATTATGGGGCCAAATTCTATGAAAGAGTGTTCAGATATAAGGGTATTGGTGGAAATTGGGGCAAGGCAAAAAATTTAGTAGCCATTCAATTGGATCTTAGGACCAAAATCCTCCATCATATTGTAATTCATAGCTATTGCCCTCATTGGAGCTAACAATCCAATGTTACAATTCAAGACTTATGGATCTTATATTATTTAATCATGAATAAGCAGATTGACTTCTTCAATATCGTTGTTCAGTGCTTTAAACATGTTACCAATAACTCATCTCAAGCTTTCATTTGGTTTGAGCGATTGGTTATACAATTGCCTATTGTCAAGCTTAGTTTTTCACATCCTAGTTCTTTAAAAATTAAGTTTTCTCTAAACCGATCGGTATTAAACCCTACCCGTTTAATACCGATTCTCAATTAGGGTTTAAAGAAAACCTTTTTTTCAATTTGAAAACAACTTTGAAGTCATCACCCAACTATGAGTTGGGAAAAACAGTTAAGTTATAACCAATTGGGTGGATTGGTTATAACTTAGCCACTAGTGTACGAAAAAACCGATTTTTGAAAATTAGAGATTTGAGTTCAAGGGTTAAAGGTTTAAACCCTTACGAGTACCAATAACTTTCTAAAATTAGAACCCTTACCAATTCAAAGGTGATTTAAACTTAAAAATCACCTTTTAATTTTGAAAGACAGAAATTGGTTATTGATTACTCTAATTAGATAAACAAAATAATCCAAACTAAAGAAAAAAGGAAATTATTTTTTTTTTAATTTTTATTGTCACCCCATAGGTTCTTACATACTCACTATTCGAGATCAAATGTACATAGTTCTTTTAATGAAAACTTTAGTGAGTTGTTTAGTTTTAATTCTGAAAATACGTCAGATTTATATTATTAATTCAATTCGGTTTATTTAAGAAAAGTTCTAAAAAAAGGAAGGTCTTAAATCAAAAAATTTATTTTTGAAAAAATCTAAAAGTAGTCTCAATTTGTAAAGGGTCCAATTATTTTTTTATTTTTTGAAAACTTGATTTCTAAGCATTAAAAACAATTTTTATCATTATATATATTTTTTATTTTTTCTATTAAACTAAATAAATAAACTATTTTTTTTTGTTTCCTTTTTTTTTTCTTCTTTTCATTTTTTTTATTATTACATTTACATTCACAAAAGAAAAACAACAACTAATAATAAATAAAAAATAAATAAGTAAATAAAAGAAATTGGACTTCGGATGCAGTGGGCGTGCAGGTTAGACCTAGAGCGGACTTCGGGTCAATTACGGATCGAATTGAGTCAGTTGAGGCAGTCACCTAGAAGGGGACACGTGCATGATCGAAGGGCCTCAGCTGATCACAGGCATAATGCGGGGGTAGATATTTGATGTCTTCAACTGATCATGGGCATGATGCAAGGATGGATGGCTATTGTCTTCAACTAATTATAAGCGTGATGCAGGGTACGGTGGTTAGGTTTTGGATGTAGAGGAGCTTCGAGTCACGGCTATGGATAAGGAGAGCTGGGTTGAGGAGCTTGCGTCGTAGGGGAGTTGCATCAATGTTGGAATTGCTCAAATTCCTTCAAGCGTGGCTATGGGTTACAGAGAGAGAGAGCACGATTACGAGTAAAGATAGAAAGAGATCGTGAGAGAGAGAGAAAGAGAGAGAGAGAGAGAGAGAGAGAGAGGCCTTGGGAGTGTTCTTGCGAGGTTATGGATGGGTATGTGTCATCTAAAACAAGCTTAAGACGCTTATTTACACACCAATTTGAATCCAAAAAACAAGGAAAGCTCTGATTGGATTACATGACAATTCCGGATTTTCAATTTTTTTCCACATTTTTGGAGCTTGATTTGAATTTGTTTTTGACCGAATTTGGATGTGTTAATGTGTTTGATTCAAAGTAAGCCATGTGGAGGATGAATTCGCACCATTAATTGGTGTGTTCAGTAAAGCAAAAGCACAAAATTAAAGGCCAAAGTGAGGGGATAGAACTGTTCTTGAGAAGGAAAAAGGAGGAAAAATGAGAGAAAATGGAAGAAAACTGAGGGAAAGAGAGGGAAAGTCAGCTGACGTAGTACTGATGTAGTGCCACATCAATCGACTCAACTAACCCCGACCTATCACACCATGTGAATACCATGTGACGCCACGTCAGTAAGGTCGTCCAATCCTATGATGTCACGTATCAGGATACGTAACATAGTGAGATCGTGATACATAACAGTGTGCTAGTTAACAAAGAATAAAAAAGCCTCCCTGCCTTTGTCAAGATTCAAACCTAAGACTTCACACTTAATGCCTAAATCAAGTCCATGTATTTAACCATTAAGCTGTTGACCTGTGTCTTGTCTATATGTGCAACTTAACCGAGGCTAGATTTAATTTAAGCCTAAGTTTAATGGCCTAATTTCTAAAAATAAAAATAAAAAACTACCCTAATGAAATGTTATTTTCAAAATTTTTTTTTTCTAATTTTCTAATTTTTTTGTAATTTTTCAATTTTCTAAATTTTTAAACAAATTTTCTTATTTTCTAAATTTCTCAATTGTTTCTTATCTAATTTTCTTATTTTTTATGCCTTTTTTTATTTTTTTGAAAATTTTTTTGTATTTTCTTAAAATTCTTATTATTTATAAATTTCTTAATTTTTTGGGTTTTCTTTAATTTCCTTTTTTTTTTTTTTATGTTTTTCCTAATTTAGGGCCTATTGAGAAAAGAAAAATAATAAAAATAAAGGGATCAAAAATTGGGTGTTTACACTTATCATAAAGGGTGTTCAATATCCTTCCCTTCCTCAAGTTGCTCGGGTTAAGCACCATGAGTTGATTGATATTTGTAGAGGTATCTAGAAGAAATCAAGAAACAATTGGGTTTGGAGGAAAAACCTTCCTCCTCTTAATCTTAACTTTGAGTGCTATCCATAGGATCCTATTACTTCTTCTGATGAGCTAGGTAGTCCCTGTACTCATACTAGTGTTGCTCCAAGCCATGTTGCTACTCCTCCACCCAAGGGATCTTCTTACCAGCCTCCAGTTGACTATGGGTTCCCCTCTTTTGATCTAACTACTCCTTTAGCCTCTCAGCATCTTTTTTATCAATACTCAGAGATGTGCTAAAATCAACTTCGGGAGGACATTCATGGTCATTTATACGGTGGGTTTCAGGGGCTCTATAGCCATTTCCAACTAAACTACCATTGTCCATCTTGCCCTTTTCCTCCTCCAACTCAAGATGATGATCCACCTTCCGCTTAGTCATGCACTTCAGCTTTCTATCCTTTTTTGTTTAGGGACTTGGTCTTTAGCCACTCTTTCATTTTGTTGTTGTCTTGTAAACTTTGGTCCTTGATGGGCCTGCTCTTTATGTTAGATGTTTGTGACTCTTTTTTTTTATAAGTTCTATTTGCTGCACTCTTGCTCTCAATTGACCTTGTTTTGCTATGCTGGCTATTTTATTGCTCTTTTTGAGCTTTGTGTATCCTTGATCTTCTTCTTATAGGGGGCATATTCTTCGGTATAAGTCGGAACTCTACCAAATTTTCAACTTGAATCTTCTTCCCTTTTCATCGCCTAGATCCTTTTCTTTTTGATGAGGCTAAAGGGAGAGAAATAATTCAAGTCATTAATTGTTTAATTCAAGTCAATAGTCTAAAAGTTAAAAATTGCCTAAATCGGATATTTTTATTGATTGGTTAATTATAAGTTAATTGGGTAATGGTCATCCCCTTTAACTTTTAGACATATGTAGCATTTTTTTTATTATATCCATTATATCGAGTTATCATGAAAAAGTTCAATTCCCACCTTTTGGCTCAATCTTATTTAATCATTGATCATCTTGAATTCCCATGATAAATTGAGGGGGAGTATTGGATTGAAGGGGAGCACTTAGACGTTTAATAGTTTTATCCTTATTAAAAAGGAGGAGATTGTTGAACGTAGGGTTAATTAATTGATTTTGATGAGAACAAAAAGTATATATCTAAACATGTTGTTTTTTAAGGGAACCAAACAAATAGATGATTAAACTAAATATTATTTGTTTATATTAAGGTAATTGAATAAGATCGATTAATTTGCTTAAAGAATAAATATATCAATTATCTTTACAAGAAATTTAATCCTTTAAATGGTGATCAAATGATCTTGAAGTTAGATTGCAAAGTGTATTTGTTTACTGTGTCTTAAAAGAATTTTCAGGTGATATTTGGTGTTACGAATCAAACGCAGTAGATTGAAAAACCCAAAATGGGTTAAATGGGTATGATAGATAGGAAGTGAAATGATTGGTTTGAGCTCAAAATAGGGTTCGTTGTAACTTACAAACACTAAATGTTGCTTGTGACTCAAATGAAGGTTAGATGCGACTCACTAATTGCTTCAAATGAAGGGGTTTGCCACAATCTTGAGGACAAGATCGATAAGAACATGAGAACAATTAAAGAGTTTGATCTATACTCGATAATCTGACAATGCTAGCTCAAGAGTATCCTTGCTCAAAAAGGGAAAGATTCCAAAATGCAGGAATATACTTTTCTGTCCAATTTCATATATCTTTGATGTTTACAGATGTTGCCATTTATAGCGTATTCGAAACCCCAGTGGCAAAATTGTAAATAACGAACAAGGCCTTAAATCCTAAAGAATTGGGCCTATAAATAAAAATAAAGAAAAACATGTATAAGAATACAAAATTGTGCCTTTTACAAAGGAAGGCGGCATGCAGTCACTCAACACGTTCTGGAAGGAGTAGTATCCGAATTAAATGGGGTCGACAATTAGATGTACAGGTTCAAGATAGAGTCCCCAAAGTCTCGCATGGCTTAGTTGAGAGACTAGAGAGATCAGCCTACAGTTGCTGAGTTTTAAAGTTAGTCAACAATAGTCTCTCGGTGCCGTGTTGAGTGGATCCCACTCTTAGTAACATGGTCTCTTGGCTACTTAGTCCACGACAGATTTGTTGCCAAGTGGTTATTTTTCTTCCTCTCATCCTTTTGGCTTCAGCTCAACCTCAACGAGCATTGATCGGCCTCGACTTTGGACAAGTCTGCTTTGGCTTGGATGTAGTCGAAGGCTAATTCCCATCATTTGGCTTATCGGATTGACGACTTAAGCAAGAAGCAAGCTAATGGTATAAAGCCCTAAAAATCATAAAGAAAAGCCTACTGGCCTAAAGGAGCTAACATACCGGTTCACTTTTTTGGTGTTCATGCCAGTAGAGTATTTTGTTATCAGCTTGCCGATGGTACAAGGAGCCAGCATACCGGTAAGTTTGATTCAAGTAGCTGTTGGAGCATTTAATGCGTGATAATGGGAAGAATTCAATGAGTTGATATAAAAGCTCAACAACCCGACCAAAGGTAATTAAGATATGATATTATACTGCAATTAAAAAGACATTCTCTTACATTCTTGAGCTTATTTACTTCTCTTTGGTTTCTTGTACACTTATTTGCTATCAAACAAAAAGAGACATAGTTATGGTGCTTAAAAGTCCTCACATTTGTAATCTTGAGTGAAAAAAGTGATATACTTAAGTTAGTTGTGTGTAAAAGAGATTATGTAAGCTTGTATAGCTCTTGGAGCATTAAGTTGTGAAATTAATAAAGTGAAGTGAAGTCCTTGGTTGGAGGCATTGTAAATCCATAGAGACTATGGGGTGGTCTGAACTCCACATTATATCCAGGCTTAAATTTCTCTATCCCTATCTCCTTTAATTTATGTACTTATTATTGTTTTATTGTTGCTTTGATTACTCTTGTTATTGCATTTATTTGGTTATATAAAAAATAATTGCATATTGTCCTGGAACTCAATTCACCATCCCCCTCTTGAGTTTAGCTTAGTGTTTTTCAGAAATTAGTAAAGCTACGAAAGAAATAAAAGATGGAGTAAAGGGGGGAAGTTATGAAAGATAACATTCACCTAAAGGAAGGTAACTTGTTAGGATTAGTTATCAACCAACCTATGAGTTTAAAACCTAATAGAGAGAATGAATAACAAGAAAATTTGTTTCATACAACATGTAAGGTAAGAGATCAATTGTGTGCAGTGATCACTGATAATGGTAGTTGTACAAATGTTGTATCCACGAGTTTATTTGAGCAATTACAATTGTTAACCAATCCATACCCTAAGCTGTACAAATTACATTGGTCAGATGAGAAAGGTTCATTGCATTTTACACATTAAGTAGTATTACAGAAAACTGACAAGATCAAGTACTTCAAATGTAATAGCTTTGGACATATGGTTTCCTAGTATCCAAACCTATAAACTATGATTATTAAAGGAGATATTTTGACCTTTGGAGTATATAGTACTAACAAAGAAGTTAGTGAAGCTACAAAAGAAGTAAAAGATGGAGTAAAGGGGAAAGTTATAAGAGATAACATTTATCCAAAGGAAGGTGACATGTTAGGATTAGTTGTCCATCGAGCTATGAGTCTGGAACATGATAGAGAATGAATAATGAGAGAATTTGTTTCACACAACATGTAAGGTAAGAGATCAATTGTGTGGAACAATCATTAATAGTAGTAGTTTTATGAATGTTACATCTACAAGTTTAGTTGAGCAATTACAATTGCTGACCAATCCAAATCTTAAGCCATACAAATTACATTGGTTGACTGAGAAAGGTTCATTGCATGTTACATGACAAGTTTTATTACCTATTTCAATTGGGAGTTATAAGGATGAGATTTTATGTGACATGTTGCCAAAGTGTGCTTTACACATTTTACATGGATGACCATGGCTTTTTTATCGAAAGGTGATGTATGATAGATATAAGAATACTTATACATTTGAGAAAGATGCTCGACTAATTATTCTTTTCCCAACGATGCCTAGTTAGGTCAGCAATATGCAAACCAAATTAAATTGATGATCTAAGAAAACACTAGTCATGAGCCGATTTGAGCTTAAAGGAGTCTTGAAATCAAATAAACAAACCTTCTTGCTAATTCAAAGACTACCAAAACTGAAAGAACAAACCAACTTGCCTAAAGAGGTTAAGAAGCTACTGGAAGAGTTAGTCAATATATTTCTTAAAGAGTTACCAAAAGGATTAACCCCCTTATGTAGAATAAACCATGGCATTGATTTACAACCTAGAGTTGCTTTGCTAGATCAACTGTCCTATAAGATGAATCTTAAGCAAGCTACTGAGTTGCAAAGGCAAGTGAATGAGCTTATTAATAGAGGCTATGTTTGAGAAAGTTTGAGTCCATTTGTTGTGCCCACACTACAAGTGCCAAAGAGGGATGAAAGTTGGAGAATGAATGTAGGTAGTTGAGCTATAAACAAAATCACTATTAAGTATAGGTATCAAATTCCTAGCTTAGATTATGTGTTAGATGAATTGCATGGTATGAAGATCTTTTCAAAGATTGACCTGAAGTCAGGATCATCACATTCATATGCAAGAAGGAGACAAGTGGAAGACTGCCTTCAAGACGAGCCATGGATTGTATGAATGACTCGTCATGCTATTAGCTTTAAATTTGTTGTAGTCTATTTCAACGATATCTTAGTTTATAGTCTCAATCTATTAAGCCATGTGAATGATCTCCAAATTATTTTTTAAGTGATATGAGCTGAGAAATTATTTGGTACTCTAAAGAAGTGTTAATTCTATCAAGAAGAAGTTATGTTTCTTAGGTATGTTGTCAATAGTACAATGCTAAGAGTGTAAGGAAAACATCTGAGCTATTAGAGAGTAGCCTAACCTAACCTCTTGTGTTGAAGTGAGGTGTTTCCATGGCTTCACATCTTTATATTGTAGGTTCATTCAAAACTTTAGTACTTTGCCACAACCCTTACCAAGCTCATTAAGAAGAATGTTGAATTTTAATCGGGAAGTAAGGAAGAAGAGAGCTTTACCAAGCTAAAGAAAAGGTTGACTTCAACCCTAGTACTTTCTTTATCTGATTTCAACAAAGTCTTTAATTTAGAGTGTGATGCATTCGACATTAGTATTAGAGCATTTCTCACCTAAGACTATCGATATATTGCCTACTTCAACGAGAGACTCAAAGGATCAACTTTGAATTATTCTATTTATGGGAAAAAGCTATATGTGCTTATTTAACCTTTGTAGACATGGCAACATTATCTATTGCCAAAAGAATTTGTAGTATACAATGATCACCAAACCTTGAGATATTTGGAGAGTTAACCAGTGCTATCTAAGTGACAAATCAAATGGATTGAATTTCTAGAGGTACTTTCATTTGTGATTAAGTATAGGCAAGGAAAAGTAAATGTGGTTGCAAATGCTCTATCTAGACATCATATGACGTTTTCCATCTTCAAATAATATAATTGGGATTTGCAAGCATTAAGGAGCAATATTCACAAGGTTCGCATTTTTGTTCGATCTATGCCTAGTGCCATGAAGGAAGGACATTGGATGATTACTTCATCAAGGATGGTTGTCTTTTTCAAACTAGAAAACTATATGTGTTGACTTGTTCAATTCAAGAGTTGCTTATCAAGGAAGCTCATAATAGAGGATTGTTAAGACATTTCAAAGAGAGAAGAATGTATAAACTATTGAAGTCCTATTGAAGTCAAGGTTTTATTAGCCTAGAATGTCATAAGGTGTTCATCGGATTGTTGAGAGAAGTTTAACTTATAAAGAGGCTAAAAGCTAAGCTATGCAAGGAAAAGCTATGTTGTTGCCTGTGCCAACCAAACTATAGGTTTATTTAAGTATGAATTTTGTGCTTGGCTTACTTAGAATAACACGAGGGAAGCATGCTATGATGGTTATGGTTGATTGATTCAACAAGATGGCATTTTTTATGCCCTACAAGAAGACTAATGATGCTTTGGCAATTTCTTTTTTGTTTTTTGCACGAGATCATGAGGCTTCATAGAGTTTCCTAAAGTATAGTGTTTAATAGGGACCTAAAGTCCTAAAATCATCTTTGAAAGACCCTTTGGCACCGACTAAACATCAAGTTTGTATTTAGCACATCATGCCATCCATAAACTAGTGGTCAAACAAAGGTTGTCAACAAAACATTAGGACCACTACTCCGTGCTACTATTGGAAGAAGCTAAGTGGATTGGGGTACCTCCTACCTAATGTAGAATTTGCTTACAACAGATCAATTCATAATACGACAAGTAAGACACCATTCAAGGTCATCTTGGTTTCAACACAAAACTAGTACCTAAAGCTGAACAAGATGATCCAAGAGCTAAAGATAAAGTTAAAACTCTATAGCAAATATATTAGAGAGTCTCCAAGCTATCAAGAAGTTAGCACAAGGAAGCTAAGGGCGAAGGGAAAGGAAGTTGTTTCAACCAAGAGATCTTATATGGCTACATCTCAATAAGTAAAGATTCCCAAATAAGAGAGAGAACAAGCTGTTACCTCGAATCGAAGGACCTTTCAAAGTGCTTTAGAAGATTAATGACAATGCCTACAAACTTGAGCTCTCTAAAGGGTATAGAGTTTCTGATGTCTTCAACATTACCAACCTAATTCCATTTGTACCTGTAATACCCTAGATTTCAAGCCCATACGGTTACCCAATGATCTGATCCCCTAAATTTAAGGCGTCGGTCTAAGATATCAGTTTAATTTTAAACTTCATAGTAAGGTTAGAAAAGTTAGATGAAGTCATTCAAGTAAAGTCAATTTCTCAAAATAAGCTATATAAAAATATTAATTTAAGAAAACGTTAATTTATCCCTAAAGTCAATAAATATCGAAAATATAAAATTAGAGTATTTAGATATAACGTAATATTAGAGGTAAGTTATTTAACATATAAAAATAATAAATGAAGTTGAATTATACATGTATTAACATAGAACATGCATTATTTGTATTAAATACACACATATAATAAGAAATTATTATTTAAATAAGGTAAATTAATATAAAAATTTGGAAAATTAATAAAAAAACGCAAGGATGAGTCATCATACATATGTGGCAGCTTAAGATTAATTTGGATGATGAGTCAAAAGCAAAGAAATGAGAAAATGACACCTCATGCATTGAAAATCCAAAAAAATAACATATGTAAGCCACATGTCCAATTTTTATAAATTCTTATCCATTTAGAAAATATAAATAAGGCTTGTAAACTTTAAAAACAACATTTTGGAAGTCTGAAAAAATAAAAAATCACTCAAGAAAATTTCGAAAAAAATAAGAAAGTTAGAGCAAAAACAAGGTACGAAATCTGATCAAGCTGGTTTAATAGGCTATTGGTGTCCAGTTGTGGTGGCCATTTGAGGTCAAGGAAAGCACCACCAGAGGAGGTATTCTGACAAAGTTAAGTGGCCAGAGGTAGCCAATTCAGGTAAACCAAATTTCTTACCGAAACTTTGCAATTTTTCTAAAAATAGCAAATGATATTATTTAATTATGAAACTTTGTTTTCTGGAGTTATTTTATGTATAGCATAATGTAATAATTTTATTTTAGTGAAATAATTATTTGAAATATAAGGTCATTAAGAAATGGCTCTGTTTAGACGAAAATTGAATTAAATTTTAGAAATAGTAAATAATGTTCTTTCAAGTTGAAATTTGTACATGACATACTCAATATATTTATTTAATTGTAGTAATAAGAATTTTTTAAAATAATTATGTTTACTATTTATTGCAATTATTTTGGATGAAACTGGCAATTTCGCTATTTTAGTGAATTAATTTGTTTTTAACAAAATCAAAGTATGAGCCCTATGTATTAAGATTTTTGGATGTTTATAATGATGTTTGGGACACTTGAATTTTATCTTGTGATTAAATTCACTTTTTTGCTAATTTTGAGTTGAAATTTCTATTTTCATAAAAAATATATAATAGCTATTTTAGTACAATTCATGGTCAATAATTAAACTATATATTTTTGTGAGTCTATAGGATTTTTCATGGAATGAATTGGCTTGTATACTATTTATTGTGTATTTTCATAATATATACCTATATATTAGTTTAATATATGATATAGTAATTAATACTAGTGTGATATTTGTTAAATGTGCAAAGGACTAGTATTTTGGAATACATAATGAATGTTGACCAACTCAAGGAATGAGCAATTTTATCACTTTTAATTTAGATTTAGGATTTAATTGAGTTAATTATGAGGTTATAATAACATACGGTCGAATCGGTAACACAAAAGGGTATTTTTGGATGTTTAGAAGTATTAGTTAGTTATGATTCTTAAGATATCATAATAGTACTCAAAATAACGATTGTGACAACATAAAGTTTACTAAAATCGGATAAAAAATGAATAAGATACAATCGGATTAAGCTTAGAAGCGCAATAGCGAAAATGTATAAGAACTTAGTATTGACACGGTAGTTGACTTGGGGTCTGTGTGTATTTTTCTAGGTGTGATAGATGAGGAACGACCACATCATGAAGCTTAGGATTTTATGCTACTGTCGAACTTGGGTAAGTGGATATTTCTATTTTTGTACAAGTAAACCTGTGTCTACTTGACTTAAGAGTCAGTTATGTTATGAGTTATAATGACGTACTAAATTGATTGGATACTTTCTGTTGAATGTGTGTTGAAAAAGTGAAATGTTTCCTTATGTATGACTGATTCATCAATATGTATTTCTATTTGGAAAACTTGGAAACTGAACTGTTCTTTAGGCTGTTCAGCTAAGTAAGCCCTATGCGAAGAAATGTAAGATAAAGCTAAGAAACAAAGCTGAAGTTGAGATTGTTGAATTATTTACAACTTAGAACTAGAGATTCGTGCCTGATATTAGTTTACTGTATTATTTACTGCATTCATGGCATGGCATGAAAGGCTTACGAGTCAAGTTTCTGAAAAGCTTGAAAACTGTTGAGTTAGCTTTGGGACATATAAAATCCATTGCTTAACTTATTTTAGCCACATTGAGTGACTGACTACGTATTGGATTTTCAAACCACACAGGGTGGTTTTTGTTGGGGGTCTTACCCCTAGGCAACTCCTTGTTGCCCTAGGTTCTTGGACGTTATATCCATATGCCCGAATATGTCGACTAACCAGACGAAGAATTAGAAAAGTATAGGATATCGGTACTGATGTATGTCACGTGCATGAGCATAGTACGAATTTTCTACATAAATAGTTTGTATTGATAACTCGGGTTACAACATTGAATGTCCTATAGTATTGATCTATGTGAATGTATGTATGTGCATTCTATGTTTTAGTTTATCTACTATCACTTAGCTCACAGAGAGCTAAAGGGATGCTTGTGTATCCTTAGGTTATAAAGAGAATTAGCAGGGTAGCATCAGCTAGGAGAAATAGTCTTTTAAGAGCGCATAAGACGAAGTCAGCCACCTTTAAAGAAGTTTTGTTGTATTTTGTTCTTAGTTCTATAATGGATCTATACATATAAAAAAAAAAGTACTGCATTTTAGGTTTAGTTAAGTTTGTCAGATGCAATCTTTTGTATAAACAGGTGTTAAGCTAAACTTCGTTGTAGTACTCTTTTGTTATAAATAAAACTTATGCTAAGTATAAATGGGTATTCTTGTGTAATGGTATATCCTGTGCTATGCTGAGATGTGACATCCTTTTGGTGGTATCAAAGCATGAATTGGGGACCATCATACTAGACGCGTATGAGGTGTGTGGGGTAGCTAAGCCCTATATGAACTTAACTTTGTTAGTAGTGACCAATATAAGAAAACTAATTGTATCTATTGTATTTGTTGCTATCCTAAAAATGGTGCAAACACTTGCAAGTAGGGATCCTAGTTCATCAATTGCTCCTAAGAGATAGATTAAGGAGGAACAACAACCACAACCAAATCAAGCTCTGCCTATACAAGTAATGGATGTAATATAACAACTTGCTACTACTTTAGCTGGGGCTAGTGAAGCAAATGGGGATGAGTTAGCTCTAGTGCAACATATAGTGAACCGTTTGACAGGACAAAAATTGACCCTTTAGTTGCAGAAGAATGGACCAACTCATTAGAAAAAGCTTTTGAAGCACACGATGTCGAAGATAATAGAAAGGTAAGGATTGCTACTATTTTATTGGATGGATGTGTGAATAATTGGTGGAAAAGTAAGAAACAAACAATGGTAGAACCCATAGATTGGAATGCCTTCAAGGATACATTTCTGGAGCACTACTTCCCTGAATGTATGAAGGAGAGAATGCATGAGGAATATTATAAGTTGAGGCAAGCGGGAAAGACTATTGAAGAGTATGAACGTAAGTTTAATAGGTTGTTAAAATTTACCCCAGAAGTGTTACAGAATAATGAACTTGCTAAAGTTGGTCGGTTTAGGGCTGGACTTAATCTTTATTTTCAAGTTGAGTTAAAGAGGACAAGGTTGGTGCGATTTGCTGATTTGATCAATGAGAATCGTTTGATTGAGTAAGCTCATGACTTATGAAGGGCAACTAAAGAAATAAAAAGTAAGAAAAGGAAATTTATGGCAAGCTTTAGTAATAGCCATAAAAGGATAAGAGGACAAAGGGCATATCAACCCCTTAACTAGAATCAATGGTTGGGAGGAGCTATGCCACCTTACTGGAAATGTAATGGTACGCATCGAGCTATGCAATGTCCAGAACTACAAGGGAAATGTTTTAGATGTAAAGAAGTTGGGCATATGGCTAGGCAATGCCAAAACCTAAACCCTAGAGGTGTATATTACTATAAGTGTCGTTAGACAGGACACAATGCCACTTAGTGTGATGTGGATCACCAAGCAAGACCAAATCAAACTTAAGTCAATAAGCCAAGACCCCCCAATAGAAATAACTAAGCAGGAGATGTTAGAGCCAAAACTAAAGTTCAAGGAAAAGTGTATGCAATCCAAGTTGAGGAAGGTAGGGATAACAACATAATTGCAGGTACGAGTCTTGAACCCTATCATTTCTAAAATTTCTTTATATGATCATGTGTTGTGTGTTTACTTGAACTCTATACCCTAGAGTAATGATATAATTGTGATTTTTATTTTAAGATTGGTTCGCTTAGAGGATAACTATGCTTATACATTGTTCGATATAAGAGCAACCCATTCATATGAATCTAAGGATTATGTTGATAGGAATAGACTTCCAATAGAAATTTCAAGGTATGATTTGATAGTGTATTTTTGGTTTGGTTAATGTATGTATGTTTTATAGTACTGATCTATGTAAATGTATGTATGTGCATTCTATATTTTGTTTTATCCACTATCACTTAGCTTAAAGAGAGTTAAGGGGATTCTTGTGTATCCTTAAGTTATGAAGAGAACTAATAGGGCAGCATCAGCTAGGGGAAAAAGTTTTTTTAGAGCATGTAAGACGGAGTCAGCCACTTTTAAAGAAGTTTTCTTGTATTTTGTTCTTAGTTCTATAAAGGATATGTACATATAAAAAAAAGTACTGTATTTTTTATTTAGTTGAGTTTATCAGATGTAATCTTTTGTATAATTAGGTGTTAATTTGAACTCCGTTGTAGTACTCTTTTGTTATAAATAGAACTTGTGTTAAGTATAAACAGTTACTCCTGTGTGATGGTATATTTTGTGCTATGTCAAGATGTGACAATACCTTAGGAAGACACAACAACAAAGGGCTCCAAGGATTCAATCCTAAATCCTAAACAACCTAAAGAGAATGATAGGAATTAATCTTGAGAACTCCTCATATACTCTTAGGCAAAAGGTTTAGCCAACTTGACCCATCAAATCCTCAACTGTTAACCAAGAATTGAATAAGCCGACCTGTTTAGACATTCGAGCTGTCATAGCGGATGGATTGTTATCTCAACATCAAAACAATATCAGGTTAAGTTGTCTATGAGCTTAGAATCAACCTTAGTGACCTCTTCTATAGAACTCTCTTCATGACAAGTCTAAGGCTATTGAAGAGAATGCCATGAGTTGACCAAGGAACCAGAAGCTGTCGACCTTATCTAAATGCATCAAAATGTGTTACACACCTAATCTTCCATTCCTTCCCCTGAAGACATGTGTCCCACAATCCTCAATTGTACTTCTTGACATAAAATATTCTCTTTCTAGAAGGATTACAAGATTGTCCTTTCTCTTTTTATACATTTATGTATCTAGTTTCACCCCTTTTGGTAATTACATATATCATTTTGTAACCTTAGTAATCAGGCATAAATACCCTACTATGAGCATTGATGTAATCAGATAATCACTTTATTTAATGAAATATTACTATTTTCTTCTCCTCCATGAGATTTCCTCCTTGTGAGAACCCTAACCTTAGCTCGTATCAAACTCTTAAGTAAGGCTTGTGCAGTAAGTGATCCATTGCCTTGAACTGATAAGTCACATCCAGTAAGACTTTGGTCGTAAGTGCTTGAGTAGTATGTCTCATCTATGAGCAGCTCATGTTTTTGTTGGACTTTGACCTAGAATCCACCTTAGCCCACCTCTATTTTCTTTTGTAGGTCTCAAAGGAAAAAGTTACGCTACAGTAAGACCTTATCAAGGGCTCCCATTTATAGTAGTGTTATGCTTGTGATTGCCATTTCCTTATAAAATTATGCACTTGTACAAGGTACTCAAATCAATAATTTTCAAATAAAAATTGAATCTTTCTCATAAGTTTCAACAATTTCAAAATAGTTGGTCCATTTTGTGCACAATTCTTGTTTTCCTCTAATAATTGATCAAATCATAGCATAATTTATACACAAGTGTGGTTTTTAAGTTAGGAAAAATCATGAAATTCTTTATGTTATCACTACACTTGTCCTAAGGCAAGCTTAAAAGAGAAGAATTTAAAAGAAAAAATCATGAGGATTAGCAACACTTCTTCTATACCTTCCTTTTGTACAAATCGCAAAGTATATCATGCCATTGAAGATCAAAGTTTACACTTATCTAATAGGTTCTTTCCTTTATTATGATTGGGTTCAATATAAAAAATTCAATAGCACTTTATTTAACTAATAATTTGTGTTTAAAAAAGTTAATGTCCCATTTATACTAAGTTTAGAAAAGCTAAGGTTAGGTTTAACATCTTAAAACAAGAGAGAGTTACAAATACTTAATTCATTGGCCTACGTATATACTCTTCCTCTTTAAATCCTAGAGTGTACCAATATAGTGTGAAAAGTGTAACTTCAAGACCATGCCTTACTTTGTTTTGATGAAGTTTATGGATTTTTTTTTTCTTTATGAGAGTCTAGTTTTCTCGAATTTTTCTCATAACCATTTTATCGAGCATTAGGTCGATGATCCAAAGTTCATCACCTAAATATACAAGTGTTATTTCCCAAAGGGCACCTTCTGGGCTTAATTGCTCAAGTCAACAAAGCTTACTACTGAACTCTTTTTTTATTTTTTTTTTATTTTTCATTTTCTTTGTTGTTTAAGGCTTTAAATGAGATTCCCACCACTTAGGTTGTGGACAAAATAAGTCTTTACAATAATTTACTATATACTAGACCATTAAGACTATCTAAAGAATCATGTACATAAAGGTCGACTTTCAAAATGCTCACATCTAACTCGAGACCAAAGATATTACCTTAACCTCAAATCTCAAAATTGAGCCTAAATTAGAAATAACTAAACAAAGCATGGATTTGGTAACCTAGTTACAAAGAATTAAAAGATATTCATCATACTATCAAAGGGAAATGGTTTCAAAAACTTAAGTGTAAATCACTTTTTTCTTTTCAATATTTGTACACTTGACAAAAATTTTAGTTATGCTTCTCACTAAAAATGCTCAAAGTATAGAAGAAGTGGAACTAAATTTGGAAAAGATTCTTCAAATGCCAAAGGGAATGTTTCATGAACAAATCATGTACACATGTACCATTTATCATGGATATCTTTTTCTTTTTTTTTTTTTCCTTTAAAGAGATGAGATATATCATTAATCACAAACACTAAGGGTACAACCTAAGTCCTCAAAAACAATAAAACAACAATCAAAATAAAAAAAAAAAAAGAAAAATAAACTTAAGCAATTGGGATAGGGTGTTTGCACACTAGTCCAAAGGCTACATCTGAACCTAGTATGAAAAGCTAATTAATTTGCAACCCTATTAGCAAACCAAGGAATAAAAGCCAAAGAGGCTTAATTAAAAAAAAGACAACAAATCTCTAATATCATCCACAAACACATTATTAGACTAAGACATGCAGAAGGTATTCTCATTTACAGACTTTACCGTAGCCAACACATCAGACTCCAAATAAAAAATTTGCTAACTAAGGTTACAGGCCCAAAAAAGGCCTTTTTTAATTGCAAGGTATTCTACACCTTTTGCATTGAGCCCAACAATTCTTTCTAAGAATCCCCCTACCACATTACCAAATTTGTCTCAAGCTACACAAGTAATCACTCCTATACTATCCTTATCAAACTAAGACCCATCAACATTTAATTTAAGCATGCCAGTTGGTGATGGGACCCATGTCACCTCTGATTCTTTGATCGTTACATCTAACAAATCCGGAGTACACTATATGTTCTCCTTCCTTAAACTCTACTCTCCCCATGAAACCCTAAATCTACTAATACTATCCTAAGCTAAGACATCCCTTTTCTCATACAAGGAGCGATACCTCTCTTTCCAAATAATCCAAAATACAAGAGCTACTTTCCCCCCCAATTCTTTATGATGGCTCTTCTCTATACCCTCCATCAAGTTGGCAAACTAACCCCATAACCACCCCACTTTAGGATTGTCAAATTTCCATCCAAAAATACTAAACCACACCTAAGCTACCTAAGGGCAAAGAAGAAGCACATGTTGTACACTTTCACTTTCCCCATAAAATGGGCAACAAGGCCTACTCACAAAGTATCAATGGTGCAAGTTAGCCATTACCAATAAGGAATTACTAACTACTCTCCAAAGAAAGTGCTTTTCCTTATGATGAATGTTAATTCCCCAAATTTGCTTCCAGTCTCTATCAAATAGCATGATTGATGAAGAGGGTATGTCTTCTTTAGAGTTTGCTTTTCGCTCAAATAAGAAGACATATGCTAACTTGACTAAACATTGCCCATCCTTAACAAAGAGCCAAAATAGCGAATCTTCTTTATCTCAACAAGTAAAGGTATAGCCTTTATCACTTGTTTTTCATCTTCTATCAAAAGATCCCTTAAAGCATAGAGATTTCAAAACCTGCCATCTTGATCTATAAGATCTTTAACTCTTGGAAGTAGTAGATTTGTCAAATCATGATGATGAAGCCAAAAATCCAACAACTCAGGTATCCATCTATCCTTTATACATCTATTTTCTCTACATTACCTACTAGCCACATCAATCCCTATAGTAAAATATCCCTCCCATCTAGAATACTATACCTAACTCTTCGAAGTGATAGATTTGTCAAATCATGATGATGAAGGCAAAAATCCTACAACCCTGGTATCCATCTATCCTTCACACATCTATTTTCTCTGCATTACCTACTAGCCACTTCAATCCTTGTATTAAAGTATGCCTCCCATCTAGAATACTATACCAAGCCCATGAAGCCTTGCTACCTTTATTCACATTCTAAAGGTCACAATCAAAAGAGTAAATTCGCTTAAAAAACCTTCCTAATAAACTGTTTGGTTGAGTCAATACTCTCCAAGCTAACTTGTTTAATAAGAAGAGATTGAACAAATGTAAATCCTTAAAACCCATACGCCCTCTCACTATCAAATTTAAGAGCTCATTTCATCCTATTTAGTGAATCTTGCCTTCATCTCCTTGCTAACCCTACTAGAACTTTGAGATTAATCCATTAACTTCATTACACTACTTAATTGGGAACTTAAAATAGGCCATTGAGTACATAGGAATTATACTAGCCATAGATTTAACTAATATTTCCCTTCCCACTATATTCAACATGTTTTGCTTTCACCCTTGTAGATTAGCCATAATCTTATCATTAACAAACTTTAATGCCTTTGTCTTCGATCTTCCCTAAATCATAGGCAATCCCAAATATTTCCTAAGGTTAGTGGTTCCTTAAATACTTACTATCTTTGCTAGTCTTCTCTTAATTTACATAGGTACAGTAGGACTAAATAACACAAATGATTTTGAAAAATTAATCTCTTATCTAAACTCTTCACATTACTCAAGTAATAAGGTCCCCAACCTAATCAAATTCCCCTCACTTGCTTCCATAAAGAATAAGGAATCATCCACAAGTAACAAGTGAGAAATTTTTGGGTAAGTTTTCTTCAATTGGATTCCTTTTATTAGGCTTATCTCCCCAGGTAAGATCAATCCTCTAGATAAGTCATCTGCAATAAGAATAAACAAATAAGGTGATAAAGGATCTCCTTATCGAAGAACTCTACATCGCTTAACATGACCAACACACTTTCCATTCACCATCACATTATATTCAACAATGGTAACACAAACCATAATCCAATTGACCCATTTTATATATGTGCCTGACTTTAGAAGAACCATTCTTAAGAATCCTACTCTACTCTATCATAAGCTTTGTTTATATTAAGTTTTATGGCATAACCAAAGTTTTTACCTCTTATCCTATCCTTTAAAGAGTAAAACATCTCATGCGTTATCAATGTATTATAATGAATCATAGTCCTAAGATAAAAGCACTCTGGTTTTCAATCACAAACTCACTTAAAAAAGGCTTTAGCTGGTTGACCAAGACATTGGATATAATTTTGTATAAAAAGTTACACAAATTGATAGGTTGAAACTGCTGAATTGATTCTAGGTTAGGAACTTTAGGAATAAGATTATATCAGTACAATTAAGAGAGTTAGGAAACAAACTTATTGGAAAAAAGCTCTTAACTGCCTCCACTACGGTTAAACAAACAATGTCCTAATAGTTATGGTATAAGATCCCTAAAAAGCCATCCAATCTAAGGGCTTTCGATCCTCCTAACTAAAAAGCAGCTTGTTTAATGTCTTCTCCACTCGCTTCTGTATACAAAGCTTGGTTTTCTAAAGCTGTGAATACAATTGGTACCTAATTAAGACAATTTCCTTATCTCTTGTTTTTCTTACTCTCAAACAACTTGCTATAAAAGTGCACAAAAGATCTACTTATCTTGCCTTCATTCGTTTACTAGAATCCTGTTTAGTCTTTTACTTTCAAAATTTTATTTTTTTGCCTCCTAGAGATAGTTGAGTGATGAAAAAAAGAGGTATTTTGATCATCATAATTACGCCACTTTACTCTAGAAAGTTGATGCCAATATTTTTCTTCCTTCCCCCATAACTCCTCAATTTATACAATGAAATCTTCCACATCTTCACACTCCTACCCCCACCTTTGAATTTTGAAAGCACTTAACCTTTTCATTAGTTTTTGCTTTTAAACCTTGCTATTGGGGGACCACTACTCCACTTCACCTTAAAAGGTTAAGTCCACATGCTTCAAGAGTAACCATAAACTTCTCTAATCACCACCCTTATGATGTTGTCATGACTTTTGGTCATATGCTCACACTCCTTAAACTCCCTCTAGAGATTCTCAAAACAAAATCTTTTGTAGCTTTTACTTCTACAGTTATTTGTATTCAATACCAATGCTACTTGGTTTGAACCTAAAGCTAGATAATGCTCAACTTAATAATTAAAGTACCTAGCCAATCAATTGAAACAAAACCTTTATCAATTCTTTCTTTAACCAGAACACCAGTACAATGTATATTTAACCAAGTAAAGTGCTACCCAACAAAACCAAGATCTTGTAATTTCTCTTCAAATACCATATTTCTCTTGCTCCCAGCTCTTCCTCCTCTCTTTTCATAAGGCTCTAATATTTCATTTAAATCACCTATATAAAACTAAGGCCTATTAAATGAATGAAAACTTTGAACAATATCTTTCCATAGCTTCTTTTTCTCATTAAAGTGAGATAGAGCATAGATCCATGAAATATAAGCCATAAAAGACCCATCATCATGTCTCACTTCAATTTTGATCCAATGCTTCATAGCTTCTGCCACATTATTAGTCCATCAAAATGCTAAACCCATTGATGAACCTACTGGAGGGACATAAAAAGCCCTTGCATATCTCTACATATACCTTAAAATATCCACAAAGTTATTGGAATTATTTGCTTCCATTAAGAAGACTATAGTTGAATTATGTTTATTCTATAGTCAAGCTAGATTTCAAATTGTCAAGAATCAACTAAGTCCTTGAAAATTCCAACTCATGAGCTTCATGGCTCTTGTATGGCTATTAAAGGCTAGCCACCACCATCTTGGATAAGATCTACCTCAGTTACTCTTACTTTAAATTCTACTATTGCACTCTACTCAAGCTTTTCTTCTACCTTTTTAGCCTTGCTCATCCTACCTCTTTTAGAATTAGTTTGTCCACCATCCATGCCCATTATAAACCAAATTTCAACCTCTAGTTCAAAAGGTTTATCATTAAGTCTAAGCTTCTTTTCATCTTTCAACAACAGTTCCCTTCTACCATGCTTCGATTTTAGTTTATGCATAGCTTCAACCATTAATTTAGCTAATGTTTGCTTTTTTAAATGGACATCCTAGCTTTTTCCTAGTTATTTTAGGTTTATGACTACAATCTCCTAAGGGATAACTCAACAAAATAAATAGAAGGAGATCTTTGCACAATTAAACAACTAAGAGGTGCGGTTGGAGATTGGGGGTTCAAATTAAGGGGGCCAAAATAGTAGACTTTGGTGGAAAAGACACAATATTAGGTAGATAAGGTAAAGGGAAGTTATCTGGTTTAGGTTTGGTATTCGGTAGAGCACTTGTTGATGTATCAGGTTTAGTGTTTATAACTAGCTTAGTAATTTTATTAGGTTTATCAAGTTTGCTAGACGAACAACTCAAGGTGTCAGTATTGGAAATTAGATTTAGCATAGTAGGGCCTTCCTTCATCCTAACCTCACCTCTTACCTTGCTACTTCTTCCAGATAGTTATCATCACTCCTCCAGTTATTATTAACTTCACCTTTATCGCCCAACCCCGGCCAAAAGCCATTCCTTCATCCCAACCTCCATCTCTTGCCTTGTTCCTTATCATCACTCTCCCTAAAATCAAGATCTCCTTCTCTTCAGCATTTTGTGTAATGATACCTAAGACTGAACTCTCTTCATCATTGTATACTTGCTCTTAGGATAATATATATTCTTTGCCTTTATTGAAAGCAACATGCAATTTTGTTCAACAAATAAACAAACTAATTAGACCTATAAGCAAACTTATTTAATGCAAAACTCTTATGTAGGGAACACTAAGAGTCAAGAGGACTTTGAGACAACAAAGGAGTAAAGAATCCCAAAAATCACAAAATAGACACACACAAAACATAGAAAAGGAGGGCAACCAAGCTTCAAGAAGAATAACACAAAAAGGACTCTAAGAAATAACAATGAATATATAGCCTTGAAAAGTGAGCATTGCTACCTTAAATCAAATGCATTCTCGATAGTATGGTGTAGATTCAAAAGAATAGCTATAGAGAGTCAAACATAAGAAAATGTAGGAGTAGTAAATGTAAGAGTCATGTATTTTCGATTTTTCTAAGTATTTAGGAAATATCTAAACAAATTATATGTACTACTAAAAAGTGTTTTTTTTTTTCTTAATTTGATAAAGTGAATAAATGGAACAATTGTAATTAATGCAAGTAGAGGGCAAAGTATTAAAGTAATCATGTTAAAAAGTTGATGTAAAGGATATAAGTTGTTTACTGGGTACGAGGAATGAAAAGCCAATGATGAACAATGTAAGTATAGAAATGTAAGGTGAATGATGAAACAGTATATTACGCATGATCCATTGATGTGGCATACATGAGACTTTACAAAAACTGGTAATTAACTCACAATTGGTCGATTTGGAAACGGTTTCTAAAATTTAGAATAATCGCGTAATTTATCAATTGACCCCAAATTTTATAACAAAATTAAAAATATTAGTAGAAATGACACCTAGTTTGTCAGATATCTTTTCTTCATTAGATCGATCAGAAGCACTCATAAGTGTCGGAATGTCGAAATTACGCCTAGACTAGATATGCAATTATGTAAATTAAGAAGAAATAAAATAAAAAGTTTAGCACTTGAGACACACTTTAGAAATTATGAATTATATCAATATTCTTGGAATTAAGCTAAACCCTTATGACTAGGTAATAAAAATTAAAAGAAGTAACTATATAGCTTTAATATTTCAAGTTAAGCTTATTTATATGCAATTTTTGTAGAAGCATTAAATTTATTAAGCCTAATCGATATGACATAAAGTTTCATAATTTTAAATATAACTTATGATAAATCTTTTGAAATCAACCATGTAATCTTAATAATTAATGTTAGTAAGTAAAATTTTATATAAGATATATATAAATAAGTCCCAGTTAATTAATAAAACATATCCATATGTATCATATATTAAAGAAAAGTATATTTAAGGCCTTATCTTGGAATGCAAAACCAATAAAAAAAAGTAGTCCTAAATAAGACCAAATAATAATATAAGTCCCTAAAAAGCTACAAGGAATAGTCTTGTAAAGTTGGATTTCAAAAACAAGTTAAAATATAGCCAATATAGATTATAATGTAAAGTTTATCGTATCAAATTTTAATTAGTCTAAAAATAGAAATCTTAGATTATGTATATAATATAATGTTCTATTATTTTTAAATATATTATGGAACTTTATAAATAATAAATCATAATAAAATTACAGTTGAAAAGTTATATAAAATTAGACCAACAATATATATATATATGTCAATCACCACCTTAATTAAGGTGGTAAAAGTGCCTTATATATATATATATATGTATATATATATATATATATATGGCAATTAAGCCATTAGGTTAGGTGGGTAGGTGGGTAGGTAGGTAGGGGGGTTAGGGCATAGAAACAGATAAGGGAGTCAAGAAGAGAAAGAGAGAGGAAGAAAAGAGAGAAAGTAAACAAGAAAAGGAGAAGGGAAAAAATGAAAAGACAAAAAAAAAAAAGAAGAAGAAAAAAAAATTAGAATATTTATTTTTTTCGATGTTCGATATTTCTAAATAACCTCATTTTTATAATTATAAGCATTATTATTTTTAATTGATATTTAATAGTCATATAAAAGATATATTCATAATCTTATTATTTTCCTAAATGAAGTATTTTCTCATATATATATAAGTCATGTATTCAAAACAATATCTAATTAATCTCACCGTTGGTACGCGTGACACAATATGATAATTTCACATATAAAATAATTATATATTGTATAATATTTTAAACATAACTAGTGTTATTTGAAAAATATACACTCGCTATAGACATATGTTACTTATTAAAATGACACTTTCACTAATAGCATTATGTTACATTATAATGTTATAATTATATATATATAATAAAGGTTACACAATAAGTAATATAGAAAGGATAATACATATTCAACATGTATATATGTAATAAAATGATATATATATATATATATATATTTAATAATTTTTTTATTATAAGTAATATAGAACCTGAACAACTGAGTAAAATTATAAATTTAAATTAAAAATAATGATTTGTAGCTTATATGTAATAAGGATATAACTACTAAAATAATGTTTATATTATAGGAGCCAGCGGTAACAATACAACTCACATTAGACTTAAGTGAGCAAATTGGAGACTTCAAGTAAGTTAAGATCCATGTTTTGTGGCATATTGGAGTACAGTGTTATAGTACTTAAAGACTTGAAAGTATTTTTTATTGTGCTTGTAATTTAGTTGAATGTGCACATGCTTTGTGTGTGATTGGTCATGAATCATGGACTTGAAGTGTTACTTTGTATGTTCACATTTGATTCGCTTTGCTTCATGAAATGGTTGATCACCACCCTACTAGATGTAACTAAAGACTGATATTTTACTAATTAGACATACATAGTAACCATTAGGGGAAAACGACTAGGATTTTCAGCTCAAACACAGACCCACTTCGATGAGGATAGCTATAATGGTCCTTTCCCCACCTTACTAGAACTAAGTGACAGAAGAGGAGGTCATGACAAGGTTAGGGTTTCAAGGGGAGTCAGGGGCGAAGGGTATACTCTATTGTATAAGTCCTGGTTTGGTTTCGATTCGTGAGTGTACAGTATCAATCTCCTCAGCCTAAATTAGAGCGAACATAATTTCTCTAATCTCACGATGGACTAGATAACGTCATGCGATGGCATTTACATGTTTGCATTACATTTCATTAAAATAAGTTAATTGAAAACCATGTTTGTGCTTAATGTGCTCTTTTGTCTCTGTAAAACTTACTAAGCTAGTTGTACTCATATCCCTATAGACCATACTACAAGTTGACTAATGATTAAAGAGGTTACACCATAACTACCTCGAGGATAATGTTCTTCAACTGGAGAGTAAGGACAATTGAAGACCTACAAGAACCAAACTTTTGCTTAGCTATCTTTAGCCTTTTGTGGAAACTAACTAACATATGATACTCTAAAAATACCACTAGTTTCCAACATATTGTATGTAAATGCCAAAACCTATGGTTTTTGTAAACATTTTAAGAATGCTAGAAACTTTAAATATGTGGAAATACATCTATTTTATTAATTTGTAAACTATTAGTGTTGTTGAGCAAGTATCTTGAAAAGCTCTAACATAGGTTTTACTAATAACAGATACAAAATTGGATGCTTCAAAGCAATTGAGTCAAGTACGCCTGGTATGAGCTAAGTCTATGGTAATAGCTGTAAGGCTAGCTTCTATCCTAAAATAGTTTACATGGCGGGGTCATTACAACTCTATCTCTTCAGGGCATAACAACATAGCAAACTATGACTCTTACTATAAAGAGAAGAATTCTCTCTACAACTGGAGAAAGAGAGAAGCGTAACCTATAGTATCACCAACTCAAATAGTTATTACAACTATTATTAAACATTTCACTAATATGCACTACATTTACATTTAATTCAACAAGATCACACTAAACTCCATAATCACCTATATCTACCTTCTTTACCCCCAACTAAAACCTCAAAATGCATCTCAATTCAATTTAGATCTTATCAAAGAAAGTGAATAATGAGGAAAGTTTGGAGCTTTACTCCCTCAGGGTATTGTGTACCCTGATCTCCATAATTCCTTTTTTGTGATTATCGTTTTGAAATTTAGGAAATCATGTTTGAATTGTCTCCTTCCATTATTTATGTACATTGCATATGCATTAAGCAAAAGAGAACATAAACTAGAAGCAACTCTAATTGAAAGAAACAAACTTAACTAAACCAAACATAAGAGAAACAAAAACATAAACTAAAGTCAAATTAGCTCTTGCTAAGCGCTTATTTTGGAGCCATTAGCGTGGCTTTCATACAATCTTCTCATAATGGGTCATAACTATAAGGTTCTCTTATTCCCATACCTAGATCAATCGACAATCCTAGGATCCCCTTTTTAGCATGAAACCTCTCACAAAATTCAACTTCCAAATCTAAACATTCATTCTTTTTCCCTACATCCTTCGATCATTCCTTAACCTAGAGCTTAATCTTCCTTCTCCACATTGAAGTATCAGTTGTCTTTCCCTTGCATCAATCAAAGCTCTAGTAATGGCTAAAAACAATCACCTTAGAATCAAGGACTACTCATCAACTCTTATGTCTATGACTATGCAATTAGTAGGGAGGTGACAATGACTTAATTTGAATGGCATCAACAACTAACCATTAACCTGTTAGCAAATCTAATGTAGTACCTAAATCCTTGGGAGTCCTCCTTCTCACCTAACTCCCTCACCAATGTACTAGATATTAGATCATCCAAAGCACCAAGATCAATGAAAACTCTTAGAATGTATCTTTGATAAATAGTGGATGGAAGTGTAATAAATCTAGGATCTTCTAACTTTGGAGGTAAATATGAGACTTGTTTAGTTCTCCCTTACTTCCTATACCATATCATTCTCATCGCATTTCTCCTCAATGGGGTAAAAAAGGTCACATCTTTGTTCTTCACAATCTTCAGTCTCCATTTCTTCCTTATATTCTTTTTTCTCATCCTCTCCACTTAGAGCTTCTTCTTCATACTCAATGTAACCACCCTGCCCATTACTCACAACAATCCCTCTCTTGAATTCCATGTCCTCACTAATTCTTCTTCGACATCTTCTTCATCTTCTAACTCTTTAGCCTCAACTTCTGCCTTATCCTCTTCTTCATAATCCTTCTCTAACAATTTTTCATCCGCTTCTTGCATTATCCACTCCTTTATCAATTTAAACTCAATTTCCAATTCTTTATCTCTTGTTAGGTTATACTCAATAGTAAACTTTCCAATAGTGCATTCCTTCTTAGTTGCACTAGCTTCTCTCTCCTCTTTATGAGAAGAGCCAGCCTAATCTTTGGGGTTTCTCTCAAAGTATTGGGTAAAGCTCCCTATGGTCTCTCCAACAAACTTTCACTAAGTTACTGTATCATATTTTCCAAGTTTTGCACTAAGGATTCTTAGCTGCTCATTCTCATATTACATTTCTTAATAAAGTTCCTCATTAACTTCTTCATGTTCTCTTCTCACTGTCTTTGCATTGGTGGAGGTAGAGGTGGTAATAGGCAATTTCCAAATGGTCCTCTCAGTCCATTAAATCCATGATTAAGTCCACTACCTTCATTATCTCATTAAAAATTTAAGTAGTCTTCCAACTCAAGTTGTATGTATTAGAGTCGAGATTGTAGTTCCTTACCCCTTGATTAAAATCACCTAATGTATTCAACTACTCACCTTACGTTTCTCCATAAGGGGCAAAATCATTTCCTACTTGATATATGGAATTGTTATGCCTTATTCCATTACATAAATTGAAACATTCTATGGATTGATACACTACACTAAGTCCACTTACTAGGGTCTATAGCCAAGATTGAGAGAGCTAAGAGGTCAGTGATAAAACCCATTTCCTCAACCAGCTAACTTCATCACTTCCTTGCATATTGTTTACTTTCCTTAGATGTGTTCTACTAGTTTGCTATCCATGTGCGTGCATAAACATTCGTTCAAGCAACTCATATGCTTCTTTCATACTTTTATTCATTATTGTTCCTCTTGAAGTTGCATCTAACATCATTTGTAATTGATATCCCAACCCATCATAAAATGTCTCCATAAGACTCTTTATAAGTAAGCAATGATGAGGGAACCTTCTCAATAAGTCCTTGAACCTCTCCCAATACTCAAATAATGACTCCCCTTCAATCTACTTAAATAGCACAATATTATTTCTCAACTCGATTGTCTTGCCAAGTGGGAAGAAATACAATAAAATCTTTGAATTAGCTGGTCCTAGGTGGTTATGGAATTAGGAAGTAAGGAACCTTAAATAAATTTGTGCTTTATCTCTCAATGATAATGAGAATAATCATAAGCAAGTCACATCGTCAGGTGTCCCTTTAGTTTTTAAGGTTGAAGAGAACTATAGAAAGTTTTGATATGGTCATTAAGATCCTAAAATAGTAAACCACCAAATCATTGAGTTGCATCACTTAAATCAATGTTGAATTAAGTTCAAAGTTGTTTGCTTAAATAGCAAGCCAGATGATTAGAGGTACAATTTCATCCATATTTAGGGCCAAATCTTCTCACATGCATGACATTGATTGTTTCCATTTCCATTGGCCCTATGGAAATAATTCCAATTTCGATTTAGTTCATTCCCATTGCTCCCATTTCCTTTATATCCATTTGCCATTTCCACCATTAAAATTGTCTCCTAAATTGTCCATATTCCCCTCTTGTTCTCTCATCCTTCATTCACTTAATCTTTTATCATAAGTTCTACCAATTTCAAGATCAAACTATTTAACTATCTCGCATACTCACCTTTGCATACAAAAGCCAAACACTAAATATCTCATCAATGCAACACTTGAGTTTCCTTCACCAACAATTCTAAAATATATTCCTTACCAATCTAACAAAACCCCAAACTACAACCGGTATAAGAGATAACAAATATATCCAACATTAACTACTTAAAGGCTCTATATCCAACTCTAAGCTCAATTCACTACAAACTAAGTAAAGTTCACAACTTTTTTAACAAAACAATTCAAATCTAACAAAAACTTGAACAAACAACTCAAATCTTATCAATAACAAGTAAAGATCTGAACTTTCACTACTAACAAGCACAAAATCACAAGAAACCAACTAAACTACTTCTAATACCTAAAGCTACTAACTAAATGCCTAAGTTGAAGGTCCTAAACTTGTCTGATATTATCTATACTTACCTTCTTCCCTTGCAACTGTGCCAAAAATAACAATACACTTGAACAATGATTAAAAATTAAAATTTGAAAACAAAAAATTCTCCACTAATTTACTCATAACACTAAAACTACTAACTAAATGCTTAGGCTCAAAGTTGTAGACTTATTTGATATTAGTTATACTTGCCTTCTTCCCCTACAATAGCGCTAAAAACTAAGAATACGCTCAAATAGTGATTAAAAATTAAAATTTGAAAATGAAAAGTTATCTACTAGTGTGCCAAATTGTGCATAATAATAAACAAGTGAGTATTCACTAGGTTTATCTCACCTAAAAGAAGGGCCAAAACTACGTACTAGATGTAACTTGTTACTTTAATCTGGGTGAGTTGATTTTTGTTTAAAATTGAGAATATTAAACAATAATTAGATTTTGAAAACAAAAAACTCTCATCGTGTCTTGACCTTATTATGTGTTGGATCATGTACAATAATAAAGTAGTGAATACTCACCAGGTTCATCTGATGAGGAAGAAGGAAAAAGCTAAGTATTGGATGTAGCTTCTTACTCTAATTTAGGTGAGTTGATTTTAGAGTTGAAATTGAGAATATTAAACAAGCTAAACTAGTACAAATAATAAATGGACTACATGTTGTACGTAAAATATGGGTTTGTGATGCTTATTCCTTGGTTCATTAGCAAACATGTAATTTGGGAATTAGATAAGATCTTTTCTAAGGCTTTGATAGGATTCACTTGAACCCATCTTTATAGGTTTGAAAATAAAGTTCTTAATATAGCGTAAACAACATTGAAATGCATTTTCCTATATGGTCTGATATATATTTGCCCATTGTCACTAACTAAATACCCAAGTTCAAAATGTGGTGTAAACACTTGGTCAACCTCATAATCCATACTTATTCTTGCATTAATGAAGTGAATTCAATTAACCCAATGGTGATGCAATTAATTGAGATCACTTAAGAGATTTCTAATGGGTATTAAATCCTTAGTAGATCATTTAATAGTAGCTAAAGTCATTAAAACCAATAATCATGCTTTTTAATGGGTTGTATAAGAAAGTCAACAACACAACTTCAAGAAAACACAAACCCATACCCAAATATCATTACAATCACCAACTACACCATCAAACTATCACAATCCTACGAGAAAACTACTTAGCCATGGATATTAAGCATCATAACAATAAATGATAGCAAAGACATAACATTAAACATGATAAAAAGTTCAGTTTCAAAGTCATTAAGTTGAAGAACAACAAAAAGAGGATGAAACTTAACTAATCCAAGCTTCAATATGTGTTTACAAGCCATGGAAACAACTAAAATCACCAAACTATGCTAAAGCAATTGATAGGAATCAATCCACAATGATCCCTAAGCCGAAGCTGACCTGTCCTAAGACAACGCTGACTTGCCAGAAGCTGAAGCCAACCTATCTTAACTCAAAGCCAAATTGTTCAAAGCCAAGGTGGAATAGCTTTTGCCAAGGTCGAGCTAATACTAGAAGGTCGAGGGAATAAAAGGAGCTACTTACCCTCAAGTCTGTTGCCTGCCAAGAATCCGAGAAACCATACGGTCGAGCACTTAAGGCCAAAGAATAGCTCGGCATAGCACATGAGAGATTGTGCCATGCAATCCATGAGTACAACAACTATGGGCTAACCTCATTAGGAGCTCGGCCAAGCATAATAAGGCTTCTAAACATCCTACCCCTGCTCGGACACTCGATTGCCAATCGACCCTTGCTTGGGTCCATAGACAGCTTAGATGACTGCATGTTGACCACTCAGTTAAGTGCACAGTTTTGTATACTTTATAAATATTTTCCTTATTTTGATTATGGGCCATTCTTTAGGGTTTAAGGCCTTGTATATTATTTACAGTTTTGCTACTAGGGCTTTAGGACTTGTTATAAATAACAACATTTGTAATTATCAACAGAATATAAATGGTGAAGAATATTCATACGATAAATTTACACTTGAACATTCCTTTTGGAAGCAAAGACATTCTTAAGCCCTTTAAGCTAGCATTTTGGATTATTAAGTGTGTCGTACTCCTTAATCTCTTCTGTTCTTATCAATCTTGCCTTTAAGATTGTGGTAAACCCTTCATTTGAGTGAGTTAGTGAGTTGCCACTGTCACACCCCGAAGCGGCAGAGTCGTAACAGCCCCGCCGTGTAAACCACCCTAAGATAGAAGTTGGCCTCACAACTGCTATCCTAGACCTGATCTACACAAGGCGTCCACAACTAACCCGCTTTGAAGTAGACAATTTGTAATTTAAATAAATCGTTTACCTATAAAAGTGAGGAATTATATATATATGTTATCATTCAATAATTGCAGTTAAAGTTTACAACATTTCTCTATAGTATATTCCCTAGTTATTACATCACTCAGAAATGAAAAATAATTCTAAAATAAAAACTTAGACCTTAAAATATGTGTTTATTCTTCAATGTTTTTCTTCACTCCCCAGGATCCAGCAGTTGCTAGCTTCGGAGTAATTGGTTGCCGCTTCTTAGCCAGCACCTGCACGATGTCTATAGGGATGTGAGCAACCACAGCTCAGTAAGTTAGGACGGAGGACTTAAAACTATACCATACACACAACAAGGTTTTCAATCACTTATTAAGTGCAATGCATGTGCAAGCAAATGCCATCGCACGACGTTGTCCGGCCCGTCGTGAGATTAGAGAAATTGCGCCCGCTCTAATCCGGGTTAAGGAGTTACCGTTAATGCAACAGCTCACGACCAAACCCAAGCTTGTGTAATGGAGACCTTGCTCCTCCCGCGACTACCTTCGAACCACTGTCTTCATCCCCGCCGCGACCTCCTCTCCTGTCACTTAGTTCGACTGAGGATGAAGAAGGGACCATTTTGCAATCCTGTGCTATCCCTTCCGAAGGGGTCGGTATTTGGCCGGAGAGTCCTAAATCCCCTAACGAGTTGCCATGCATGTTCGATTAAGATTACTGGTCGTATATTTTATTAAGTCCAATTTAGGGTGATCAATCATTACATACAATTCATACAATATATGCCAAAGCAACAAACATATTCATAGCATCACCCATAATCAAGCACATGCACGCATTCAACTATCTAACAAGCACAACCAAGCATAATCTTAAGCCTCCAAAATACAGCATCGTATTAATCCCAACTTACCTCGACTCCTCGCTCGCTCACTCGAGGTCCGATCTGCTCAGGCCATCGCCGGTTATCCCTATAACACGAACGTGGTTTCAGCTTTTCATATAATTGTTATAGGTTCGTTTTATCCGAGAATGCTTATTGTTAGGTTTTGTTTACGGTTTAATATGCCTAATTATCTAGGTATTAAGTCTTTTATAATTATTCTAGGTTTAGGTTTAGGTTTGGGTTCGGTCTCGGTTTCCGCATCAATTTCTAAATTAGGTTTTGGTTCGATTTTTAAGTAGCATTTTATATTCCAACCCTAGAAATTAATTTCAACCCATAATGTGAAATTAATCACATTATTTCCCGATAACCTAAATACCATCATTACCCTTTGTCAGTGTTTATTTTACTCAGTACACTTAAATCCTTATCAGTGTACCGAATTCACTCCTAATGTGACAAATTTTTACATTTTTCATATAATTCCATAAATTCAAGTTTCCTATCAAATTTATTGTGCATTTTTATTATTCTCAAAATATCAATTTTTATTATAATATTTTCTATTTATTATATTTTCAATAATTACACATTATGCATTATTGCATATTATGCACATAATGCATTTCTAATATTTCTATTACCCTAATTACCATCTCTAAACACCAATTATTATTTCAAAATGTCTAAATCCATCCTAAATCAGATTTTACTCCAAATTTCCCTAATTTACAAAATTAACTATTTTTTTCCTATTACTCATTTATTACATAATTAACCTAATAATTACATCTAACACCCTAAATGCTATAAGTATCATAATCCATCAGATCTTAACACCCTAAAACATCTACTTATTCACTAAGTCAGAAATTAATAATTTAATTACTTAATTAATCCTAAATTACCCATTTTATGCCTCATTTTAGGACCTAAAAATGATCTAAAAATTTCGAAAATTAATTTTTGAAAAAGGGCTTCATAGCACTGTTCTATATCATCTGAGTAATCTACACAAAGATTTTGGGCTTGAAACTACACTCCTAAGGTCATTTATTTCTAAATCGAAATGTGCTCGGTTTTGCACGATTTCTTAGGGGCCATATATTACGGGATATAATTTCATCAAAATAATATTTTTCCTACAAACTACATACAGAAATATCCCAGAATAACAAAATTCATAATTTTCTAATTATATTTACTATTTTTACAAAAATTTACAAGATTCGGGCTGGAAATCGGACTCACCGATTTGGGCGGCTCCGGCCACCGCGAGCCGCCGTGGCCTTGTCGGCCGGCCTGGGCGCTGCCACCACCGTGTGGTGGTGGTGGCCGGCCTCTTCCAGCTCCTCGTCTGGTGTGGGTTCCTTTTCAAAACCCTTAACTGCACAGTTTTTCTTATTTTTTTTATTTTCTGGATTTTCTCTCTAATTTTCTCTGATTTGTATCTGTCCAAATGTGCTCTGTAATTTTTCTTGCTATTTATAGGGCTTTGTGGAATTTATTGTGCATTAAATGGGACAAGACAATTGCCTTATCCCTTGATTTTTGGCTTTTATGTTATCTTAATTTAATTGGCCGAATTTTTTCTTATTTTTCCCAGCTGCCACGACCCAATTCTGGATGATTCATGATTTTTCCTGATTTTTCTTGATTTTTCCTTAATTAATTATGAATTTTCTTTAAGCATTTAGTATTATTTTAGCACATTTCGCGTATTTTAAGTAATTACGCGTATTTATACTTACATGTATATTCATATATAGTACAAATAAATATTCTTAAATATTATTTTGGTCATTCTAAAATTTTTAGTATACATATAATCTGTCTCTAATAATTTATTAGTTATTATATTACACTTTTTGCCTTTTTGGTAATTAGCAGTTATTATGCTTAAAATTTGAAAATTTTATAGTCTCCTATTTTACTACTTATTTTCTTAAATTTAAGTTTACAGGGTCATTTTTACTGATATCTTGTTAAATAGTTTATAATTTGGGTTTGATCGGATCTTTTAACTGATCGCCCTAAACCTTGAGTTCTAAGTTCAATCCTACGGTTACTTGGCTTAACTTTGAGGCTTAACTTTGGGGCTTACAGCCACTAACCTCTTATTTGAAACCTGAGTGACATTTAGTGTTCGTGAGTTGTATCGAACCCTATTTCGAGCTCAACCCCTGATTATGTTTATGCCTTGGTGTATGATATCCATATACATCTGCAGTCAAAACCCCATTCTCACTTCCCATACCTTATTCCCATTCAAACCCCATTGGCATCTAAGACCACTGCATGGATTACATCAACAACCTAAAGGACCTAAAACTTTAAGAGAGCTATGAATTACAATGTCTAGAACTCTAAGCTAAATGGTTGCATTATGTAAAAATGGAGGAAACGAGTGTTTATGTAATCGAATACTAGCTAGAAGGCAACCTAATAGGCAATGGGTGTACCATCCGAATGATAAACACATAAGGGTTTTAGTTTCCTCTATTTAGCAAAATGGTGCATTCATACATTAAACCCTACTAGGGTTTTAAAACCATCAGCTAAACAATAAGGATACCACCATCCAAATAGTATAATAGAGATGATTGTTACCATTATATTCCCATCCCCATTCTTATTATTGTCTTATCAATCCAATGCCCAGTACTCCCAAAATCTACTAGCTAGATAGTATAAAGGACACCATCTGAAAGTAAGGCTAGAGTCTCTAAGTCCTTTGATTTTTAGCCTCTTGATCATATGGTAGGGGCTATCAGTTGCATGGTAGTCTCCGTGTACTTGCATTCTCAAAGTTATTAATTTTCAAATAAAGTTTAAATATTTTTCACTATCTTAATAATTTTAGCACAGTTAGTCCAATTTGTGCATAAATCTCATTTTTCTTTAATAGATAATAATTTATACATAAGTGTGGCTTTTAAATTGGGAAAAATCATGAAACTTATCATGTTCTCAACAATAGATCTTATAATTAAGCATATAGCTAAACATACAAATAAGCCTACACTTATGGATATATTAGGCATAGTTACAAGCGATTCCTCAATGCAAATACCTATATCTAATGTTAATGAACGTGACACAATGGCTAGAATCCTAATTTGATTAGCGACCTTTAGGTGGCTTTAAGGTCATAAGATCTAAAAGAAAAAAAGAAAAAGCGATACGTGCCCTATTATCTAGAGGTTGCTTAATGAAACTTTCTCTGTTGAGTTCATCTAAGTTCATAAGATTTAAACTTTAAGTGGCACTTCCCCTATATCCAAAGGTCACTCAATGGCATGTGAAAGTAAATTGCATAGGAAGATCAAAGTCCATACAAGTGCCCCCACCATCAATAAACAAGAAGTCGTACTGTCCATGGAAATTAAGTTTCACACAACCGTTCTTATCTACAGTAGAAGTAAAGCCATTGCACAAGTAGATCAACCTTCATTTAAGTATATTCACCCATAGCAAGTAGGAGGTTCATCTTAACCAAGATTATTGATGAGATCTCAAATGAGATGAACTAAAGGCTACAATAAGATGTCCATTAGTAAATGTTTACGTATGTGCTAACTGGAATCAAATTGTTGTAGTTCTTTTCTTAGAAAAACTTTAGTATGTTGGTTATTTTAGTTTTAAAAAATTTTCAAGTTTCTATTTTTTATCAATTTTAGTTTTTGTTAAAATTCTTAACATAGTCCTAATTTTGGAATGCCATGTTTTAGAAAACCCTATAAATTCTAACTTTTTGAAAACACTAATTAATTCTTCTTTTTATTTTAGAAACACTTTAAGTAAGAAAGAGACTCCAATTTATGGAAATCTTAAAAAACAAAAGAAAAGAACCTAGCATTGAGAAAATGCTAATTGTTGATGTTCAAAATTGGTATTGAGACATAGTAGGACACTTTGCGTAAAATGGATCTACAAAAGGAAGGAAAAGTTAAGCTATGGTGTTGTTGGATGACTCCAACATTGCTACTCCAATGGCTAAGTTAAACTATTGTAATGAGAATGAAAAGTAAGTAAGTTACCTAAAGTGTCTAAAGGAACCTAATTGTAACCTTCCCAGCTCTATTTATAGCCAAAGGTCTACTATTGTCTAGTAACCACTGCCTCCAAAATCTATACATGCATTAGGTTTGAATTTAAGACCACTTCCTGCTGCATGTGGCTAGCATATTGGCATCAAGTGGGTAATTATTTATGTAAGAGGCCTAATTGTTCATGCCATGTGTCCGAATTTGAATTCCTTAGGGCTAACACAGTCATGGCCAAGCTATAGGTAATTGCTCTAAACTGAACAAGGCTTAACCTACTTTGGTTAGGTTATTCTATACTGCTTGTATGTATTTGGCTCACCAGCTTTCCTAAACTAGTGGATTCATCAAGAGTGGCCTAAAAGAGCTTAGAAACATTATAAGGGTGAAAGTAAATAGATAGGTCGAGTGGCCCTCAATTTTGGTCGAAATTGACCTTTAGGAAAAACCACTATCAACATTTGCCCCTCGACTCCTCTTGGTTTTTTTATCTAAGTTCTTACTTCACTATGAAAGACTATTCTAAAATATTTATCAACTCTTTGAGTATGAGCTTCTTGCTCCGTCCTCATTCTCAATTGTCATAATGTATTCCTTGAAAAACAACCTATATTTTGTTTAGCTTGTTATGTAAGTCCCACACCTGTCAACGTGACGTTTCACGTCCTATTATCGAGATTTGTGCAACCATGTCAAAACCTACACACATCATAGGAAATACAACTTATCATAGGCCATCATATTTAGGTCATGTGCGCTCAATCGAACAATCTGCATTAATTGTTAATCGTAGCCCATATGAATTCCAATAAGCCATAACTTCTTCCACCATTTTTATTTTTCCATTTTTGCATCGCTTCCTCTTTTTTCTTCTCCTTCTTCATTTCAAACTTTCTTATTTCTTTGCATCATTCTTGTTTCCAACTTTCCCCCTTGCTTATTCTGAATACTGCTCACTCTCCCATTACTTACTTTTCTTTTTTACTGCACTATCAAGGTAAACATGTCGACTACTAAATCCAATGATTCAACATACACACACCAATGGAGCTAAGCTATCGATAGTTTACCGGCTAGGCAACTCTCCTCCTAACAAAGAAGCCCTTAACATAACTAGTTTTGATGTTGATGACTACCCCCGAGACTTATTTGGGTTAATAAGGTTGGTTAGAATCTACATTCTTAGGCGTGAAAGATCCAAGAGCTTCCATTTGATGATTATCCATTAAATAATAAGGGCAGCTCCCAAGCTATCCCCTTATATATAGGCATTAAGTATGACATGAGCCCTAATGCTGTTGCTAGCAAACTGATTGAACAAAAGTTTAATGCTTTGAGACTCAACTTTCGCTCTACCCCTTAAGATTAGACAATAGAGAGGCCTTAACCACATGAGAGTATTACTACACTTACGGACTAGAACTTCACCCTTTTTCAAAAATATATCACGGTAGGTTTAAGGTTTCCCTTTTCTCTTTTCCAAAAATCTTATTTCACATACCATCGTATTTTTCTATCCATGCTCACTTTGAACTTTTATAGATTATTAGTAGCCTTTGAATGCATTTGTGAAGATCTAGAAGTTAGGGCAAAAGTCACTTTTTTCCAATACTTCCTTATATTGAAGAAGGGTAATGGTTGGTTTTATATGTATGCCCAACTTCTTAGAAAGTTTTTGATAAGACTGTAGTCTTCCATTTTTTATTGGAATAAAAAATGGGTAATGATTAGGTTGGAGGCTAACCTTGACTTCCCCACAATCTAGAGCCAACCAATCAAGTAATTCGATATCAAACAATTGCTCCTCAACAATAAGAGGGCCTATGATATGATCATGGAATTATATAATCATAATTGGTTTCTCTATGATGCAAACACCATAATCTCCAAGTACTACTATGGTGCTCTGATCTTCTCCATGGATGAAGCAAGAGTAGCTGAGGGTGCTAGGCTACTCATGATGTGGACATCAAAGGCTCTAACAAAGGTATTGTTGTTAACCAAGGTACAAGCCTTTCATGATCTTACCATGCTGAGAGGGACACGTAAGAAAGGAGACCTTCACATCTACTTTAGGAGTTGAGTTCTTCCTTACCCAAGTTCGATACAACATTTGTAAGTCTTTTTATTTGTATTTTAATTTTTTCTAATCTAATATTTGAACAATTCATTGCAGACATGCCACTCAAAAACTACAAATTCGGGGACTTGTTTGCTGAGCTAAAGACTAATAGCTCGAAGAGAAAGGATGACCCCAAGAAAATGCTATCAAATAGGCTCCAACGAAGCCACAATAAAGCCACATGTAGAATCCACCACTTCCAAGACCATAAAGGGCACCAATCAAACAAAAACAACTACTAAGAGGAAGGTCGCTGAGGCTACCAAGTCAAGGAAGTAACTTAATACCCTTGACTACCTACCATTGAAGAGGGACCCAGCCAAAGGAAAATTCACCGAAGAAGCTCGAAAGAAAGATGATAAGGCAGATGGTAGTTTTAAGGACCCAAAAAAGGTCGAAGAGGTCACTTTTCACATAACAAGTTCTATTACTCCCTCCAAAAAAGAGAACACGAAGGTTTTGTAGTTTTTCCCTTACTAAAATGTCTCTATAGCCGACCATGCTCTACAAATTGGTCAAGTTGCTTTAGAGCTGATCAAAGGCATTCGTCTCCTACAGCACATTCAACCTCTGACAAATATTGTCAAACTTTGTCAAAACTTCAGATTTGATAGCCAGTTACGTCTGGCCACTTCCAAAATTTATGATGGAAGAGTCTTCTAATCTCTTATAAGTGAATTTAGTAGATTATCATCTAACTTGGTTTCGATTTTCTAAAATTTGCAATGCCTGATGGTGGTTATTGAAGCCCTTGAGGAGGAGAAAAAGGCCATAAGTTTCATACCTTAAGCTATCTTTATCTTTTCTTTTAATTCCCTTTACCTAACAACTTCTTTCTCCTCTAGATTGCTAAAGAGGTTAAGAACCAGGTTATTGGTGTAACAATTAAGAAAACAAACCTTCAAGGAATGTAAGGTATCGAGAAGGCCAAGTTGGAGGAAGAAGTCAAAAATTAGAAGGAGAAAGCAGAGAGGAAGGCCAAGAATAGAAAAGAAAAAGATCTAGCTCTAGTGGAAGAACAGAAGAAGAGCTCTCAATTGGTGTCCAACCTTCAAGGGGAACAAAGTGAGGTAGAAAACCTCAAGAGCAAATATAGTAAGGAGGTTGCCTACTTGCAAAGCTCATATGAAGAGCTAAAGATTAAAATGGCTAACATAGAGAAGGAGCAAGGCTTAGCTTACCAAAAGGCTTACGATAAGGCCTATTTGGACATTCAAGTAGGTTAAGAGTATAAAGGCCTAATGCTATAGAAAATGTTTGATGGGATAAACTTGGTTCAGAATGAGGTCCTTATCTACCATCCTAATTACAACCTAAGAGAGCTAAAGATTAAAATGGCTAATACGGAGAAGGAGTAAGGCTTAGCTTACCAAAAGGCTTACGATAAGGCCTATTTAGACATTCAAGTGGGTTAAGAGTATAAAGGCCTAATGCCATACAAAATTTTTAATGGGATAAACTTGGTTCGAAATGAGGTCCTTATCTACCATCCTAATTACAACCTAAGTTGTCTAGACTTTGCCAAACAAGGTCATGAGAAGGAAGCTCCCTCAAATGAAGCTAATGTTAACGAGGTCGAGGTAAAGGACTAACCAAGTGAAGGTACTAATACTCCCACAGCCAATCCTACTGATACATAAGAAGCATGTGACACTCTTAAGGTCATTAAGGCTCTTGATCCTAATCCTCCTTTTAATCCCTAAACTAACTCTAATCAAGTCTTTAGAGAGTAAACTCCTGCTACTGATTAAACTCAAGAAAAGTGACTTGTTTTTCCTATCTATTTGATTGTTATATTTGACTAGTTTCTAGGTTAGTATGCCAACCTTTCTTCTATGTAATGATATGTTTATCTAACTTTTACTTAGGACTTATGAAAGATCATTTTGTTTCTTTACTCAAAACTTTTGAGTAGCACTCATGTTGTTTAACGTTTATGCATCTGTTAGTTAATCTCCATAGTATATTCCCTTCATAACATTCATAAGCCTTTTCAATTTGCTTATTAAATGAACTAAATTGTTGCTTAGCTCATTGTCCTTTTCTGTTACAGGACTTAGAGTCTCATGCTTGCATTTCAGTAGTTCAAGAGCCCCCCAAGAACTACTCATGCAATTGGATTAGAATACTTAAGTTGATAATAACTCACTTGTGCATTAGTTAGGCTTAAGAGTCATGCCTACACCTTAAGGCCTTTAGGTAGCTCGTAGTCTGACTAGCAAATTTATAGTTTTATGCCCATCACTAGCAAATTGCTTAGGGCCTCTAAATGGCTCGTCATCTATCCTTTAAACTTAGAGCATTATACCTATCTTAGTCAAACACTTAGGGATTTACAAGTAACTTGTCATCCTTTAAGAGGATTTATAGCTACTATGCATGTCACTCTTAAAAGAGTTTAGGGATCTTGTATCTCATCATCCAGGTTACTTCTGGACTTAGAGATTCACGAATATCCTCTTCTCATGGTCCGTCAAGTGTAGGACTTAGAGATTTAATGCTTTATGACTTACTCATCACCCTTTAATAGGGTTTAGAGACTTTTTAAGTTCTCCTTTGCTAGAGATGTATGGTGAAGACCATGTCATCATTTGTGATTATGTTCATGCTTTTGCAAAAAGCACTATGTTAAAACAAAATAAAATATAAACTTAAGTGACATCAAATAAACAAATACTTCATTATATGAAACATTGAAAAGGAACAAGGTCTACTTATCAATTTCAACCATACAACATATTCATAATGGAAAACAACATTAAATTGAGTTTGTAGAACAAGTCTTCCTACAAACATACCAAAAAACAAACAAACAACGATAACAACAAAACACATAAATAAGCATATCTTTGTTAGACAAACAACATATCTTCTTCTACATGCTAGTCATTCGAAGTATGGCTTAAGGTTATCAATATTCCGTGCCTTGGGAATAGGTTGTCCATTGAGTTTTTCTAACTTGTAGGCATGTCCACTCCCTATTGTTGATAGTCGGATTTCATCTATTACATTCACTTAGCCACTTAGTTGCTAATAGGCTGAGTAACTCACTTCTCAGCTAATGCCAATTAATATAGACCTATATCTGATTTGAATTTAAGGAAAGTAGTGTAAATAGTTATCACTTGATACGGTTATATTACATAACTACCTATTATTCTTACATTTCAGGAATGTACTTGATCGAGAGGTCTCCACGTATCCCAATAATTGTGCGATTAACTGCTGTTTCAAATACTCAATATTCACCTATAAATATAAAAAAGAAGCACTATAAGAATGATCTAATACCCCATAACTTCTTACTCTATTTTCTTCTAAACTCATTTACTGGCTCAAGCATCGAAGTAGGTGTACCAAACTAACCCCAATACCCTTTAATTCTTTGTACTTTATAGGAAGGAAATTATCTGAAAACCATACAACAACATTTGGTGTCGTCGACCAAGTTGGAGCAACTTTTCCTTGGCTTGGCTAAAGAAAACCAGGAATTAAGCAAAAAACATGAAGAGATCCTTGATATTCTTCGTAGTGGCCTCTACCTAAGTCAAAACAAAGAACATGATGATCACAATGTCGAGAATAGTAACGACTCAATCTATTCACTTAAATTACCGAAAAAGCAAGTTGAAGTTACAATGGGACCATCGGCCTCTGTACTCAAGAAAAATGACAAAGGTAAGCAACAGCAGCAGATGTACCATGTCGAACCCTCGCATGTTAGCTCTCCTACTGCAACGAGTAAATAGTTTCAAATTAAGAAGAGCCCTTTCATCCTCGAAATTTTGGAGGAGGTTATACTATGGCACATTAAGTTGCCGCAATTTGAAACCTATGATGGGACAAGAGATCCTAAAGATTATCTAAAGTACTACCACACTTTGGCTAAGTTTCATAGCTTAAGCGATGTTGTGGCTTACTAAGCTTTCCCCTTAACATTGAGGAATGCAACAAGAACATGGTTCAAGCATCCGAAGTCAAACATTATTTCATATTTCGAGTACCTGGCAGAAGTGTTTCTTCAACACTTCCTTACAAGTAAGCTTCTTGTTAAGGATTCTTCAGTCCTTAACATAATAAAACAAAGATCATATGAGTTTATTAGAGATTATCTAGCTAAGTTTATGGCTAAGATGGTCTAAATTCCAGAACTAGAGCTCTTAACGTCGTTCTTGATGGTGTCAAGCCCAACAGAGACTATTTCAAGTCTCTCGTTGAAAATAAGTCGAGAACTTTTACCAAGTTCAAAGCCAAAGCCATGTCTTATGTCCAATAAGAAGATAATATTAAGGCTTGTCAAGAAGTTGATCAAAATAGAGGAGACAAGAAAGGTGACAAAGGAGAAGTGCGAAAGATCGACTCGGAATAGACGATGACAACTACCCTAATACTGAGAAAAAGAGGCTACGAATTCCAACATATTCAATCCATACGCCAGTCAATCATCCAATTTCAAACATATTGATGGAGGTATGCAAACAAAGAGACGTGTTGCAATGGCCAAAAAGGATGAGAGGAAACCCATCAAGGAGAAATTCTAACAAATATTATGATTTCCATCGCGACAGAGGCCATAACAATGACAAATGCATCCAACTTTAGAATACGATCAATGATGCGATTTAACGAGGGCACTTGCGTAAGTTTCCCGTACATGATGCAAAGAATATTGAGCAACCATCCCATAGGAGACAAGAAGACTAAGAGAATATTACTCAACCAACTCTTGCTGAAAAGGATACAAGAGACGGAAGCACCAGTAGCACACCCAATGGTATAATCAACATTATTGTCGGCAAACCTTCTACTATAGGCTGGTCAAGCTCTTCGAGCTCGATTAATCCCATTAAGGCAAGAAGGTCAAGATTAACAATACAATTTCCTTTACAGAAGAACATTTTGGAGGCATTCAAAGGCTGCACGATGATGCACTTATGATTAGTTTCATGCCCTAAAAAGGTGGAGTCGTAACAGTTCCACCGTATGAACCATCTTAAGGTAAAAACTATCCTTACAGCTACTATCCTAGACCTAGTTCACATTAGGCGTACTCAACTCTACCCCTTTGAAGTATCCATTTCGATACATGTTTCATATAAACATATGGAATAATCCTTTGAAAAAATTTGTTAAAAATAAGCTTATAATTTGACTTTATAGAAGAGTAATAGTAAATCTCATAGGTACTTATCAATTCATATACAAACCAGAACATTAAAAACTACCAAGCCCCTTGAGGAGTCCTATGTAGTTTTCCTTAAAAGATAAGAAAGCAATTACTAAGGGCAATAACCAACCATTTCTTGTTACATCTCATTCCCCGTCTCAATTTAATAGTGTTCTAGTGTTGGGTAGGCACTTGCAATCCATTTGAAACCTGTAAAACAAACTATAGGGAATGAGCGACAACTTGCTTAGTAAGTGGGGCGGAGACAAAAGTATGCATTCAGCACATCACAAGTAGGGTTTTCAATCAAGTTAGTTAGATGCAATGCATGTATAGCAAATGCCATCACACGACGTTATCCAATATGTTGTGAGATTAGAGAAATTTCATCCACTCTAATTTGAGTTGAGGAAATTAATGTTTAGCACTTGCGAATTGAAACCAAACTAGGGCTTGTGCATTGAAGAACACCATCCTTCCATGACCACCTTTAAACTATGACTCCCAACCTTTCCGTGACCTCTTCGCCTATCACTTAGTTAGGCTAAGGGTGGGGAAAAAACCATTTCAGCTACTTTCATCGAAGGGAGTTCATATTTGGCCCAAGAATCCTAGTCATTATCCCTAGTGGGTTGCGATGCATATCAAGATAGATGCTAAACCGAGTTTAAGTTAATTCATTTTTAGAATGATCAACCAAGTTCAAACAATTCAAGCATAGTATTCATGGAATAACTATAACATGGAGCTTAGCTCCCATCATAGCAAATCGAAACCCAACCACAAACTCTGCATATGCACAATCAACTAACTACAATCACAAGCCAATACATACCAAAGTCCCCGAATATTCTGAAATAATATCCCAAAATGCTAAGAAGCATTAATCCCACTTACCTGTACTGAAACTCACTTCAATAATTCTAGAACGTCAAGGCTTTACTCACTTGGAAATCCTATAAATATACAAAAGATCATATTCAATTTTCGTAAGATTTACGAACATGTTAAAGTTTTATCCAGTATTTAATTGAGATATTATTTGTATAGTTATTCAATAGAGTTCAGTATATATAATTATATATATACACATTATATATATACCCATATATATTTTAAGTATTTTATTTTATCATATAAGTTATAGCAATTTACTTAATAATAACTAATATATGAAATTTAGTATTACTTATACTATATCATTTCAATTATATCAAAACGTATTTACTATTATTTATATTACGCTTTAATTACGGAAACATTGTTATAGGATGCTATTTTCCGTAATGTTACGGAAAGTATTTATTTTATTACTTAAAGTGATTCAACGTTAGTAAGATCAGTATCATGAAGTATGTATGAGCTCAACTATACATGTTACATGTTTCATTTAAAGGATTATCTCTAGAGGGTATTTCTAATTCTAGTATACAAATAGAGCTGTATAGCAACCAATATCATATTGATATCATCTTATATAATGAAGAATATATTTTCACATAATTTTGCAATACAATATAATAAATCATATATACTCTACTTTTACAAAAGTAATGATGTTAAATTTGTAACAATATAGAGTTTAATTTTTAATAGTTCCGATAAATGATTAATACTAAGGATCCACACATTTTGAAAATCAATACTAGTAATATACAAGTCTTACAGCTATCGATATTCTAAGTTTATATTTCACAAAAAATAATGAAATGGTACAGATAAAATACTCCATCTAAAAAAACAACAAAATACCAAACATTTATTTTCTATAACTATTGAATATCAATAAATAAAAAAAAAACAATACTTATAATTATAGAAATAAGGTTACCTGAAGTATCGAGTCATCTTTTCTTCTTCTTCTTTTCCTTTTTTTTTTCCTTCTTCATCTTCATCTTCTTCTTTTTCTTTCTATTTTTTTTTTTTTTCTGTCCATTTCTTTCTTGGTCTCTTCCTTCTCCTCTCTTTCTCTCTTGCTTGCCACACCCCTACCTTCCACCACAAAGAATCTTCTATGGTTTCACCACAAATATTATTTGAAATCGCAAATTTCTTTTTCTCCCATGTGTTGTTATTTCGAGTGAGTTTCAACGTAATTGTTAGCAAAAATATTAGTAATATATAATATATAGTTAAGTTATATTAATTATTTGGAACTTATTTATATATATCTTATATGACATTTTATTCACTAATATTAATTATTAAGATCATGTAGTTAATTCTAAAAAATTTATCATAAGCTATATCTAAAATTACGAAACTCTATGTTATTGCGATTAGACCTGACAAACTTAATATTTTTAAGAAAGTTTCATATAAATAAGCTTAATTTGAAATATTAAAACTATAAGATTACTTTGTTTAAATTTTCTCCTAATTATGAGAGTTTAACTTAATTCCATGAACATTGTTATAAATCACAATTTTTTGAATATGTCTCAAACATTAAATTTTTTAATTAATTTGTTATTAATTTATATGGTTATATATCTATACCTAGATGTAATTCTGACATTCTCACACCTATGAATGCCTCCAATCAATTTAATGAAGAGGGAATATCTGGCCAACTAGGTTTATAATAATTCAATTACTTTTACGTATTATCTCGTGTCAATAGTAATATTATTACACTCATTATTTTATTGTTAAGATCTATATTTTTATGATCACTAGTAATATTAGTATAAACTATTTTACATCTATTGACCTAACTTATAAACATATTTTTCTATAAAAGATATAAACTACTCAAAAGCTAACAAGTCGGAGTCGTGTGGCATTACGTATTATGTATTTTTAAACTTTCGAGTTAATTTACAAGTATAATTATTATTTATAACTCATAAAAGTACATGTATACTCATATAGTAAATTATACTATATTATCTTATTTTATAGCTTAATTAACTTATCTCTAAGTCTCCATCGCATTCTAAGCTTGATTTTAAGGGTTCCGAACAATTTGGTACCATATTAAATAATTATACTTCTAGGGCCAAAATTAAGATTTTGGGTAGTTATTTTAAAAATCTAATTTCATTAGGTCACTTCAACTAACTTTTCTATCTTAGTCGTAAAGTTTAGGCTTAATCAGACAACTTTTCCCGAAAACCCTAAATTCAGGTACAATTTCCCTAAATTCGACTTTAGGGTCTCATATAGAGTAAATTTTCACTATTTTAATTGTATTCTTGATATTCTTATTATATTATGGATTTTAAAACGTAAAAGAATTCCTCAATTAGGGTTATCATGTTTCTCGTAAGTTTTTAGCCTAATCGTTTTACTTTCCTAGATGCTTTAGATCAACTATTAACCCTAATCGAACAAGAATAGGGCATTGTCCTAATACTCAGATGTTCATATCTTAATTGCTAATTTATAAGATATTACAATTAGTACAAAAATTGTCAACTTCAAGGTCAAGAAAATTCTCATTGACATTGGAAGTTTGGCAAACATTATTTTTCAACACGCTTTTGATCAAATGAGACCGAAGACCAAAGCACAACTGAGATCTTACAACTGTGATTTATATGCCTTCAACAATCAACTCGTTTGGGTAATTGGAGTAATTTCTTTTCCAATCCAGATTGGAGATGACGAGCATGTTGTGGAAGACAAAGTAGACTTCCTTGTTATCAAATATTAGTCCCCATACATTATGATCATAGGATGGCCGTATCAGCACTTATTCACCATCATCCCTTCCACTACTCACTTCAAGGCTAAATTCACCACTCCTACTCGGCTCAATGTATGAAAAGGAGATCAACAGTTGACAAAATCACTATATATAAGGGTATTAAGGCGAAAAGAAAATTTTCAAGTCAAAACTTGCCCAAAAGGAAAGTCAGTTGACACAAACAATTTCAAAGATGAAATGGAGGAAATTTCATTGGGAGATAATCTTGAAAAGATGAAGATAGGGAAACCCTTACCAGCAAACATCCGTCAAAGTTTAATCAACTTTCTGTAGAATAATACCGATGTATTCACATGGTCCCCCTTAGACATGCCGGGTATCCTTAGAGACGTTATGGTACACAAACTTCAAATTGATCCAAATGCAAAGGTGGATTAATAGACAAAAAAACATTTCACCCCTAAGAGGCAAGCAACCACTAAAAAGAAGTCTAGAAACTCTTGAAAGTGAATTCATTCGAGAAGAGCCTTATCCAACTTAGCTAGCCAACTGCATATTAGTCAAAAAGTCTAACGACAAGTGGCGCATGTACATAGACTTTATGGATCTAAACATAGCCTGTCCCAAAGATTGCTTTCCCTTGCCGAAAATAGATCAGATGGTTGATTCAACTACTAAGTGTGCTTTACTCTCTTTCGTGAATGATTTTTTCCAGCTACAACCAAATTAAAATGAATGAGGAAGATGAAATTCACACATCATTCATCACTAACTTTGGAACATACTATTATATGTTAATGCCCTTCGGGTTAAAAAACATCAAAGCAACTTATCAGCAGCTTGTAACTATGATGTTCAAGTCATAGATTCATTGAAATGTCAAAGTGTATGTTAACAATATGATTATGAAAAGTATGACAAAGGATCAGCATCTTGCTGATCTTAAGGAGACGTTTAGTACTTTAATGAGATACAATATAAAGTTGAATCCGCAAAAGTACATCTTTAGTGTAGCTTAAGGTAAGTTTTTAGGTTACATGGTCATTTGGCGCAATATTGAAGTAAATCCGAGGAAGGTAGATGTAATCAAAAACATGAAGGGCCCTCATACTGCTAAGGAAGTTCAGGAACTAACTAAATGAATAACTACCCTTAACAAGTTCGTGTCAAGAAGTGTAAACAGGTGTGTAGAATTCTTTAAAATTTTAAAGAATCCAAAAGATTTCAAGTAAATAGATGAGTGCGAAAGAGCATTCAGCAAGCTTAAAGAATTTCTTGCATCACCACCACCAATACTCTCAACACCAATTATAGGAACTTATATTTATACTTATCGATTAGTAGTCGAGCACTTTCTTCTATGTTGGTCTAAATCAACGGCAAAGAGTATCAATCAATTTATTACATGAGTCATGTCCTGTAAGGACCGAAGCATCGATATACCAAAATTGAGACATTTGTGTTAACAGTGGTTCTCTCGGTAAGCAAGTTAAAACCATACTTTGAGGCTCACCAAATCATAATCCTTATTGATCAACCTTTGTGGCAAGCATTGCAACGGCTAGATTCTTCATGGAGGATGATGAAATATGCCTTAGAGCTAAGTGTCTATAGCATACAATACAAACCCAAAATGGCACTAAAAGATCAAGTGTCGGTAGATTTTGTGGCTAAGTTCATAGATGAAGAAGACAACATAAATATTGTCGAAAAGCCAATATAGAATCTCTATGTCGATGGTTCTTTGACTAAAGAAGGACACGATGCTGGTCTATCCTACAGGGACCTTACAATGTTATGGTCAATTATACCTTAAAATTTGGATTTCCAACCAGTAACAATAAAGCATAATTGAAGCCTTAATTTTAGGACTTAGATTGGCAAAGGAAGTTAGTGCTAAGAAAGTTGAAGTTTTCTCAAATTCACAACTTATTGCGAGTCAAGTCAAAGGAAGTTATGCAGCAAAGGAAGAAGAAATGAGCAAGAACTTATTAATAGTATAAGCACTCACAAAAGAATTTCAATCCTTTTCAATTCACAAAATACCAAGTAGTAAGAATATCACAACCAACAACTATCAAAGTTAGCCGGTATGGCATTTCTTAATTTAAGCGACAAACTTTTTGTCAAGTTTCTCCTACACAAGAGTTCACCAATTGTTCCACAGAGTGGTAAACTAGCTCCTTGCCTGGAAGAGAAATCTTGGATGGATCCGATTATAGAATATATGTAGGATGGTGTTCTTCCTAATGACAGGTAAGAGGCTCAAAGATTAGTATATCAAGCTGCAAATTACACAATGATAGATGATCAGTTATACAAATGTGGTATCTCCTAACCTTATCTTTGATGCCTTCCTCTGAAAGATGCACGACAAGTGTTATCTAAACTACACGGGAGTATATGTAGCAACCATGTGAAAGCACAAATGTTATATATCTGTACGCTGCAACTCGGCTATTATTAGCTGACAATGAAAGATGATGCCAAAACATCTATTCTTCATTGTCCATAATGCCAAAAGCATGAGACGCCAAGTCATGCACCTTCTACTAAATTGTGCTACTTAACCAATCATTGGCCCTTTACCTAATGGGGATTAGACATATTTGGACCATTTCCAAAGTCTACAGACTAGCAACAATTCGTCATTATTGTTGTGAATTATTTCACAAAGTGGGTAGAAGCTAAAGCATTGGCAAAGATTACTAAACAGAAAGTTGAGGCATTTGTTTTTAACTTTATTGTATCAAGGTTCAAAGTCCCATTTACAATAATCACAAACAATGGACCATAATTTGACAATGACAAATTTCGAGCATTTTGTGAGAAGTACGGTATCCATCTAAATTACACATCTATAGCTTACCGTCAAATTAATGGGCGAGTGGAAGCTGTTAACAAGATCATCTTATAGGGCGTGAGGAGGAAGGTTAATCAAGCTAAAGAAAAATGGGCTGATGAATTGCCAAATGTTTTATGGGGACATAGAACTATCCACAGAACCGCAATAAAGGAAATGCCCTTTAGATTAACATATGGTATAGAAGTAATGTTACCAATTGAGTTAGACTCGCTAAATCTACACACATAAAATTTTGACATGATGATCAATCATGTTGGTTTGATGGCTAATTTGGATACAATTGAAGAAATAAAAAATGTCACAAGAGTGAGAGTTGTAGTATATTAGCATAAGGTAGCCAAGTATTATAATCAGCAAGTGAAGCATAAGGTTTTTCAGCTTAAAGATTTGGTTTACCGGAAACTAAAGGTGACCAATGCACAAGAGAAGCAAGGGAAGCTCGACGCAAATTAAGAGGATCCTATTAGGGCCCGAAAAGTTGTTGGCAAGGGAGCCTATCGACTAGAAAGGCTGGATGGAACAATCATCTCTTGTGCATGGAATGTCAGGAGCTTGAAACTTTATTTTAATTAATTCCCTTGATGTCATGAAACATTTCCATTTGTTTCATAAGGAAATAGCTTAGTTGTTTCGAAAGGTAATTATGTTCAAAGTTAACTCTGGTTTGTTTCTCTACCTGATCTTTTTATGATCAATGAATTATTAATAAGTTCAAACTATACAGTGGACAAACTAGTATTTAATAAGTTCAAACCTATCACACTCAGCAAACTTAATAATTTAGTCAAAAAGTCAAATAACAAGAATATTAGTTCATAAAGGCGATCTCACGACTCAAGTAAGATGACTAGTCCATGTCTCAAATGACTAACAGACAATATCTCAAAAAAGAAACCCAAATTAGGCGTGTGAAATAAAACATGCTAAGAAAATAGGGTGTGTAAATTAAAACATATCAAGAAACCATAAAGCACGTGAAATAAAACGTGTTGAAGCTACTTAATCACACATTATAGGAAATGTTGATGATATTAATTCAGTGAAATGTTCGACCACTCGGCTGAACCATGTCTATACAACATAAAAGAAATATAATGCAACAATCTTAGGTCAACGAGTTCTTTGATTGTGCAAAGGCATTGACCTAATAAGAGGATGAGACCTTGCTGGAGTATATCCTTTTTTGGTTACTTGGGGTTATGGATCAAGTGGATTTCTTTTTTCATATGTAAGGGATTTCCTTAGATAGATGATCTTCGTCATCACTAAGATCTTCGACATGAGCCTTGTTATCACCCTATATATGGATCTCGACACCTGAATCATCATCGGCTTCTTCATCACAAATGCTAACTTTATCATGGATGTCAACAAAGTCTAAGCACGAAAGATGATATTCAAGGTGAAACTTTAAGATTTCTTCTCTTGCCACTTGGACCCCCTCCAACAACTTTTTTCTTAGTAATCTTTCGTACTACCAACTAGGAGTTAAGATTTGAAGCACCTCTTCAACAGAAGCCCTTTTTACACTGCCTCCTTTAACTCAACAATGTAGCTTTATAATCTAAAGTTATTGGTCTCTAGTTCTTTTATCTGTATCCTAAGTTTATCTTCTTCATCACTCATTGAGCTGAGTGTTCGGCCCAAACCCCAACACTCTTCTTTCTTCTTACAAAGCTCCTCCTTCAAGTTTTCAACCTCTTTATATTACTCGTTGACCTTAGCCTTAAGGCATGAGACTTCATTGGCCACTAGTAAATGTGCCAATTTCTCAACTGCCAATTCCTCCTTATATTTTCTAACCTTCATCTCAATCCTGATTCTCGCATTCTCGGTAGCTGCAATTTGAGCCTTTGAGGAATTGTATGCATCCTCAATTTTCTATAATAAGTTAACAATATGAAATGATGAATTTGCTAGACCACCTAACAGAATATATAAAAAATTATTATTATTATTACCTTTTTAATTTCTTTGTTAACTTCATCCAATGCTATCAAAACGTGGCTACTGATCTATAAGCAAATAAAATTATTAACAATAAAACATGCGTTCCAATTGAAAGGATTCAATTGATACTTACATCATATAGTTTTACTACAATGTGCGCCTTATTACAATCACCGACTCTGTCAATGTCCTTTTTTGCAATTTTCCTATCTTTTAGAAGAATGACACCTTCTATTAAAGCCAGGGATTTAGTCTTATCACCCAATGCCAAATTAGTGTGGAGAATGTTGTAGCCCCAAAACGGAACAAAGTATTTGCCTACCTCATTGCTAAGGATGAATTCGATGTTGTTGATGTCGAGAGCTTTGTTCCTCATCGCCTCCTCTCATCCAAAGTCTTGGACTTCTTTGGGGTGGGGGGGGTTGGTTACCACTTCTCTTATTGGGACTTGGCACAACATCCACCTAAACTGATGATCCCTCGATAGCTTCATGATGAGTAACTTCATCTCCGCTATAAGTACCGATATCTCGACCAAAATCTCTCAACTCTTCAGCCTAAGGAATATTTTCCTTAGGTTGCACCACTTCGACCCATATGGCTACAACAGCCCTAGGCTTTTCACTACCTTGACATTTGTCGATCGAACAAGGCACCTTCTTTTGAGCTGTTGTTTGCTTTACCGCTTTTTCTTGTGCAGCTTTCTTCACAGCAGCTGGCTGAGCCACTATAACCATGGCTCTTGCTTGTTTGTTGGCCTTAGACTTCTTAGCCTTTGGTTAGGCCAACAATTTTACAGTATCCACGTCACCACCACCCATGTCTATAATACAAAGTAAATACATTAACAATAAAGTGAAGAATAAAAGACTTACATGTTTTGTGTCAAGCAAGGCTCAAAGGCAATTATTCTTCCCCTATTGTCACAAGAACGGCTTTCCTCTTATAACTCTACTCAACATAGTAGTTATTCAATAGCATAAAATTGGCTCCCCGTTCTCATATAGCCTTATTATTTTCTTGGCATCCTAGCAAAACATTTTATTTTTTCCTCTTTCTTAGATGTTCTTTGCCGTGACAGCATCATTCAATATCCTTAGTGTGGACAGGTTTAGTCCATTAGGTCCAAAAATCTAATTCTTTATCTAAAATGATAGATACGAACTTAACATGCCACTTATAGATCTTAGACTTCAACCCATCCATGAATTTCCACCCATACCTAATAGCCGCAAAGTACCAGCCATCAGGTTGCTCCATATTGTAAAGAAGCACCTAAATAATTTAGGCGTAGCCATGACCTTGACTTCTTCACAAACAATCTCGAAAGCCGATAAGTATTTAGTGAGAATGTACTCGGCACAACTTGGAAATAATTGAAAAACTGCTTGACAATAACCAAGAATGGGAAGCATAGTCTAAAGTCAAGATATTTTGGATAGATGTGAAACTTGCACTCCCTTGGAAAGTACACCCTTCATCCTCCCTCAACCTCCTCAAATTTCATGTTTCAGGAAGATCTTACCAATATTTATTATATTTCCAAACAAGAAATCTATCGATAGCACTGGCCACTCCGTCTGGGGAATCAATGAAATAAATTAGATTATTATACAAATATTTAACCATAGATCTTCCTTCTTTGTCATTTAGATAGGTATCTACTATAAGAGAGTTAATTCAAGCGATTTTATCCTACCACTCCACCACACTATCAGTCAAGTTACTTGAGGAACATACCGTTTCGGTCCTTTTAGGGGGGACGAGAAGTAGCCTTTATCTCAATTGCCTCAAAATCTGAAAAAACAAGTCAAACCATACCTGATTTTGACTATAATAAACATCACAAAACTTTTTGAGGATTTTGAAGGTGAAGATGAAATGTCGAAAGCAAGCGAAAGCTTATGGATGCAAACGAAGATGAAATCTATTTACAGTATTGAAAAATTCCTTAAATATGGATGATTTACCCTCATAACTACAACATGTTTTTTATAGAAATGATGCACTGGTTAGATGATGGTGTGGATTATTGACATGTTTTTTGAGACAGAAATCCAACGGTTATCAAGGCTCTGGCAGTTATTAGTGCATGTGATGTAGTTATAGCTAAGGTAACAACTATCATATGTGCTACTATTTAGTCTTCTAATAGGCAGGAAAATTGAAAAGTCGTGACCCTCCACATGGGATACGATCCATTTTTCTAAATGAAAATAAAAAACTTCCCACATTGCTCAACTACAGGAGTTGGGGGGCAAATGTTGATAGACAAATTTCATCCGTTACATTCACTCGACCACTCGACTGCTGATAAGTTGAGTAACTCACTTCTCAACTAACATTGATTAACATAGATTCATATCTAATTTGAATTTAAGGAAAGTAGTGCAAGCAGTTATCACTTAGTACGATTATATTACAAAACTATGTACTGGTCCTACATTTCAAGAATGTACCTGATCGAGAGGTCTCCATGTATCCCAATAATCATGCGATTAGCTACGATTTTAGATACTCAACATTTACCTATAAATACGAAGAAGAAGCACTATAAGAACAATCTGATGTGCCATAACTACTCATTGTATTTTCTCCTAAACTCATTTACTAACTCAAGCATCAAAGTAGTCACACCTGATTGGCATTGGTAGCCTTTAGTTCTTTATACTTTACAGGAAGGAAATTATCTGAAAACCACACAACAACACCTATCACTTCCTTCACTTTGATAGGATCTTCCTAAGTTAAGGTTAATGTCCCTTGACATTCTCTTACTCCTAGTGCCTCCAGCTTCCTATAGACCAAATCACTAGGTTAGAAGTTCTTATGCCTAACTTGTTTGTCATAGTACTAAGCTACTCGCTACTGGTAAGCAGTATGATGAGCTCTTGCCAATGTTTATGTTTCATGGATTGTATCCAAATTAGCTCAAAGGACAATATCATTGTTTTTAAGAGTACAAGCTTAGAACCTGGAACTCTTTACCTAGAGCTTGATTGGCAATACAACTTCCAACCTAAAAGCCAATTAGTACAGAGTATGTCTTGTTGAGGTCCTTTGTGTAGTCTTATACCCCCACAAAACATTAGGCAATTTGTTTGCCCATCTATTTCTAGCTCAGTTCACCCTTTTCTTCAAACTTTGAAGTATAACTTTGTTTACAACCTCTACATGACCATTGCTTTGAGGATGCACAACAAATGTATAGCACAATCTAATTTACTGAGCTTTACAAAATTTATCATTATCAAATTGTAGTCTGTTTTCTGTTATAATGGCATAAGGTATCCCAAACTTGGTTAAGATGTTACTGACCATGAGAGCGTCTATACTCTACTCTATTATGCTCGTCACAACCTTCGCTTCGAACCATTTTGTGAAGTAATCTATTGCAACAATGATGTAGCATCTTTGCTTGATTATCTTTAGGAATGGACCAACTATATCCAATCCCCATTGGGCAAAAGGCCAAGAGCTAGTGAGTGGGATCAAATATGAGCTCGAGGCTCTCTCTATCGAGGCATTCCTTTGACACCAATCATAAGTTTAAGCTAAGTGAAGTGCATCTTTTTTCACTATAGGCCAACCCTAGGCACAATGCCCTTACATATAAAGCTACAGCTCTTATTTAATTACTACATACTGTAGAATGCAGGTTGGAGAGGGCCTGTTCCATTTCTAATTCTCACAAACATCTTAAGGCATACTTAAACACCTCTTATATAGATTTCCATTAATAATTGTAAAATTAGCTACCTTATATACAAGTCTCCAAGCCTCTTTACTATCTTGAGGTAGAATTCCATCCTTCAAAAAATCTAAAATAGGATCAATCCAACAATGCTCCACATCCTTCTATTAAACTTCCAGATACTTTATTGGTTGTGTTTCTATGGTTTTCTTTGACAATTATTTGATGAAAATTCTCTCCATCCAATTTAATAAGCTTGTAGAGGCTAATTTAGATAACTTGTTAGCCACATAATTCTCCATCTTTGAAATCCTCATAAGCCGCCAAGCCTCAAAGTCTGAACGATCTCTCTTACCAACTGTAAATACTTGACCATATTTTAATCTTTAGCTATGCTATCTCCCTTAACCTAATTAACTACTAACTGTAAATTTGAAAAAACATCTAAGCTCTTTACCCTAACCTTCTTGGCTAGCTTCAATCCTACTAGTAATGCCTCATACTCCAATTTGTCGTTGTTGGCTAGAAATATGTACTTCAAAGCGTAAGAAATTCAAACTCCCATTAGGCCTTTCAAGATTAAACCTACCCTACTCCTTTCATAGGTAGATAAGCCATCAACATATAACTTCCAAGTCAGCTACTTACTCTCCCTAATAAATCTCTTGGTCCTAATAAACTCAACTATGAGGTCTATAAGGATCTATGCCTAGTATGCCTCTAGGTTAACAATAAATCCTAAGAGCATTAAGTTTTAAAGCATACTTTACCATTGGTCCTAAAGCATCAGGCTTATGCAATGCTTGCTTCAATGGCTAATCAGTTAGCACCATGACCTGGTGAGCTTCAAAATAAGGTCAAAGTTTCCTAGCTGCTACAATGATAGCTAAAAAAATTTCAACTTTGTGTATTGCAACTCCGGGCCTTGTAGAACATGGATCACATAATACACCAACCTATGTACTCACCTTTCTGCCTACACTAGTACCGAAAAAAGAGCTCGATCGCTCATAAAAAAATACAAATAAAGAGTCTCCCCTTCAACTGGCTTCAATAAGATCGATGGTTTAATTAAAATTTCCTTTAAGGCCTTAAAGGCTCACTCACAATCTTTAGTCCATCGAAATTTAAAAGGAAAAATTCTACACATTTCTTTACACTCTTAGAAACAAGCCCAGTCAATGCTACCACATGATCGATTAACCTTTAAACTTGTTTAATGGACTTTGATGATTCCATATCCAACACAACCTAAATCTTCTCAAGATTAGCTTTAATTCCCCGCAATGTCACCATAAAGCGTGAGAACTTCCTTGAAGATGCACCAAACAATCATTTCTATGGATTTAATTTCTTATTGAGTCTTCTAAGTGTGTTAAAGGTCTCCTGGAGGTTTGTGAGGTGTTCTTCATTAGTATTTCTCTTGATAATCATATCATCCATATAAACTTCAATATTCCTATGTATTTGAGGTTTAAACATCTTCGTGACTATCCTTTGATACATGGCACCCATATTCTTCAAACCAAACAACATGACTTTGTGATAAAGGAGCTATGCACCTAGTTAAAAGGATGCATCTCAATCTAATTGTATCTAAAAAAAACATCCATGAAGCTCAACAAGGCATACCCCGATGTTGAATCAACCATTTAGTCTATTCGGGGCAAAGGAAAACAATCCTTTAGAGATGCTTTATTTAGGTTAGTGAAATCAATGCACATCCTCCATTTCCCATTTGCTTTCTTGGTTAAGACACAACTAGTGAGTCAAGTGGGATAAGGCTTTTCCCTAATGAAACCTTCTTTCAATAGTTTCTGAACTACTTCCTCTATAGCTACTTACCTTCTTAGGGCAAAATACCTCTTCTTCCACTAGACGGCCTTCATAGCCAAATCGATGTTCAACTTGTGGGTGATAATCTCCTCAAGGATCCTTAGCATATCAAATGGAAACTAAGTAAAAATATCTTTGTTAGATCAAAGATAATGCACTACACTCTCCTGGAGGTTGGCTAACATGTAAGCTTCAACCTTTGTAACGTGCTTAGGAATGTCAATGTTTTCACCGTTGGCTCTCCTCTCACATATAGATGATTGCTCATGCCTTGCTCAATGTTGTAGACCCGATCTCTCTTTAGAGCTTTTAGGTACAAAGCTCTAGCCAATTACTAATCCCCATAGCAAGTGCCCATCCTTATAGAAGTTAGAAATTTGGTCTTCTGATGGGCTGTTGACATCGCCATCTTAAAAGTGTTAATAGAAGGTCAGCCCATGATCCCATTGTAGGGTGAAGGATAGTCTACTATGACAAAGTCTATCTCATTTTCCATAATATTTTCATCATCTCCAATTTATAAAGTCAATATAACTTTCACTAGTTGGTTTTGAATCCATACAAATTGTACTTGTACAATTGCATTATGTAATTCTCGAGCTTAGGTCACATTTGATCAAACACATGCTTAAAGATAATGTTGGCAAAGCTTCCCAAATCTACGATCACTTTCCTAACTTCAAATTTGGAAACCCTAATGTAATTATCAATGCATCATCATGAGGGAATTGGACTCCCTAAATATCCTTTTCTGAAAAAGCAATCATGTCATCCAACTCTATGCCTTTTTCCTCTCAAATTCAATGCATGATCTCCTTACACATCACTCGAGTTGACATAAACAAAATTTTCCCTCCTATTGGACAGCTGAAAATCACATTAATAACACCTATAGAAGCTTGGTTGTCTCCCCTTTCAATGTCCTAAATTACCATATCTCAATTATTAGGTCTAACATCAATTTTTTGAGGTTTTTGCTGAATCCCCCTTCTTTAAGTAGGTCATTTAGTCAGTTCCTTCCTACTCACTACAAACTTTCTTAAATAGCCCCTTTAGGCAACATCCTCTAGTACATTTTTCAAGTGCATGCAATCATCTACATTGTGACCTCGATCTCCGTGAAAGTCATAGTGCTTATTAGAATTCTTCATCACAGGATTATTCTTCATCTTCTCCAGTCAAGCTAGAAAACCTTGGATGCATACCTCCATCAAGATATCTAACATAGTTCGGTTGAGAGGGGTATACTCGACAAAGGTCAAGATTAGTCTTTTTTGATCTCTTAGAGGTTGACTTAGTTTATTGCGAATGTCAAACTTTTTTCCAAACTGATCTTTTACGTACCCTCTCTCCCTTTTCAACCTTCTCTTGTACTTTTCTTTTTCAAGCTCTCTCTTAGCTTGCATCTAATCCTCTTAACGTATAAATTTCTCCAACCTCCTAAAAAAGTCATGCAAGGAGGTCGGTAGATACTTGGCAAGAAATTTGAAGAATTCTAAATCCTCCCTAACTCTTGCGAAAATAGCATAAATTGCTACACTCTTGTCACAATTGGTGATTTTGATCATCAATTGGTTAAACATGTAGAAGTAGTCTCTAATTGTTTCTCCAAGCTTCCGCCTAATTGAGGTTATTGGCCAAGAAAAACTAATGAAACTCATTGGCCAATTAATCAAAGGAAGACATAGAAGCTGCTTTTAAGGAATTGAACCAATTGTTTGCAAACTTCCTCATGGTAGACAGGAAGACCTTACAAACAACTACATCAGATAAGCCATACAATTCCTTCGGTATACAAAACATATTCAAATGGTCATCTAGATCCTTTCTTACATTGTATGTGTTGAACTAAAGCAGTCAGACACTCAATAAAAGGACCTCATCTATAGTACTTCGAATGAATGGGCTCAACTTTCTACCCTTTGCATCAGTTTCTCTTTTGGAACTCCCCTTTGTTGCCAATCTCTTGTTGTACTCCTCTAAATCCTATAAATACACATCCGCTACTGCTTTTTGATGGTTTTTTTACGACAATTGAGCAACCAAATGCTCAATTTTCCCTTCTACAAGAATTTGTGGTGTGTTATAATTTGAGCATAGACTAGAGTCTACTAATAGTTTTTCTCCAGTCATGTCTACTGCCTTTGTTGTGGATCAGTTTCATCCACCACAGGGGCTTTACCTTGAAGTTGTCATAACATCTCTTCTCAGCCAAGTGGGTTAATCTCTTACCCAACTTGTTGTAAGGAAGGGGTAGAAGAAGAAACAATATCTCGTTCATTAAGTCTTTATATCAATTACTAATTGTTGGCTCGAACTTCCTTGAGTTCTTTAGCAAACTTAACACATAAAGCTTCCAATTATCCTATAAGCAAACCATGATCATTCTATTCTTGAAGTTGAGTAGATTAACCACAAGTATCAACCTAATGCACCTTCAAGGTGCATTGCTATGATGATTGTTCTTCCTGGTTTGTCCAAGGGGGCCTACTTCCCCTCTAAAGTATTAGTATCCTTAGATTTTGTCTTAGTCATCATTAGGTTGTTTAAAGATAGATAGCACCAAATTGTTAATGTTCGAAATTGGCATTGAAAGAAAGTAGGACACTTCATGTGAAATGAATTTGCAAAAGGAAGGAAAAGTTAAGCTATGGAGGTATTGGGGCAACTCCAACATTGCCACATTGATGCCTAAGTCAAATTATTGGAATGAAAATGAAAAGCAACTAAGTTGCATAAAGTGTCTAAAGGAACCTGATTACAACCTTCCAAGCTCTATTTACAACCAAGGGTCCACACATGTCTAGTAACCATTGCCACTAAAATATATACATGCATCAAGTTTGAATTTAAGACCACTTCCTAATGTTGGGAAACGTAGTTGGCATAATGGTAGCTAATGGGCAGTTGTTTTTGCAAGAGGCCTAACTGTTCACACGATATGTCCGAATTTGAATTCCTTATGGTTAACCAAGTCATAGCAAAGCTACAAGCAATTGCTCCGAATTCATTAAGGTTGATCTAATCTACTTTAGTTAGGTTGTTTTGTACTACTCAGGCATATTTAGCTTACCAGCTTTCTCAAGCTAGTGGATTCATCAAGACTGGCCTAAGTTAAGCTAGTGGATTCATTAGGAGTAGCTTGAGAGAGCTCAAAAACACTATAAAAGGAAGGTAAGAATAAATAGATAGGTCGAGTGCCCCTTAGTTTAGGTTGGTACTAACTTTTGGGAAAAACCACTACCAAATTTTTAAGAAATTCTAATTTTGTAAAACATGTAAATTGTCAAGAACCTTAGTTAAACGGAACACTAATAGCCTATTTCCTTCACTGAATGAAATGAAGAAGGAATGAAATTAGAATTCCTAAAGAATGGAATAAGGATGTAATACATATTATTTTATTTAGTTGAATTTATAAATAACTTAAGATTAAACACTTAATAGAACTTTAATGACTAAATTACCTTTGATCCATTTTCTTTCTCAACCAAACCTAAAGTAGTAATAGGCAGCAGTAACAGTGGTGATAGTGGTGGTAGGTGATGGTGGTAGTGGCGGTTAGCAGCAGTAGTGGGCAGTGATGATAATGGTAGTTGGCGACAGTGGTAGCAAGGTAGCAACGACAGTCACAACGGTGGTGATGGTGGCAATCAATAGCAGTGGTAAAAGTGGTAGCCGTAGCGATAATCATGGTGGCAGTAGCAATGGTGATGGTCAATAATGGTAACAATGATAGTAATGATGGTTGATGATGGCGATAATGATCGTAATCATCGTTAAGTTGGAATGAGATTATTTTTTAAATGTAAAATTTTGTAAGGAATCATAATTTTTTTATTGAACTAAAGAATCTCTATTACTTAATTTTCAGCAATAGGAATTTCTACGAAATTGTGATCCACAGACAAAATAGCCAAATAAAAATCATAATAAAGAATAAAGAGAGAAAATAATTCTAATTCTTCCCAAGTGAACGAGCAGTAAATAACCAAGCACAATATGCATGCAAACATATCAATTATGTTAATCCATCACACTAATCTCACAAACATAGCGATCAATCAAATAAATCAAGTTGATAGGTTATAGGTTAAACAAACATATTAAACACACAATGTGCCAATTAATGTAAATAATAAATACTAACTAAGCATGTAACTGTTAGTTAAGACAATTTAATGATATATACTTAGAACGTTTTATTTTTCCTTTGGCAATTTAAACAAAAGAAAAAGAAAAATATCAATAAATAAAAAAGGACCAGGTCAATAGTAACGGAACTAGGGTCAAACGACAAATCATGTTCTCGGGTTCGGGTCATCGGGCGGATCTGGCTGGCAAAAGTAAACGCATGGAGTTTTTCTCTTCATCAAGCATCTCGATTGACCATCAGTCTACACCAAGACATCAAATCAAACCTTCAGAAACCAGACAAAGTCATTTTAGTGGAGGTTCCATTCAAAACGTAGCGGTAATGGCAGTTTATGGAGCGCTAATCAACCAAATTTTAGCTATGATGGCCTAGTTTAATTTCAACCAAATCAAAGACAAAGCTTGTATTTTTCTAAATCTATAGCACTCTAGAATTGACTGCAACAAGCTTCATGCATTGATTTTGTCGATGGAGTAAGGATTCGTAGAGGGAAGCTGAGAGGGAGCTTCATTTCAAAGACAAAGTCATGAGGCCAACATTTTGCTAGCACCCACAGTTAACAAATTACAATCCCCTTTAGTCACTACTCTAACCTAACATCATCTATGCTAGGACATTAGGCTTCCATAAGTATCCTCTTGCCCTTTGAGATTGCCTATTGCTAAGTAGTCCAACAGTCGATTTTACCTACTGAAGTTTATTTTATAAAGATATAAGTAAATTCTTGATACAAACTAACACACGACACAACATTTATGGCAATGCCCTCCCTTTAGTAGCTACTCCTCCTCTTGAGCTTAATGCATACTAGTACAGAATCATGACACAACTGATTTTGCAATGCATCCTCCACTAGTGGTCACTCCTCCAAGCTTTTGTGTTTAAGCATTTCTTCTTGTCAATAAGAACTACCATTTCATTTAGCACATTAGGTAATATATATAGGCGACTCAATAGAGTTGAAACGTTTGTTATGATACCACTTATCATGGAACAAGAGATTCCCCCTTCCTTAAGTGCCCATGCAATGCTTAACCTTCCTTCAACTTTACATTTTTTAGTTGTATTCTAGATGATGAACCAAACTTCTCTTTACTTACCCAAAATTGCTTCGAGCCCATCTTTCTCATTAGGAGTACCCTCTGGCTTTATCACTAGCCCCATATGTATTTGGGAAACTCAACTATTCGACTAGTTTGACCTATTATGATCATCATCAAGAGAACGACATTAGCTATTAACTAGTTTGCTCATAGGAGGCCAAATTTGTCTTCATCAAATACTCAACCTACGAATAAACCACCTACTAATGCCACTCCCTTTACATTACGCTCAAGTTGAGCACCACCATTTTCCTTCCAACTCACGAACCATGACATCTTACACGTGATCTAAAGAGAAAAAGGAAAAAATAAATAAATGAAATAGACATTAAGCACATGAAACGAATCTTAAACCCATAACCTTCCTTGTATATGCACACACACTTGCACCAACTAAGTTATGGCTAGGTTCTTATTTTCAATGCAAATAAATTATATTTGAAGCATGATATGGCCTAAACTGATTTCAGGCCACAAATTAGGTTTAAACCAAATTCGAACCATGACCAACCAATTTTCAAAATATTTGATTTGCAATATTTTTAGTAAATTGGTCGTGTAAGGAATTTTTTTTTTTTTCTAATTGAAGTTGATTTAACAGGTTTTGGAGCTTTGGTTTATGCTAAAATTGATTTTTTTTTTTAACAAAATAGGCAATTTAAGTCCAAATGGAACACCCTTTAAAGCCACATTTCACATAAATCGACATTATTTTACATCTTCAAATGATAAAATTAAACTAAGGTTGAAAATAGTAAATTTTAAGAAAAAATTAATATCTTACCATAAGCTTGAAAACTATTAAATCATGTATGTGTATTATGACTCAAAAATTGACCTTTGACCTAGAAAAATTACTTTTGACTCAAGAAACATTTCTTCATAGCTTTTAATATTTTTATTTCTTTTTCTCATTTTTCATTGTTTTTTGGATTTGTCCTTTTTTTTTTTTTTGGTTTCTTTTTCTCATTCTTAATATTTCTTATATCTTTTGTAGATCTAGCAAAAAATTAAAGAGGGGGAACAAAATGAGGTGTCTAAAGGTTGTTTTTTCCATTCATAGGAGCATAAGCCAATGCCAATCAAAAAGATTTTTCATCATTATGCTCAGCATAAAAGCTGAATGCCAGCTATGCAGACAAGAAGACCTTTCATCATGCAACATGCAAAAGTCAAACATTGGCCATGCAATAAACAAATGCTTCATGTAGTAGACAAGTTCGAGAGTTATAGTGGAAAGATCAAGTTCAAAGGCCATTTAGAACATCTTGTGCCATATAAATTAGTATTACACTAAGGCATTGCACAGGATCTTATCAAAAGTTTAAAACTATGCAATGACGAAGTTTGAAAAATTCTTCTAAAATGTTATGTATGAAATATCTACTTCTCTCCCAATTGATAGTGCATCATAACATCATGTGACCTAGACCTGTTGATGAATTTAGATTAATCAATGAAATTGAATAACCAAAAAATTAATAGGAAAAGATAAGATTTTTAAGTGTTTTTGTGTTTTCTATTAATAATGGAAAATAAGGGATAGTAAGATTTGAATAGTTACCAGAATGAATCCAATGATCGCATTGGATGTTGTAAATCTTAAATTGATGTCATTCACAATCTTTAGATTACAACAACTCTAACACAATTATTCCGATATTATCCATGAGATAAATGAAGTAGTATAAATCACCATAATATCTAGCAATATTGGCTAAGGTTCACTTTCAAAGAGATATGAATTCAATATTGAAAAAAATAGGTCAAAAATATCTATTTTAACAAAATAATAGTTTAAATACTCACATACTATGAATGGCAATATTGTAAATAAATATAACAAAGGAAAAGATTTGAAATAAAAGTCATAGAAAGAACACAAGTCAGAGCATGGCCATGTTCTTTGTGTGTACATTAATAATGAGAACTAAAATACATTCGCTATCAAGAACATGCTTTGAACACAACTGTGTACTTTGGTCGTGTATGTCTCTAATGTATAAATCTTATAAAAACACGTCTATATAATTTCAAGGTGTACAATAATACAACTTAAAACACAGCTATATACCTTTTGTGGTCATCCTCTACACCTTTTCTCCACTCTTTGACACTCTAGTTGAAAACCTCGTAAATTTAACTTTTTGAATATAGAACTGAATTCGCATATTATAGGTAATTTCTTTAAGTCAATAGAGCCAATAAATTTAAAACCGATTAAAATTTTAATTTGAAACCTAAAATGAATATGAAAAACCTTAACTTATTAATTAAAACCCTAATCGCATGTAAAATCTTAAACCCCAAATATGTGTAACTATAATAGATTGACCCTAAACTTAATAAAAACTCTAATCATGTATAAAACCCCTAAACCCTAAATGCGTATAAATATAAGAGATTTCACTTGAATATGATAAAAACCCTAAAATAAAAACTTAAAGCCTATGAATGTACCAATTTACTATAAAGGTGATTAAACCCTAATTAAGCCTAATAATTGAACGATATGCCAAATCGCATGAAATCACTAACAAACAATTAGAGATAACTTTTAAATATTAATAATTGTAAAAGTAATATATTAATTTATAAAATTAATAATATTATTTTATAATCATTAATAATTATATAAATCAATTGGTATTATATGAATTTGATTATTTAAGCCTAATATTAGTATTTAAGTGCTACTTACATGTCATATAGCAAATGCCAATTTTATATTTTATAATTTTCTTTATAATTATATTGTTTATTATTCTGAATAATATTTATAAGATTAGAGACATTTATAGAAAATTCAAAAATTTATTTTACTTAATTATTTACTTGATTCCTTATTCTTCCTTTTTCTTTATCTTTTTCTTTTATTTTCCTTCTTAATTTATATGTACTAAATATATATAATATTATATAATTACATGTTGATCAAGTCAAACATATTGACTAAGTTAAGATATCATTTTCATCAAGAAACATCTACTTATTTCTTTTCTTTTTCTCTCCTTTTTCTTTTCTTTTTCTCTCTTTTTTTCCCCTTGCCATGTGTACATTGGCCCCACAAGAACTCTCTACAACTTTCTTTATTTTTCACAAACAAACACATATATTCCATTCTTTTTATCCCTCTTTAGTGGCCAACACATCTTCCATGGTTTTCCTTCTCTTCTTCTTCCAATTTTTTCTATTTTCTTTCCTTAACTTGGTCACTTTCAAATATACTCCCATTCCAAGTTATTACAACATTAAAAGGAAGAAAAAGGGGAGGACTTTTCTTCACAATTACAGCAAGACAAGTAAATATATTTTCCTTATGTATTATTATTATTGATTCTTTTATGTAAAGTTATGTTTCATGTATTTCTTTGCATTTTTTGTACATATATTACATTTGATGTATTCTCATGTCTTGATAGGAGTTAAGTATGTAATTTAGTATAGTATGTATTAGAAGTTCCATGTATTTTAGCCCTTTGTAATAAGGTATTATGTGTATGTATATTAGATGATTTCTATAAGTTCCTCTTCTATATTCTTGTATATAAATACATATGTCTTAAAATATATATATAAGTATAAGTATATGTACATGTTTGGTTACATAAATACATACTTATATGGTTTGTGTGTGTGTGTGTGTTTGTGTATAGTATATGTATATATATGGAATATGCATGCATAAATTCTAATAGAACATATGATGTAACCATATGTATATGCAAATAAAATTAGAAATATATATATATACACCTACATGCCACTTTACATACATATTTCTACATGTACATAAACTTCCATTATAGGAATATTAAGTGTGTGTATATATATATATATATATATACAAAACCAAAAATATATGTGTGTATATATGTTATAATTTGAAAATTCCTTCAAAATAACAAGAAAACATAAATATATGTATAAATATAAGTGTATAAAAGTATGTATAAAATTGCGTATAAAGATGTGTACGTATGCATGTACATGTATATAAATACGTATAATAATAAGTATACTAAATATATAAATACATGTATAGATATACATATGATAATAGGGTACATACAAGTATATGTACAAGTACATATACTAATATGCTAAAGATATATATATATATATATATATATATATATACCAGGTATATGTACACAAATATGAATACATATATATTTATAATATTTTATTTAATATGACATAAGGAAATTAGATCCATACTTATATATATGTAATGGGTCAAAACCCATAAAGCTGAATAAGGCCCACATAAATAATAATTAAGTAATTATAATATCACATAAATATATAATAATAATAATAATAATAATAATAATAATAATAATAATAATAATAATACAAAATTTAAGAAGTACAAAAATCAAGAAAAATCAATAAATCAACACATGGACAAGTGGAAACATGCCATGTCAACAAATTTTATAAAACAAATAATTTAACCGAAAATTATAAAATAATTAAAAATAACAAAACTTAATTAACTAAGAAAAATTATAATAATAAAAAAAAGAAATCAAATTAGCACATTCGGCTATAAAATGAAGGAATATTGAAATTAATATAAATTAGACATAAAAATAAAATATTATAAAAATATGAAATTTAGAAATTAATTATATCATAAAATAATAAAGAAAAGTTTAAAATTAACAAGTAAAACTATTTGGGTTAAAATAATCAATTTCGTAATAATTTAGACCTACATTGAAAAATGCGAGTTTTAACATCCAAAACGGACCATACCATGTAAACACAAGTCCAAAAATAATAAAAATTGACAATAAGTTCATAAATATGGGAGTTAAAATAGAAAAGTTATATATGATTTAAGATTTAGAGAAAACCAAAAAATATAAATAGATTGATACAATATTCAAGTGATAAAATCTTAAACTCCTACCAAATAGAGAACTACGCAAACACAATTATTTGCAAGTGTATATATATACTTTCCACGAAGGAAAATCAATAAACACATTAATGTGCCTAGGACCTTAGTTATTACTAAAACTTATCGTAAGAGAAGAGAACCAAAAGAGTCTTTCGAAGTATCGAAGAAAACAAAATGGTAAGGTTAGCAAACTGAATGCAGTAGCTGATGTGTAGCTACTCGGAGAATATAACTCACCTACAAACACAAGACGACTTAGTACTTCACTTAATATAATGCACAAGTTAATGCCAAGGTCCACTGCCACTAATCTCGAGCTATTTAATAAGACTAAATAAAAGTATATGGAAATAGACTTGGAGAGAATGTCTTGTAAGGACCAACTATATTTAATATGTCTGAAGGAATGTAAGATCTTTTCAGCTATAAAGAGAAAAGACTATTTATAGTAAGTCCCAAGAGTAACATTACAAATAAAAAAAATTACAAAAAGGTATTCATGAAAGAGATTCCTAGTATAATGTCAAGCGAAAAGGATAGGTGGTAATGAGATATTGGTTCCGTACTAGTAACAAATGTAAGTGCTGCTATGTAGAAGTAACAGAGATAGTAGGCTGCTGAGTAAGGGCCGATGTGAAGGGGATCTCATCACTCGACAAGGAGGCCTCGATACTCAGCTTCCACATAAATAGGGCCTCAGTGATAGCTGCAATGCCGTATGAATAAGGTCCTCAACCTTGATACCAGGTTAGTAGGCCTCGACACTCAACAACTCGACCTCGGCATTCGATGGATAACATTTGACACTTAGAGCCTTACAAAGCAAGGTATGGCCAAAATGAGCCCTTAAGGAGTTCTTCCACTATTCTCTTGTAAACTACACCTCGTCCTCGGTAACCTAATCAAAGAGAATTCTTCGTATGAGTGATTGAAGGCCTCGAAGGCACGCATGAGTGAGAGGATCAATAGTTAGCAATCCATCACACATACTATAAAGTACAAATAAGACATAACTATAAGACAAAAAGTCCTTCAAAAAGTCAAAATATTAAACATATACATACATACTTAAAAGTCAATGCAATCTGAAGTAAACATACTTTTATATGCAATAACGATATATGTTAATATAAAACAACGATGATAAAAACAACTCATATTAATAATACTAATAGTAGTAGTAGTAGTAATCATGATAACAATAAGATAGGATCATATATTTACTAGAAATAAATTGAGTACATGTA